>SJYO01033645.1:18096822-18525547 GCA_006410555.1 Capra ibex | reverse complement strand
GGACGAACCCTAGGGTCCTAACCTTTTAAGGGTCAAAACCCAACGGAAAGGTAAGACACGGTACATACAACACCGAGATCAGCCGTTATGGTGAGAGGAAGTACATTAGGCTTGACTGGGGTGGAACGTACTCGGGTACATGGAGAAAGACCGGTACGACCGATGGTGACTGGACCAGGAGAGGTGCAGGTGTGTTGGATTTTACGACCGGTATAAGACCAAAGTGCTAGTACTCTAACTTATGGTACGGACGGAGTAGGTCAACAAGAAGTAGGTACGGAAAAGAAGTCACCTCAGGCCTAACGAGTACCGATACCGGAACCTGGCAATGCACCGATAGACGAAGGGTGACGTAGTAAGATCATAGGACTAGGGCCGACAGCACCCATTTGACCCCCGTCCACACTACTACTCTCCCGACGACACCCACTCAGGAAAGACGAAGTACCACAGGTCCTACGGGAAGACGGGGTCAGCCTAGTAGGGGGTCAGTATGACACTCGTGTACCGACACGACTTCAACCACACGCGACTGTGATCTCATTTAGCACGTATGCCTGAAAAACACCGGAAGAGACATCAACCGAAACTGTAATAACAGTAGTCACATAGGATACCTTAGTAAAACTCTTGACAAGACCCCAATGGGAGTCCACTTCGGGTCGAGTTCCGAAAACCGTGTACACGGAGGGTATAGACACAGTAGAACCGAGAAATATAGGGTCGGGAGAAATGAAAAGAGTGGGTGGCGAAACCCGTAGTACACGGGGTTCATCATGTACAGTACAAACGATAAGAGATAGAGGACCATGGAGGGTACAAGTTGGGGTAGTAGATACCTCAATCTTGGTTTGTCTAGTCCCTGGCCCAATAAGTTCCTACAACATCTTTTTTGAGAGTTGAGTTTCGTATCCTAAAATTGGAGGGGTTCCAGGGGTGACAATTCCGTAACTACTATATTTACGTATTTTAAACGGTACTACAGTGTTATAAAAAAAAAGTATAAATAACTCAATATCACTTCACTTTGAGTGAGTCAGTACAGGTTTAGAAAGTTGAGGTACCCGACATCGGGTGGTCCGAGGAGACAGGTACCTTAAGAGGTCAGTTCTTATGATCTCACCCAACGGTAAAGGAAAAGGTCCCCTAGAAGGACTACGTCTCTAACTTGGGCTCAGAGGACATGACATTCGTCTGAGAAATGGTAGACTCGGTGGTCCCTTCAGACATAACTCCATATACATTGTATGTTTATCAACGTGTATAAAGTCAAGTCAAGTCAGTGAGTCACAGGTTGAGAAACTCTGGGGTACCTGACGTCGTGTGGTCCGAAAGGATAGGTAGTGGTCAAGGGTCTCGAATGAGTTTGAGTGCAGGTGGCTCAGTCACTACAGTAGGTTGGTAGAGTAGGAGACAGAGGGGAAGAGGAGGACGGAAGTTAGAAAGGATCGTAGTCCCCGAAAAGGTTAATCAGTCAAAAAGTGTAGTCCACCGGTTTCATAACCTCAAAGTCGAAGTTGTAGTTAGGAAAATTACTTCTAAGTCCTGACTAAAGGAAATCCTACCTGACCAACCTAGAGGAACGACAGGTTCCCTGAGAACTTTCAGAAGAGATTGTGGTGGCAAGTTTTCGTAGTTAAGAAACCGTGAGTCGAAAGAAATATCAGGTTGAGAGTGTAGGTATGGACGGATGACCTTTTTGGTATCGAAACTGATCTACCTGTAAACAAACATTTCATTAAAGAGACGAAAAATTATACGACAGATCCAACCAGTATCGAAAAGAAGGTTCTCATTCTTAGAAAATCAAAGTGCTGACGTCAGTTGTAGACGTCACTAAAACCTCGTGGGGGGGGTTTATTTCAGAGAGTGACAAAGGTAACAAAGGGGTAGATAAACGGTACTTCACTACCATGGTCTACGGTACTAGAATCAAAAGACTTACAACTCAAAATTCGGTTGAGAAAGTGAGAGGAGAAAGTGAAAGTAGTTCTCCGAGAAATCAAGAAGAAACGAAAGACGGTATTCCTACCACAGTAGACACATAGACTCCAATAATTATAAAGAGGACCGTTAGAATTAAGGTCAAACACGAAGTAGATCGGATCGTAAAACGTACCACATAAGACGTATATTCAATTTATTCGTCCCACTGTTATATGTCGGAACTTCATGAGGAAAGGGATAAACCATGGTCAGACAACAAGGTACAAGTCAAGATTTGGATGAAGGACTGGACGTATGTCTAAAGAGTCTTCCGTCCAGTCCACCAGACTATAAGGGTAGAGATTCTTAAAAGGTGTCAAACAACACTAGGTGTGTCAGTGTCAGTTTCCAAAACCGTATCAAATACTTCGTTTTCATCTACAAAAAGACCTTGAGAGAACACAAAGGTTACTAGGTTGTCTACAACCGTTAAACTAGAGAGTAAGGAGACGGAAAAGATTTAGGTCGAACTTGTAGACCTTCAAGTGTCAAGTGTGTGACAACTTCGGACCGACCCTCTTAAAACTTGTAATGAAAGGATCACACATTCTACGTACGTTAACACTCCATCAAACTTGTAAGAGACCGTAACGGAAAGAATCCCTAACCTTACTTGTGACTTGAAAAGGTTAAAAGTAAAATTATTTTAAATTAAAATAAACTAATTAAAGTAAATTAATTAGTATATAAATTACGAATGTAAAACTACTTAAACCCGTATACGTGTGTAGGTACTATGGTAGTAGTGTCAGTTCCATTATATTCGTACATAGTGTAAATATAAACATAAGAATGAGTGGAGAGAACAGTGTTAGTCACCACTTATTTAAGATTTTAAGTCCGAGAGTACAAAATTTTCGGTTACAATTTTTTTTTTTAGTTGTAGTCTACTTCCACAAATTTCTCTTTAGTCCTCATACAAACGAAAAGACTCTTCTTTGTCGGTAACCTCGGATTTTCACGGAGGTCTTTATTTACACACAAGACTTCCTGGTAACAGTTTTAAGGGTTTAAAATCCCAACGGACCTTAAAACTAGGGGAATAGTCCTTTAGTCAATTATCAACACTCGGAGAAGGAAAAAGAAAATTTTTAGTAAAATGCCAATATATTGAACTCTGTCATTTTACCCTTATAGAATTATGTGTCAAATTACTCAAGACTGTGTACACTTACAGACACACCACTGGACGGGTTAATCCTATATCTTTTGGGGGTAGTGAAGTATTTCTAAAAACGACACAGAAAATAAATTTGTGAGGGGAGAAGGGTTCGTCCATTTAGGATTAGACTCAAGAAAGAGAGTGATGTTGAACTCAAATCAATAAAAAAAAGGGAGAGTGATTTTGAAATCAGACCACAGGGTGAGTCATATTTCGAAAAGTCTAAGTGAGTATGACAACGTACTTACTTACTAAGTAAAGGATAAGAACGAGTCCTCATGTAAATAAAAAAGATGTATGGAGTTAACAATATAGCAATAGAAAGAGAGAACGAAGTGGTAGATGGCAAGATCAGAAAACGAAGGTTCGTATAGGTGAAGAATGACGAGAATCCCGAAACGAAAATTAGTACGGTCAAGAGGTGTACCAAACGAAGATCTTGAAAGATGAAGAGTAGTAAGACATCAAAAGTTGATTATGGTGGGATAGTCACTCAATAAAAAATTGGACACATAGAATTTATCTAAGACGGGGAATAATAAAAGAAAGTTGTGTAAAATAAAAGATACATAGAATCGGGTTACACATTAATAAATTTAATAAACAATAAATAAGTAGACTGAACTTATATTTAAGTACTTTCGTATTTTATTAACGAATGATAAGATAGGGGTTTTGATCGAGTGTGTGTGTGTTTTTTTTTGGAGTGACTCACTTACTTACTTAAAAACGGACACACTATGGTAACAGGATTGTTAAAGTGATACTTGGTGTTCTACCGTAAAGGTACATATAATAGGGGAGTAGGAAGGTTTTGACCTAGGGTCAGGATTTCCGGGGAAAGTAAATAGGGGTACCTTTAAAACTTCTAAAGACAACCAGTTTACTCTATTCAAGTAATATATTTGTTGTTAAAGGGAGTAAGAGAAGAAAAATTAATCGTTTACATTCTATAAACTTTGTAAATTTTAAAGACAAGTTCTTTACTAAATAACTTGTTGACAGACGTGGTTTGTAAGACATTCTCCTACCCTTATCTCACCTCTTGTTCTCTTTGACAGGTCGTCTCGTAAATTTAGCACCCTCTCTTAGTTTTCTTTGTAGGACTTATGGATGTTAAGGTCGAGGTCATATTTTTGCATCATGAACTCGATACGTCGACAGAGGACGTGAGTCAGCACAGACTAAGAAACACTGGGGTACCTGACATCAGACGGTCCGAAGAGACAGGTACCCTAAGAGGTCCGTTCTTATGACCTCACTCAACGGTAAAGTAGGAGGACGTTACAAGGGTTAGGTCCCTGACTTGGATGTTGAGGACACAGAGGTCGTGACCGACCGTCTAAGAGATGGTGACGCAGTAGAGGATTCAGGTAGGACTAATCTTCATAGGAATCGACAAGACGGTTACCCAAGTTTAAACATTGATTTAAGTTCGAAAAGACATCGGTTAAGCATTTTTCACAGTTTACTTATGACACTAACTCTTTAAGTTAAAGGGGAAACATTCTGTCCGTCTTAGTAGTGACGGGGAGAAAAGAGAGTTCATTGTGTATAGAGATTGTACTGTGTTCACTGGCTCTCTGGTCTGTCCCGAATAGTTTACGTCGGGGCCGTTCAGTCGAAGGGGTCCGAAAATTTGTAACGATTCTCGGTTCGGTTCGAGAGTCTTAAGTCAAGATCTCATCAAAGCTCTCCACTTAGAAGTAGTCATAACAGACGAGACACACCTCGGTCTGTGTCCCAATAACCATACTACCGTAAAGTATAAGTTGTTCGTAAAGAAATAGTGAATATACAGTCACGACGCTAATATCTCTAGTCATCAAGTCTCGAGTAGGATCTTTGATGAGGAGACACAAGAGTGTCCGAATGACCACCGAGTCTACCATTTCTTAGACGGACGTTACGTCCTCTGGACCCGAGTTAGGGACCCAGTTCTTCTATCGGACCTGTTCTCTTACCGTTGGGTGAGGCCATAAGAACGGACCTCTTAGGGGTATCTGTCCCCTCACCGATTGTGAATGACACGAGAGTGTCGAAGGGTCCACCGAGACCACCAGTTCTTAGACGGACGGTTTCGTCCTCTCAATTCTCTACACCCAAGTTAGGGACCCATCCCTTCTGAGTGACCTCCTCCCGCGTACCTGTCTCCTCGCACCCCCCGATGTCAGGTATCCCAGTGTTTCTCAGCCTGTGTTTACTTCACCGAATCGTACGTGCACACATGAGATTGTCGTTGACCATTTTAGACGACAGTAGTGTGAGTGAATGAGGATTTGTGGGATCACTAGACTAACACGTAAAATTACAACTGAGAGTCAGTCGATTGGGACTTCAGTGACTGATTAGGATCGGACAGAAGACTCGGAACCTGAGGGTCCCGGTCTCTTCCTCCCTCTCTTTTCAGGTTCCTCCAAACTACGGACTGAAGTGTCTGATGTCGGAGGTGGGGTCGGAGTAGGTTCTAGTTACATCTCAGAGTCAGAGACCCAAAGTCAAGAGCCACCCAGATAGAATCCACACCGGGGAGTCCCTTTTCTAAATCTTAGAGAATAAAGACCTTCGAGAGGTCTATGGTCGAGGTCATAAATAATGTCTGTAAACGTAGTGACGTACTCGTATACATGTTCACAGATAGGTCAATGTAAAACATCTACTCTTTTGTGTTTGGCTTGTTAGATTCATTCTAGGAACCCATATAAAGACTCAGTCTTACATGTCGTCTCCGTCTTTGCCTCACCCACTTTTATTTTCCGTCTAGATGATCCATCCTTAGCTAGGACAGATTCTTTAGGTGATGTACCGATGTTGAGACTCCTCTGTAAGTGTACTATTAAACATAATTACTACGGGGACCACGGTACGTTGTACCGAGGGAACCTTCACAAAATTTTTCCTTACACACGGTCAAAGAAAAAACATTTGAAGTACAAAATTTTCTACAAGTTCCGGTCACCCCACAACCTCTTCTGAGGACTCTCAAGGAACCTGACGTTCCTCTAGTTTGGTCTGTTAAGATTTTCTTTAGTTGGGACTTATAAGTAACCTTCGTGACTACGAGACTTTGACTTCGAGGTTATGAAACCGGTGGACTACGTTTCTTGAATGAGTAATCTTTTCTGGGACTACGACCCTTTCTAACTTCCGTCCTCCGCTTCCCCTGTTGTCTCCTACTCTACCAAACTACCGTAGTGAGAAAGTTACCTGTACTTAAACTCATTCGAGGTCCTCTACCACTTCCTCTCCCTTCGGACCGCACGACGTCAGGTGCCCCAGTGTCTCAGTCTGTGTTGAGTCACTGACTTGTTATTTTGTCCCCGTCCGATGAAGGGGTCGTCCAGAGGACAAAATTAACAGAGGACCTTACCTTATCTTTCCAGAGTCACTTACAACAATAGGTCTAGACGTCGTCCTCAAGAGAATAAAGACCTTTGTCTCGTCACTATGAACAACCTAGGTAATATCGTCCTTCCACACCCGTTCCTCGGTCCTTCTCCTCTACGTGACTCTCTTCCCATTTACAACGAGACCTTTTCCTTATCACTTCAGATGTCACATCACTTCAACAGAGACCTGGTTACCCTCACTACTAAACTTAATAGTTGTTTTATTAAGTAAATAAAAACTTCGATCAAAAGAACTTAGGTGTAGCTTCTCCCTCAGTAAATATGTAATTAAGTAAGTCACTAAAAAGTTATTAATGAGAAGATACACAGGAGACAGAATGATTATTAGGAGTTGTCGGTACGAAAAATACCAGAAAACTGACTAACTCTTAAAAACTCCCGTCGGTGGTCTGGTAAGAGTAACGACGTACGGGTTGTGAATCGTGGGACCTTATCTCATTCACGAATTTCTTTGTCTATTCACTTACGACTTAGTCAAGTCAAGTCAGTGAGTCAGTACAGGCTGAGAAACGCTGGGGTACTTAGTGTCGTGTGGTCCGGAGGGACAGGTAGTGGTTGAGGGCCTCAAGTGAGTCTGAGCACAGGTAGCTCAGGCACTACGGTAGGTCGGTAGAGTAGGAGCCAGCAGGGGAAGAAGAGGACGGGGATTAGGGAGGGTCGTAGTCACAGAAAAGGTTCCTCAGTTAAGAAACGTACTCCACCGGTTTCATGACCTCAAAGTCGAAATCGTAGNCTAGAGGAACGTCAGGTTCCCTGAGAGTTCTCAGAAGAGGTTGTGGTGTCAAGTTTTCGTAGTTAAGAAGCCGCGAGTCGGAAGAAGTGTCAGGTTGAGAGTGTAGGTATGTACTGATGACCTTTTTGGTATCGGAACTGATCTGCCTGGAATCAGCCGTTTCATTACAAAGACGAAAACTTATACAATAGATCCAACCAGTATTGAAAAGAAGGTTCCTCATTCGCAGAAAATTAAAGTACCGACGTTAGTGGTAGACGTCTCTAAAACCTCGGGTTTATTGTTATCATACAAGATTTTTCTAGAGTAAACCTTAATTTTCTTTTGTTTATCAGGTAAAATACCCAAAAGACACTAGAGAGTGAAAGTATTTCGTGTATTCGTATACTTGGACTTGACGTAATAACCAAATAACTAAGTGACAATTATTACTATGAAATTCGTCTTTAACCTCTTCCGTTACCGTGGGGTGAGGTCATGAGAACGGACCTTTTAGGGTACCTACCGCCTCGGACCTTTCGACGTCAGGTACCCCAGCGACTCTCAGCCTGTGCTGACTCGCTGAAGTGAAAGTGAAAAGTGAAAGGACGTAACCTCTTCCTCTACCGTTGGGTGAGGTCACAAGAACGGACCTCTTAGGGTCCCTACCCTCACGGACCACCCCACGACAGACACCCCAGCGTGTCTCAACCTGTGCTGACTTCGCTGAATCGTCATCGTCGTCGTCATCGTTCGTCTTTAATACCTTCTATGATCGGGACTTCGAAGTAGGGAAAGGGTGTCCAAGGGTCTTTAATCCGGGTTCTAAAGGGATTTTCATCGTTTTTTACCCTCTTGACGATGTGTCTCAGTCCTCTGGGGTTTTGGTCGAGTCGAGTCTAGACCAGGACCCCATACTGACCCCTGTAGAGATGAGAAAGTTCCTGGTCGAGAAATCACTGGAAGAAGAGTCGAGAGGTTTATTTTGTTGTTAGTGATTAAACAACAACGAATCAGTGAATCAGTACAGGTTGAGAAACACTGAGGTACCTGACATCGAACGGTCCGAGGGGACAGGTACCTTAAGAGGTCCGTTCTTATGGCTCACCCAACGGTAATCTGGACGGATAAAGGTGTCTTTGTTCAAACATAAATACCTTTGTATTTATGTGTTCCCGCAAACACAGAAATACTTAAGGGGGTAACCGTCCCTCTGAACTCTCGTCCTTTTCGTAGTCTTCTCTATTAGACACCGAAATTAACCCATCAAAATTATGTAGTTTCCCGATGTTTACCCTTCCTTTCAGTTTCAGCTCCTTAGCCGTAAAAATTTCCACTATTTGGAAACGTTACTTTCTATATCCTCGTCGTCGTTTGTTCCGACTTTGTTCCGACGTCTCGGTTTATGTCCGAGCTAGAATGGATCCTGAAGTCCAAAAATCGAACGTACTGTCTCTAGGAGGTTCTCTAGAGACACAAATTGGTTTCTAGGATTCGTTTAAGTCCTACCCCTAAACCCCGAGGATCTCCTTAACCCTAGACTCCCTTTTTTCCTTCGGGATTGTCCATTGCAACCGGGGTCTACTTCCGTTTTCGTACTTTTGTAGGAGTCGTCCGATATTTCTTAATGTGTCTCGTGTTCCTATCCTACCGTTCTACTACCAACGCAATCCGTAAAGAGAAAGAGAAAGAAAGGGTAAAAGTACTGAAAAGATTGAATAAAATTAGATTAAACATATTTTCTCACCAATCTATGTAGGTACACTTCTCGACTGAGTAACTCTCTCTGGGACCACGACCTTTTCTAACTCTCGCCCTCCTCTGTCCCTACTGTCTCCTACTCTACCAACCTACCGTAGTAACTAAGTTACCTGTACTCAAACTCGTTTGAGGCCTTCTGTGACTTCCTGTTCCCTTCAGACCGTACGAAGTCAGGTACCCCAACGTTTCTCAGTTTGTACTGTATCGCTGTCTTGTCGTTGTTATGTGGGTGTCCGTACTACTTTTTCATTAAACAAAGAATTCTGTTTTTAACTGAAAATACACCTTTTTTTCCTGTCCCCAACAACATTACAAATGACACTGAGTAAAGGTAAACCTCTGTTTCAAAATTTACAAATAAGAAGTAAGGTATTTAAACCCGAACACTAAATATTTGTATGGTAGTCCTCTTTTATATCGAGTAAAATTCCAAATTAAATCCTTTTTACACATAAATAATTGTATACTATTCGCTAAAGGACAAATCTGGTAAAAGATTAGTGAGTCGAGAGTATTAAAGGTCTGAAGAGTTTTTATTCCACAAACACTGAGTTAATCAGAGAAACCTTCCATCCGAGGAGTAGGTTGTCATCAGTAGGAGACTACGGTAGTGACAGCTGGTCGGGAGGTGGTTGAGGAACACAGAAAAGTTCTATCCTCCGAGGGGTCAGACCTAGACAAAGGACAGGACATATACGATGTGTTACTGACAACACTTTTAGTCGGGGGAGAGGCTACACGGGACGTGACTGATGAAGACACTTTGTACATAAATAAGGACGGGGACGACCGAAAGTACCACCTCTGGGAGAATGAGAGTGGACTAGACTCTACGACAGGTATTTTAGTCGGTGACATCGACGAAGACGAGGCGGTCCAGAAGAAATAGGTATGAGACAGTCAGTCCCAACCGGTACACGGTAGACCGTGACCTACAGAGGTATACGAAGGGTGAGATGGTAAAGTAGTATAAGGTCATTAACCGTCAGTTCGACCCTTGTCGACATTATTGTTTTCGTAACATCCTCACTTGGGGGAAACGAGGTACAAGAGGACTAACTATAAAATGGAGTTGATTTAGTAGGGAATCTGGATGAAATTCGTACACCGATACGACTTTAACTCCATACGACTACGGTCTGGTATAGATACTAGAAGAGACACTAACTTAAACTATGTATACAGTAATGTTGTGGTATACAATATTATAACGTCCGACAAGAGATCGATGGGTAACCTCTTCGGGACGGGTTCCGTACACCGGACACGGGGATTATGAGTAAAGTAGAACAACGACATACAGAGTCCCTGAGATAAAGAAGGAAACGAAAGTCAAGTCAAGTCAGCGAGTCAGCACAGACTGAGAAACACTGGGGTACTGAGCGTCGTGCGGTCCGGAGGGACAGGTAGTGGTAGAGGGTCTCAAGTGAGTCTGAGTGTAGGTAGCTCAGCCACTACGGTAGGTCGGTAGAGTAGGAGACAGCAGGGGAAGAGGAGGACTGGGGTTAGGGAGGGTCGTAGTCTCCGAAAAGGTTACTCAGTTGAGAAGTGTACTCCACCGGTTTCATGACCTCAAAGTCGAAATCGTAATAATGAAGGTTTCTTTAGGGTCCCAACTAGAGGAAGTCTTACCTGACCAACCTAGAGGAACGTCAGGTTCCCTAAGAGTTCTCAGAAGAGGTTGTGATGTCAAGTTTTCGTAGTTGAGAAGCCACGAGTCGGAAGAAGTATCAGGTTGAGAGTGTAGGTATGTACTGGTTACCTTTTTGGTATCGGAACTGATCTGTCTGGAAACAACCGTTTCATTACAGAGACAAAAAGTTATACGATAGATCCAACCAGTATTGAAGAGAAATTCCTCGTTCGCAGAAGATTAAAGTACCGACGTCAGTGGTAGACGTCACTAAAACCTCGGGGTTTTATGTTTCAGACTGTAACAATGGTGACAAAGGGGTGGATAAAGGGTATTTGAATATCCTGGTCTAAGGCACTAGAAGCAAAAGACTTACAACTTGAAATTCGGTTGAAAAAGTGAGAGGTGAAAGTGAAAGAAGTTCTCCGAAAAATCAAGGAGAAATGAAAGAGACGGTATTCCTACCACAGTACACGTATAGACTCCAATAACTATAAAGAGGTCCGTTAGAACTAAGGTCGAACACAAAGAAGGTCGGGTCGCAAAGAGTACTACATGAGACGTATCTTCAATTCATTCGTCCCACTGTTGTCGGAACTGCATGAGGAAAAGGAGAAACCTTGGTCAGACAACAAGGTACAGGTCAAGATTGACAACGGAGGACTAGACGTATGTTTAAAGAGTTCTCCGTCCAGTCCACCAGACCATAAAGGTAGAGAACTTCTTCTACTATTGGAAGAATGTGCACTATTAGATCGTACACATTGAGTTAAGACCTAGGTTCCTAAAGTTTTTTTCAATTTTAAACTATAATCATAATAAAGTCTCTATGAATAAAATTCTTGTATGATCGTCTTTTTTTCTTATATGATCGTCTGTGGGTCTTTGTGAAATAAAGAAAAAGTGTTTAAGTAGGATCACTTTATATTTCGTTCTCTCTTCAGAAGTCTTTATATGTGCGTAAGTACTTAGATTTTAGGACTAGTCTTTGAAAAGTCTTTCCAGGCGTCTACGTATTATAAAGAAGAGTCAATATATGCAAGTTGTAGTGTAAAGGGAGTAAGTGTGATCGTCCGTAACAAGAAATAGTCTGAAGACTGGGTTATCGACAAAGTGTCCTTAAGTCTTTTCGGGAAATGAAAGTGTCTACGTGATTATCTTTTTATAAAAATTTAGTGTCGTTCTTTATTTAGAGACGGAACGTCGAACTACCGGTTGAGTACGTAATCCATTCTGGTCTCGTTTATGTCTCTGTGTCAATTTTCGTGTATCGACACCAGACCAGAGGACCGACATAAGTCAGTAGGTGAGTCAGTTGTCAACGAGTGTATAACTTAGGAACCCAAAGGGTCTAACGTGTCACCACTTCTTAGGTGGACGGTTCGTTCTCTGTACCCAAGCTAGACATCCAACCCTTCTAGGGGATCTCTTACTGGTACGTGAGGTCATAAGAACGGACCCTTCAGGTACTTGTCTCCTCGGTCGTCAGGTACCCCGACGTTTCTCTGAATCGTGGTACGTATGTGACTTAAGGAACAAATGAATTATCCCCGACGACGACGACGATTCAGCGAAGTCCGTACGGGTTGAGACACGTTGGGGTCTCTGTCGTCGAGTGGTCCGAGGAGACAGGGACCCTAAGAGGTCCGTTCTTGTTACCTCACCCAACGGTAAAGGAAGAGGTTACGTACTTTCACTTTTCACTTTCACTTCAGCGAGTCAGTACAGGTTGGGAAGCTCTGGGGTACCTGACGTCGGATGGTCCGAGGAGGTAGGTACGCTAAAAGGTCCGTTCTCATGACCTCACCCAACGGTAATTACCCCCGTCCCCAGTTGTTTTATGAATTAGTAAAATAACTTAATTTAGTGTAACTTGAACGACTTTTTTATAGATGATAATGGGACCCTAAAGAAACCTTCCTTACTACGATTTCGACTTCGAGGTCATGAAACCGGTGGAGTACTCTTCTCAACGGAGTAACCTTTTCTGAGACTACGACCCTCCCTAACCCCCGTCCTCTTCTTCCCCTGCTGGCTCCTACTCTACCGACCTACCGTAGTGCCTGAGCTACCTACACTCAGACTCACCTGAGACCCTCTACCACTACCTGTCCCTCCGGACCGCACGACACTAAGTACCCCAGCGTTTCTCAGCCTGTACTGACTCACTGACTTGACTTGACTTAACTTGACTAGGATCATAATTCCTACTGAGTAGAAGAATTGGGAAGTTTTCAGAATTCGGGCCTCCCCAGGGAATAGGTTTCCCGTACTATTTAAATACGACGAGAAGAGAAACCGTCCGGTTGACACGACACTTACGACTAAGACATCAACTGAGACGGATCACAACTTTCATCATTATTGTTCCCCTTACTCCACTGACTACGGGGAAACCTGTGTATATGTCTGAGAAAAGGAGATTTGGGTAATAGGTAGTTCAGTGTGTATCTTTCTCTTCGTCTACTTGACCCTTCTGTTACGGAGACGACTGCTTAAGACACACCGACTCGGAGTCGGAGGATCTTCGGAGAGAGGGACGAATTTACCACGTGTATTAACGTAGAGTTTTGAGATCAGTGATTTTGGGACCTAAGGAAAGTTTTTAGTCACTTTCTAATGGGGTGTCTCCCTTGTATAGTTCCAGAACATTAGAAAGAACAATATCGGACAAGGTGAGTTTTTTATTCATAACAATCGTGTGGACAAACCTCTTTCGTCTCCCTTATTTCTTCTAACTCCTTCCTATCCTAGTGTCACAGAAAAGAAGTCCTTAACAGACGTCACACGGACACTTTATAAGATCCCCATCTTAAAATACAGGTCGAGATGAACCTGACACTGTACTTGACACAGAAAACGTAAATAAACGTTGTACTATGGGTCCTTCTCGTGGTCGGGTTCAGGAGTCAAAATAAGATGGACCGAGTTATTAATCTGTCTTACTCATCTAAGAATTTTACTTATTCAGGGAACATTATCACTTGAACCCGTTCATCGATGTCCTACTTGTTGTGAAAGAATGAGTAAGACTGTTAAGGAGTACCGTATTCACATACGTATAACGTAAAAATTTTTCAAGGAAAGATGGTCCTCATCCTCTTTTTTCTTACCCCACTTCTTTGGCTTGTTTAGTCGACAACAGTAAAAGTTTGATCGTTATTCTTGTTAATTGTAAAAGGCATCAAAATAAGACATAGTCTGGTGTGGTTCATGAAGTATATGATATATATTATATGTATCTCATATTCTTTGAAAATAAATTAGGTGTTGATCTTGTAAAATTTATGAGGTTTACATTAAAGTTTTTATAATCAAAAACGGTTCAAGATAGGTTTATTCAGAGGGTAAGTAACTCGTAATAGGTATACTGTTTGTGTTACAACACAACATGTCTGACAGAGTTCAGTAAAAGTGTTATAATAATATAATAATATGTGTAAAATAGCTACTCTGTTCATATATGGGTTTCAGTGATTGATCACTACTGTCTCAATTCTAAATTTATAGTTAGTCAGTCTAAGGTTTTACCAATATGAAAGTCATACTTGAGTACATCTTTCACTATCCTCTTCCGTTACCGTGGGGTGAGGTCATAAGAACGGACCTTTTAGGGCACCTGGCTCCTCGGACCACCCGACGTCAGGTACCCAGCGATTCTCAACCTGTGCTGACTCGTTGAAGTGAAAGTGAAAAGTCAAAGGACGTAACCTCTTCCTTTACCGTTGGGTGAGGTCCCCAGAACGGACCTCTTAGGGTCCCTACCCCCTCGGACCACCCGACGGTAGATACCCCAGCGTGTCTCAGCCTGTACTGACTTCACTGAATCCTCGTGGTCGTCGTCTTTCACTATCGTTTTTGCTTTTAACATAATAAATATAAACAACAATATGGAGTTTGCACTACTCCTTGATATTAACTGACCTTTTCATTCCAATTCCAATGTACGTCATTAAATGGTCGACGTATTTAAACTTATTTAACGAAATTGTGTGACCCTGAAGCCAAAGGAGAAGACAGTTTATCACTGAAGGGACCACCGAGTCTGACATTTCTCAGACGGATGTTACGCCCTCTGGGTTCAAGCTAGGGACCCAGTACTTCTAGGGGACCTCTTCCTTTACCGTGGGGTGAGGTCATGAGAACGGACCTTTTAGGGTACCTACCTCCTCGGACTAACCGATGACAGGTACCCTAGCGTTTCTCAGTCTGTGTTGACTCACTGAAGTGATACTGAAGTGATAGAAAATTTAATCTTACTATTAATATTTATTTAATATATCACAATAAAACACATAATTTAATATATTAATTTATACTTGATAGAAAAGATTTGATACATAAATAATCGTTTACAATGTAAAATTTATTAAGTATATTAGATAAAAAAAGAACCGTCAAAATCGAAGTAGAGGTTTATCTTAGGAGGTTCATCTTACCTATTCTTTCGACACCATGTATATGTGTTACCTTATAATGAGTCGGTAATTTTTCTTATGTAAACTTAGTTAAGATTACTCCACCTACCTTGACCTCGGATAATATGTCTCACTTCATTCGGTCTTCCTTTTTGTGGTTATGTCATATGATTGTGTATATATACCTTAAATCTTTCTACCATTACTATTGGGACATACTCTCCGTCGTTTTCTCTGTGTCTACATATCTTGTCATAAAACCTGAGACACCCTCTCCCGATCCCACCCTACTATATCCTCTTACCGTAACTTTGTACATTTAATAGTGTAAACTTTACTTAGCAGTCAGGTCCAACCTACGTACTATGTCCCACGAGTCCCGACCATGTGACCCTACTGGGTCTTCCTACCCTACCCCTCTCTCCCTCCTCCCCCCAAGTCCTACCCCTTGTGTACATGTGGGTACCGCCTAAGTACAGTTACATACCGTTTTGGTTATGTTATAACATTTCATTTTATTTATTTATTTATTTTGACTCTAATTTTTTTTCTCTACTAATTTTTCCTCTCTAGAATCGAAATCCACGATTTTCGTCACATCGATAAACGGTTGTCGCCTTTTCCGTAAACCCGTGGTCACCTCATTGGAAATGAGTGTGACGGAACACCCACTCAAGAGTTGATCATAAAAACATGACGAATTGTTTAATGGTATTTAATCATATTTGAGTCACCGAATTTTATGGTGTTTGCATAATAGAATGTCAAACCTCCAGTTCCAGATTTTATTTACAACATCCCGATTTTTAGTTCCAAAGTCGTCTCAAGATAAGAAAGACCTCCGAGATCTCCTTTTAGACAAAGGAACGGAAAAGGTCAAAGATCTCGAACAGACGTAAGGAATGTAACACAGGGGAAGGAATGCCTAGAGGTTACAGAGGAAGGTATCAAGACACAGGATGAGGTTGAGACTCGAAGCACGGAGGAAGAATATTTTTGGAAACAATAATTGTAGTTCAGGTGGACCTATAAGGTCCGATCAGAGGGGTCGAATTTTATAAATTATGTTTTATCAAAAGGACGACATTAAGTGTCGTCCTTTCGACACCAATTTTGTTTTATCAAATTCATCCCTAAAGGGACCACCGAGTCTGTCGTTTCTTAGGGGTACGTTACGTCCTTTGGACCCAAGCTAGAACCCAGTCCTTCTAGGGGACCTCCTCCTGTACCGTTGGGTGAGGGCATAGGAACGAACCTCTTAAGGTACCTGTCTTCTCAGACCACCCGATGTCAGGTACCCCAACGTTTCTTAACCTGTACTGACTCACTGATGGTGAAAAGTGAGAGAGACCACCAGGTCACCGATTCTGAGATGTAAGGGTTACATCCCCCGGCTCCAAGTTAGGGACCAGTCCCTTGATCTAGGGTGGATGAAGTTGATTTCTAGGGTGTATCCGTTACTCTTCTAGGACACACTGCGTTCCTTCTAGTTTCTAGGACGTACGGTGTTGATTCTGGATCGTGTCGGTTTATTCTTATTCTTTAACCAAATTCATTTGCATTACATAGACGAAGAGGGTAATAATCTACAGTGACAGTCTTGTCCAGTATTGTATCATGTATGAGTGGTATTAATAAATTTATTAAAACAGTCACTTTTGTCGGTGTTCACAAACTTAATTAATTCGGTATTTTATGTCATGTATCCTCGACGAGTTTTTACTCAATAGTAATAAAGACTTGTACGGTTTTTTAAGATAAATAACTTCCGAACAAAAACGTCAAACAAAACCAGAAAAAACAAGGAAAATTAGGGAGGACTTTAGTAGTTGAAGTGAAACTGAAAAGTGAAAGTACGTAACCTCTTCCTTTACCGTTGGGTGAGGTTACAAGAACGGACCTCTTAGGGTCCCTGCCCCCTCGGACCACCCGACGGCAGATACCCCAGCGTGTCTCAGTCTGTACTGACTTCGTTGAATCGTCGTCGTCGTCGTCTTTAGTAACTTTATTATAAATGATCACGAATGAAGAAAGACATTTACTAAAAAAAAGAAATTTACGTCTTAGATTCATTACTCTACGATTTCATTCCCATAGTCTACCATATACATTACTCAGGACGGACACGTCAGGACACAACTATGAGTCAATACAGTGAAGGTAGAGAAGGGGGAAGGTTCCCACATTAAGTGTAGTCCTTTCGACACCAATTACAGACACGTTTTTACAGTGTGAGTTCTCCAAAAGGAGTTCACATAGTTCACGGACTTTTTTAAGTGCGTAAAAGAGACCCCACCCAATGCTCCGGGGAGACCCCGATCCTAAGACGAGAACCGTCCCGACAGTACGTCCTTTTCGATAAATTTACCGATAAACGAGGACGAACTTTTCCGACTTTAACATCTAAGAGGGGTCGGTTCACGGGGTCTTTCGTCAAGGTAGTCAGTCCTCAAAAGTGAATAGAGAAACGACCCCAGAACATCTCCGTCCCTTGAAAAAGGAAGTCACTTATCGTCCATTCCTCTACTGTTTTTGTCTGCTACACCCCCTCTTCGTGGTTCCAGTGTCTCTCCACCCCTTTCGACCTCATCTTTATACTTTCTCTTTCTTTATAAAGAAAGGACGGAGAAAGATCCGAACCCCTTTATCACCCCTTCCCCCACCTTTACCCTCACTCCCCTTTTTCTTTAGGATGTCGTCACGAGATTTTCAAATTTTATATTCATAACTTTGAAAAGGACTTTGAGTCTTAGTACTTTTAAGAAAAATCGTAGTAAATTCTCAGCTTGTGCTGACTCTCTGAGGTGAAAGTGAAAAGTGAAAGTACGTAACCTCTTCCTTTACCGTTGGGTGAGGTCACAAGAACGGACCTCTTAGGGTCCCTACCCCCTCGGACCACCCGACGGTAGATACCCCAGTGATTCTCAACCTGTGCTGACTCGTTGAAGTGAAAGCGAAAAATGAAAGTACGTAACCTCTTCCTTTACCGTTGGGTGAGGTCACAAGAACGGACCTCTTAAGGTCCCTGCCCCCTCGGACCACCCGACGGCAGATACCCCAGCGTGTCTCAGCCTGTGCTGACTTCGCTGAATCGTCGTCGTCGTCGTCGTACAACCCTACCCTCCAGTAGGTTCCTATCGTTGACGATTTCCGGTCATGGTGTCCCTCCCCTCACTTTTTAAATTCCCCTGTGGTTTTTTAAATCGTTAATACTATTACAAAATTACGTCATAAAATTAGATTAGATTAGATTAGATTAAAAAATCAGGTACTAGTTATTTTGTAATTTCAAAATTTATTTTAAGACATGGTACGGTTCAGTACAATGTCAAATCCCGTTTTCTTTTTTTACACTTGGGAACCAAAATTACTTTCGTTTGTAGTTGTTATATAAAAATTTGGATGAAAAATGAATGGAATAAAAGAAAGAAAAGAAAAACCGGTATGACACACCGGACACCCTAGAATTAAGGGGTCTACCCCTAGATCCCTAATTTGGGGTTAGGGGGACGTAACCTTCGTACCTTAGAATTGGTGACCTGGTGGTCCCTTCAGGGTGAATAGAGTAAAAGTCAACTCTTTTAACGGTATAACCTCTATGCACTCTTGATATTTATTAAATATTAATCGACTTCATTTTAATATTAAGATAATACTATATTTATTTTATGAATTTATATTTTATGATTACACTCTAAATTATGTTAATGAAAAATAAACAGTTGTAAAAGTTCAATACAATTACAAGACCTTTTATAATTCATAGTTTTTTACGAATTTTTGTACATGTATCACTACATGTAAAAAGTAAAACGAAACCTGAGGTTACACGAAACTGTGTCGAAACCAAGTCTTAAAACTACAAGAGAAACAGTACCTATAAAAACGTAATCAAAACGGAAAAATTTTATATCGTATTTTTACAATAGATAGGTTAAAGACACTCAACAACAACAACAACAACAACAACAACAAAAATCGTGGTAGGAATATCAGGTAAGGGTACCGTTTACAGAATGAACGGAGTGGGATCAAAGGTAGGACGACAAGTATCGTATACGATTCATACTGTCTCATCCTTTTTACTGTCCAAACTCAGTGTGAACAGAAAATGAACAAATTACCCAATTAAATTAGATCGACTTTAAATAGACATTTTAATTCTACTATCTATTTTCGATGGAGATTGAGACATCCCTGATGTACTCCATATTATTAATCTTGTTAATAGTCTTATAGACTGTCTGTCATCAAAACTGAGTTACTTTACATAGTAACGTCCTTGGTTCACTTCCTCTTATGGTAAAGTGAGTCCGGTGGTACGCCAGCTGACCATTAAGGTGAAGGGGTTGAAAGAAGAACTGACCTCAAGGTCCCGATCTTCGAAAAGTGTAGACCAAAAGATAGGGGAAAACGAGGGAAACACACTAACGGGAAAACCCCTTATCGTGGTAGGACATACATCACTGGTGTTTGAGGTCGGAGGTACTCGGGTACATGATGAAGGAGAGGTACGAGAGGTGGTGGCTGTAACCGTAGTGATACAGGAGAGAAGGGTGTTGTGAACCACAGGAGACCAAGTTACGGTCCCAGTAGTCGGACCTACGAACGTAAGACGTCTACAAGAAAGACGTACCTAAGTGGGAGTACCTTAGCAGACACGAAAACCGGTACCGAAAACTGGCGAAACAACGGTAGACGTTGGGGGATTCTATACGATACTAAGATTGGTTGAGATCTTAGTAGTTTCGACCATACCATTAAAAACATCCTTACGACCAGTTGGACTACGGGAACGAGGACGAGGAATTCTCCAATAGTAAGACACCGGGATTACACGAAAGAGTGAGGATAACGATGGTAGGACTACACTAATTCACAAGAACGAGTTCATAGTTCCAGTTGTCATAGACACCAAATCACCGAGAGTAAGACTGGAGTCCACATCTATAAGGGACGTAAAAGGAGAGGATGTACGACTAGTAGTTCAAGTAGGAATCGTAGCGGAGGGGTCTCCTTTCCGTTTTCCGAAAGCCGTGAACGTAGAGAGTGGAACCACGACAACGGTAGAAGATGAAGGGGACCCAGTAGAACCGAAACCATGTAGCCAAACCCGTATCACGAGGAGGTATACAGGTATGTGACTACAGTTTAGAGGTAAAAGATAAAGGGGGTCACGACTTGGGATAATATATATCACACTTCTGGTTTGTTTAGGCATTTCGAAAGATGTTTGATAACGGTTTGTGTCTCATCGCTCAGACTAGTACGTTACAGGATCTATCTTTATTGGAATGAAAGAAGGAGGGAAGGAAGTTGTAAAATAACACTCATTATAATGTGAAAGGAATCACCACCATTATGTTCAAATATATTCTTTGTAGGAACAGGAGATATCAGATCATATATATCGGATCACAGTCCCTGTATTTCAATTTATATATATTATTACCGTCACTTATCCTCACAATGGTATCTTAATATAGGTCTTCCGATATACTGTGACTTCTTTTATAGATCTAGTTTAACGTCTAAGTTTCTTAACAAACTTCTCGATTGATGAACTTGATTCTTATTATACATTGTACATTTTTGCATTTCTAGAAGGTCCGGGTCCCGTGTCCGGAGACTTCAGTTATTTTATACTGTATCGGACTATGTGGTTCCTGACATGTACCAATGGTATCGACCTCATTCCCTACGTTCTTTGTCACTTTCCTCATTCTCTCCAATATACACTCCAATATTTTATTGGAAGCACGGACCATTTCACTGTCATACTTTCGAACTTCTTGTTAGTTGACCTTAACCTTCAAAATAATCTAAGAGAAAATTTTTTGTAAGTACCTTCGTTAGATCTACAAGTAGTCGTCTACTAACCTATTCTTTCGACACGAAGTATATGTGTTATCTCATAATGAGTCGGTAATTTTTCTTATGTAAACTTAGTCAAGATTACTCCACCTACTTTGACCTCGGATAATATGTCTCACTTCATTCGGTCTTTCTTTTTGTGGTTATGTGATATGATTGTGTATATATACCTTAAATATTTCTACCATTACTATTGGGACATACACTCTGTCCTTTTCTCTGTGTCAACATATCTTGTCAGAAAACCTGAGATACCCTCTCCCTCCCACCCCTACTAAACCTTCTTACCGTAACTTTATTCATATTATAGTATATTCTTTGCTTAGTGGTCAGGTCCAAGCTGCGTCCTATGTCCTACGAACCCCGACCACGTGACCCTACTGGGTCTCCCTACCATACCCCTCCCTTCACCCTACTCCCAAGTCCTAACCCTTGTGTACATGTGTGCACCGTCTAAGTACAACTACATACCGTTTTGGTTATGTTATAACATTTCGTTAATCGGAGATTAATTTTATTTATTTAATTTTTTTTTTGAAATGATGTTTTTTTTTTATTAGTACTACGGGACCCCTTTTTTTTAGAGAGAAATAAGAAGACTAAACTTCCTTAGATTCTTTACAATTAGAAGTTAGGGAATTACAGTATATTTACATAAAAAAACAGGACCAAATTTGTATCCCTAAGATATCAAGACCATAATACTAGATGATAACGACTTGAACTTAAGATTTTAAAGATCGTGGTCGAGATTAAGAATTCAAGAGTTCCCGTCTATTACTTCCAATGTTCTGAGATTCTCCCTTCTAGGACACCTCTTCCTTTACCGTTGAGTGAGGTCATAAAATCGGACCCTTTAGGGTACCCGAAACCTGAGACCACATGATGTGAGGTACTATAGTGTTTCTCAACTTGTACTGACTCGTTGATTGTGTGTTTCCTTTCCTGTCTTTGTCATCATTTTAAATCACGAAAGGACAGAGAAGGCTGTTATAGTAAAGGTTTATGTAGGGGAAAGTCAAGTCAAGTCATCGAGTCAGCACAGGTTGAGAAACGCTCGGGTACTTGGCGTCGTGCGGTCCGGAGGGACAGATAGTGGTTGAGAACCTCAGGTCGGTTTGGGTACAAGTAACACAGCCACTACGGTAGGTTGGTATAGTAGGAGACAGTAGGGGAGGAGGAGGTCGAGAGTTAGAAAGGGTCGTAGTCCCAGAAAAGTTTACTTAGTCGAGAGGCGTAGTCCACCGGTTTCATAACCTCAAAGTCGAAGTTGTAGTCAGGGAGGTTACTTGTGGGTCCTGACTAGAGAAAATCCTACCTGATCAACCTAGAGGAACGTTAGGTTCCCTGAGAGTTCTCAGAAGAGGTTGTGGTGTCAAGTTTTCGTAGGGGAAATGGGGGAGTGTTTTTAGAAGACTGTATTCTAATCGAACAGTCCAAGGAGACAGGTACCTTAAGAGGTCAGTTCTTATGACCTCACGCATTCGTAAGAGAGGAGGTCCCCTTAGAAGGACTGGGTCCCTAACTTGAGTAGAGGACGTAACGTCCGTCTAAGAAATGGTAAACTCTGTGGTCCGTTCGGGATTCTGTACGCTTTCTTCCTAGTCTTAACCCGTTTCTCATACTTTATTACGTGACTTCCTTTCTATAAAACACGGAATAAAGTATAGAACATCTTTGTAAATGTAGAATTCTACTGACCTAAATCCTCAAATTATCGTAAAGACTCGAAAAACATTTGTCATAATTAAAAAAGGAAACAATAAAAGGGGACTTTCAATCATTTTGACTTGTTTGTTACCATCTTTTCAGTACAATCATTTCAACATTATAATTAATACATGTATGTTAACACGGAGACAATGGTGGAACGTCCAAGATAATACGGAATGGAGTGAAGGTGGGAGGTGTTTACTTCAGAATGTGAAAACAAACAAAAAGAAGACAATATTTCAGAAATATATAAAGGAGAAGAACGGTAAAAGAAGAGGTTGCTTACTTTTTACCTCTATTTCGATTTTGACCCGAATCTCTCTTTAAAATCATCTTTTACTCATAAACGATGAATCAGTGACAGTACGGGCTGAGAAAACGTTGGGGTCCCTTAAATATCGGGTGATCCGAGGAGACAGGTACCTTAAAGGGTCCGTTCTTGTGACCTCACCCAACGGTAAAGGAAGAGGTCCCCTAGAAGGACTGGGTCCCTAGTTTGGACGTAGAGGACGTAACCATCTGTCTAAGAAATGGTGATCCCTTCGGGTCTTTTACTCACATTATCCTTTATTTTCTTTGAGACTTTTGTTCAATCAATTCATAAATCGAGGTCTTAAATCTTTTTATTCATTTCTTGTAAAGAAAGAGGGGGGGGTTTTGTGGGTCTTTTACTTTATTTCATTTACGATCACGTTTTTCTAAACAAATTTTTGATAATTGATTATTTATTCTAATTTTTCTGTTTTCAATTGAGTAATCTTTCTGATCATTTGAACTGACCTTTCTTACTAGTTAATATCAACTCCTTTTCGTATTTTTTAGTTTTAATCCTTACTTCTTTACTGTAGTAATGATTAGGTTGTCTGTGAAAACTTCTACATTTTCTTTTGTTAAAAATTTTGGACCCATGGTTAAAAAACTTTTAAGTCTATTCTACACTTTTATAGATTTTTCGTGTCAAAAATTATCATTATTTTCCTTTTTTCCGAGTTATTAGGGTATTAATATTTTATGTAATATAAGTATGCATGTTTGGTTGTGTTTCTGTATTTTCATTTTCCCTTATTTCTGTCTTCCTGTTTTACTTCTTTCCTTACCTCCCTCTCTCTTTTCCCTTCCTTCTCTTCCTGTCATCCTTCCTTCTGTCTGTCTTTCTTTTGTCTTGTTAAACGAAATTAAAGGTTTGATATCCGAGGGTGATGTGTTTGCGAAACTCTCTTACCCTTTTATTCCTTGTGAAGGATTACTCCAAATATTTTGGTTAAAATAAGTCGTAACGTTTCTTCTTGGGTCGGTTAGGTCCGTGGGTTTCCCTTCATTGTGTGTTTGTGTGTCTTATTTACCTTTCCTTTCTTCTTTTCATTTATGATAATAAATAACTTTCGGAATATTTAATTCATCTTCTGGTTTTACTTAGTTGTTTATTCTAAATACCATACAGTGGTGTCTTTCTTATAAAAAGTAGAAAAGGTGGTTGTTGGTCTTCTCGTCTAAATTTCCCAATGATAAATTTTGTGTACTTTTTGGTGTATGAATTCTTATTTAAAGGTCAAAAAATTCCTTAGAGGTAACAAGAGGTATCACCGACAGGATCAAACGTAAGGGTGGTTGTCACATTCTTCCAAGGGAAAAGAGGTGTAGGAGAGGTCGTAAATAACGAACATCTGAAAACTTAGCGTCGGTAAGACTGACCACACTTTACCATGGAGTAACACCAAAACTAAACGTAAAGAGACTATTATTCACTACAACTCGTAGAAAAGTACACAAACAATCGGGAGACATACAGAAGAAACCTCTTTACGGACAAATCAAGAAACCGGGTAAAAAACTAACCCAGTAAATAAAAAGACCCTAAGTACAACTACATACCGTTTTGGTTATGCCATATCATTTCATTTTATTTCATTTCCTTTTTTTTTTAAAAATTAATTTTTTTTTAAGGGGGGGGGTTTTTATTTTCTTACTTAAAGTGTTTCCATATTTTGTGAAGATGAGATTTTTGATATTTTGTTGTAACTTTGATTTACTTGGTTCATTTACCTCCATATTTAGTATAATTACCTAACTTACTAAGTCATTCGATAACACTTTGTAAGAGGGGATCTAACAAGTCACATTAGGGTGACTTTGGAGTCTTAAAGACACATCTAACCACACACACACACTCACACACATAATTGATCAATAAGATTACAAGTGTTATTAAAAAATTTTTATTTCAACAGAATGAGATAAGTTAGTGTCTTGACAATGTTTCGATGTTATTAATACTGTTACACTAAAAACGGGTCTTAATCTGTTTACCTCATAATTTCGTCTTTTCTTATGTTTTGAACATGTAATGTATATACCTGTGAGATATACCTTGGTATATCGTCACCTCTTTTCTACCCAGAGAAGTTACTTTCAACGATCCAGTTAAAATATAAGGATAAACCGGTGGAGTACGCTTCTCAACTGAGTAACCTTTTCTGAGACTACGACCCTCACTAACCCCCGTCCTCCTCTTCCCCTACTGTTTCCTACTCTACCAACCTACCGTTGTGACTGAGTTACCTGCACTCAGACTCACTTGAGACCCTCAACCACTACCTGTCCCTCCGGACCGTACGACGTTACGTACCCCAGCGTTTCTCAGTCTGTGCTGACTCTGACTTGACTCGACTTGACTATTTCTTTTATTCGTAGTGGAGGTGGAGTATACAATTTGTTTTTAGAGAAGGTTTACTTAATATCTACATGTACGTTTGCCATTTTTTTATTTCAAGGACATCTATTGTGACCCTTCATATAAACTCAACAACCTTATATTTGGTGATAAAGAAATTGTATATTCCGTGATTTATATTTCTTTTTTCAAACGAGATTTAATTTTACCCTTTAAGGTAGGTAGTTTTGTATGAAAGTTCTTTTACTTATAATTCTTCTCCTATATATTTCTTGAGACATTTTAACTATTCTTTTTAGTTTGTTCCGTTATCTTTTTACCTCTTTTCAAACCTTACTGGTGAAGTATTCTTTGATCTACTTCTTACGAAACCCCCTCCCAAATGTAAAATAAAATAACCTCATATTAACGAAAGGTTACAACATGATGAAAGACGACATGTTACTTCACTTAGTCAATATACAGATGTATGTAGGGAAGGGAGAACCTGGAGGGAGGGTGGTTGGGAGGGGGTAAGGTGGGTAGACCCAGTAGGCTCTCGTGGCTCGACTCGAGGAACACGACATGTCGTCGAAGTGTGAGATAGATAAAATGTGTGTCACAACATATATACAGCTAGGTAGAGAGGGTTAAGGAGAGTGAGAGAGAAAGGGAACAACACAGGTGTGCAGGTAAGAGATTCAGACAGAGATAGGGACGCAGGACGTTTGTCCGAGGAGACATCGTTTGACGAATTTATATACTTTTCTATAGACTGTATCGGGTTGTTACTTACGACCTCTCTCACACTACTTTTCCCTTGGGAGAATGTGACAACCACCCTTACGTTTGATCATGTCGGTGATACCTCTTGTCACACCTCTAAGGAGTTTTGTGACCTTTATCTTGACGGTATACCGGGTCGTTGGGGTGACGACCTGTGTGTGTGACTCCTTTGGTCTTAACTTTCTCCGTGTATATGGGGTTACAAGTAACATCGTGAAAAATGTTATCGATCCTGTACCTTCGTCGGATGTACAGATAGTCGTCTACTTACCTATTCTTTCAACACCTTGTGTACGTGTACCTTATAACGAGTCGATAAATTTTCTTGTGTAAACTCAGTCAAGATTACTCCACCTACTTTGACTTCGGATTAATATGTCTCACTTCATTCAGTCTTTCTTTTTGTTGTTATGACATATAATTGTGTGTGTGTGTGTGTATATATACCTTAAATCTTTCTACCACTACTTTTGGGATACACGTTCTGTCGATTTCTCTGTGTCTATATTTCTTTTCTAAAAACCTGAGACACCCTCTTCCGTTCCCACCCTACTAAACCCTCTGATCGCAACTTTGTACATATAATGGTATACACTTTATCGACTGGTCAGGTTCAAACTACGTACTTTGACCCGTGAGTTTGACCACGTGACCCTACTGGGTCTCTCTACCCTACCCCTACCTCCACCCTCTCCCCAAACCTTACCCCCCTGTCTACATGTGGGTACCGACTAAGTACAGTTACATACCGATTTTGGTGGTGTTATAATATTTCATTAATCGGAGGTTAATTTTATTCAACTAATTTTTTTTGGCCGTCGTAGAGTTTCAACTGGATCTTAAAAATGAACATCTTATATTGGTTGTTTTTACATATATACGTACGAACTTTCTGTATTTTTAGAAATATCGTCGTAGCAAAAAATATTGGTTTTGGACTTGTGTTACTTTCACAGGTCACTTTATTTTTGACTATTAAACCCCAAACAAGTATGTTAATATTCTTGACTTTTCTTACTTGTTAAGGTTGTGACACCCGTCCTTAGGGAATCTTCTTTACCTCATCGGTAGAATCAGTTGTTTTCTCGGGCTTTACGTTAGAACCTACGTTAGAGTTTTTGCTGTCTTACTAGAGACAAGTAGAGGTTCCGTTTGGTAAGTTATAGTGTCATTAGGTTCAGGTACGGGGTTGGTCATTTCGAGTTCTTCGACTTCAAATTGTCAAGATACTTGTGGATGTTGTGGAGAATGTTGATTCTGGGTTTTTTCTATAGGAAAAGTAATATCCCCTGACCTTACGTTTTCATCCTTCAGTTCTTTGTGGACCTCATTGTCCGTTTATACCGGAACCTTATACCTTATTTCGTCCCGTTTCCAATTATCTCAAAACGGTTCTCTTGCATGACCAGTATCGTTTGTGAGAGAAGGTTGTTGTGTTCTCTTCTGAGATGTGTACCTGCAGTGGTCTACCAGTTGTGGTTTTAGTCTAACTAATATAAGAAACGTCGGTTTCTACCTCTTTGAGATATTTCAGTCGTTTTTGTTCTGACCCTCGACTGACGTCGAGTCTTGTACTTTATGAATAACGGTTTAAGTCTGAATTTAACTTCTTTCATCCCTTTTGGTGATCTGGTAAGTCCATACTGGATTTAGTATAGGGAATACTAATATGTCACCTTCACTCTTTATCTAAATTCCCGGATCTAGACTATCTATCTCACGGACTACTTGATACCTTACTCCAAGTACTATAACATCTCCTCTGTCCCTAGTTCTTGTAGGGGTACCTTTTCTTTACCTTTTTTAGTTTTACCGACAGACCCCTCCGGAATGTTTATCGACACTTTTCTTCTCTCCGTTTTTTGTTTCCTCTTTTCCTTTCTATATTCGTAGACTTATGTCTCAAGGTTTCTTATCGTTCTTCTCTATTCTTTCGGAAGGAGTCGTTAGTTACGTTTTTTTATCTCCTCTTCTTGTCTTACCCTTTCTGGTCTCTAGAGAAGTTCTTTTAATCTCTATCGTTCCCTTGTAAAGTACGTTTCTACCCGAGTAATTCCTGTCTTTACCATACCTGAAATGTCTTTGTTTTCTATAATGTTTCTCCACCGTTCTTATGTGTCCTCTTGAAATGTTTTCTCTCGAAGTACTGGTTCTATTAGTACTACCACACTAGTGAGTGGATCTCGGTCTGTAGGACCTTACACTTCAGTTCACCCGGAATCTTTGGTAGTGATGCTAGTTTCAATCGCCTCCACTACCTTAAGGTCAACTCGATAAATTTCAGGACCTTCTACTACGACACTTTCACGACGTGAGTTATACGGTCGTTTAAACCTTTTGAGTCGTCACCGGTGTCCTGACCTTTTCCAGTCAAAAGTAAGGTTAGGGTTTCTTTCCGTTACGGTTTCTTACGAGTTTGATGGTGTGTTAACGTGAGTAGAGTGTGTGATCATTTCATTACGAGTTTTAAGAGGTTCGGTCCGAAGTCGTTATGCACTTGGTACTTTAAGGTCTACAAGTTCGACCAAAATCTTTTCCGTCTCCTTGGTCTTTAGTTTAACGGTTGTAGGTGACCTAGTAGCTTTTCGTTCTCTCAAGGTCTTTTTGTAGATAAAGACGAAATAACTGATACGGTTTCGGAAACTGACACACCTAGTGTTATTTACCACCTTTTAAGACTTTCTCTACCCTTATGGTCTAGTGGACTGAACGGAGAACTCTTTGGATATACGTCCAGTCCTTCGTTGTCAATCTTGACCTGTACCTTGTTATCTGACCAAGGTTTATCCTTTTCCTCATGCAGTTCTGACATATAACAGTGAGACGAATAAATTGAATATGCGTCTCATATAGCACTCTTTGCGACCCGACCTTCTTCGTGTTCGACCTTAGTTCTAACGGTTCTCTTAGTTATTGGAGTCTATACGTCTACTGTGGTGGGAATACCATCTTTTACTTCTCCTTGAGTTTTCGGAGAACTACTTTCACTTTCACCTCTCACTTTTTCAACCGAATTTCGAGTTGTAAGTCTTTTGATTCTAGTACCGTAGACCGGGGTAGTGAAGTACCCTTTATCTACCCGTCTGTCACCTTTGTCAGACTGAAATAAAACCCCCCGAGGTTTTACTGAAGTCTACCACTGACGTCGGTACTTTACTTCTACGAATGAGGGCCTTCTTTTCAATACTGGTTGGATCTATCGTATAAGTTTTCGTCTCTGTAATGAAACGGTTGTTTTCAGGCAGATCAGCCCCGATACCAAAAGGTCACTAATACATACCTACACTCTCAACCTGACACTTCTTTCGACTCACGGCTTCTTAACTACGAAAACTTGACACCACAACCTCTTCTGAGAACTCTCAGGGAACCTGACGTTCCTCTAGGTTGGTCAGGTAAGATTTCCTCTAGTCAAGACCCTAAAGAAACCTCCCTTACTACGATTTCGACTTTGAGGTCATGAAACCCGTGGAGTACGTTTCTCAACTGAGTAACCTTTTCCGAGACTACGACCCTCCCTAACCCCCGTCCTCCTCTTCTCCTACTGTCTCCTACTGTACCAACCTACTGTAGTGACTGAGCTACCTGTACTCAAACCCACTTGAGACCCTCAACCAATACCTGTCACTCCGGACCGCACGACGTTAAGTACCCCAGTGTTTCTCAGTCAGTACTGACTCGCTGACTTGACTTGACTTACAACTTTTTAGAGAATTTCTATTACACTTTACTCGGTCTTTTTTTTCATACGACGACGACGACGATTCAGTGAAGATGCACAGGTTGAGACACGCTGGGGTATCTGCCGTCGGTGGTCCGAGGAGACAGGGACCCTAAGAGGTCCGTCCTTATGACCTCACTCAACGGTAAAGGAAGAGGTTACGTATGTACGTACGATTCAACGAAGTCAGTACAGACTGAGACACACTGTGATACTTGTCGTCGGATGGTCCGAGCAGAGGTACATTTAGAGATCCGTTCTTATGACCTCACCCAACGGTAAAGGAAGAGGTTTTATTTTCGTATGTATGACATAATAAGTTACATATATAAATATAAAGTAATGTAATATCTACTTTTAATACTCGTTTTGATTAGATCCTACACCTTTCAGTTCTATCATTAATCAAACCCATATTCCCCTATCAATTACCCTACCCGACCTCGACCTCATGGTCTCCAATACGTCATTCCGATATATAGTCCTAACCGTTTCATACTGAACACACAGATTAGACGGACGGTAAACTAAATGTTTATTTCAAAGTAAACTTTTGTCGGTACGGGTAAGTCATATAAGTTACCGACCTAGTATGTTGTAGTTTTAATTCATCAATGATGTCTTTTGAGATACTGGTCATTTTCGGATTTTATAAATGATATGTCAGAAATGTCTTTTCTTTTTTTGAGCCATCGGAGATAAGGTATAATAACCGACCCACAGTCAACGTACACTATTTAGTTGCTCGTTCGTCATACAAGTACTTTACGTATTAAACGACTTACTTATAATAGAAAGATAATTTTATAATAAATACTAAGTTAGTTAGTATTGGTTGAAGGATACTACATACGTCAACACAAGTCGAACAAAATCTACTAAGTGGTTCCTATTTTACGTGTTAGAAACAAAAGTTATTGTAGTTTCGGAGTTATTTCTGAGCACCGCATAGTGAGTCCCGTCTTCATTTACAGTGAGACACAAAATTATAAAAATGTAAGCGACCGTTAATCTCTATCATTTTGTTTCCTGTCGGTTTCTTCTAAAAAAAAAAGTCGAAAATTCATCTTCAATAAATATCGAAGTATTGTTAAATGGTGTTTACGTCATCGAATTTTCACAAATAGAGTATCAAAGACATTCAGGTCTCAGACCCGTGTCGACTCGACTCAGGAGACGTTCCGACATTAGTTCTCCGACAGTCCCGGTCCCAGAGAAAACTCCTAGGTGACCTCTTCTTATACGAAAGTTCTAGTACATCGACAACCGTCTTAAGTCAATCAAGGAGTGTCAGACAACCTAACTCCTTGACACAAAGAACGATCACCAACCGATCTCTTCCGTCGTGACTCAAAGATCAACTAACAACCGACCTCTGTTGGGAGTCAAGAAACGTCACACCCGGACGTGTTGTACCGTCGGATAAAATAATTTCGATCTAGGATACACTGTATTCGTGTCTTCAGTACGGGGTGATAGAGACGGTGTAAGATGACCGATTTTCTTTCATATTTAGGATGGGTGTCAGTTTTAGTCTATTAATATGTTCACGAATTCTTTCGTCCCTATTAGTCCCTGATTAAAATAAACAAGCATTAGACAGAATTGCTTTCCTACATCTACCTCTTGGATCAATCTAAGATTTGATAAACTTAAGTTATCACCACCTGAAAAGTAAGAATTATGACTGTAATCTAAAGTTTGTTATTAAACCAAGTAAAGACAACAACTTCATAGTCAGGTCTGTGAACCCCATGTCTCACCCCCACCACCAAGGTCCTTCGTAATGTCACGAACTTAATTTAAGTGGAGTGTTAAAGACGGTAATTCTCAAGAATGTGTTCTTTATTATCGGTTTATATGTAATTTCTTTTTATCGATTTACCCTTGTGTAATAACCTAAATAACGATAGATCCGTTTGTTCACCTTTTCCACTACCGTGGGGTGAGGTCATGAGAACGTACCTTTTAGGGTACCTGCCCTCTCAGACCACCCGACGTCAGGTACCCAACGTTTCAGTCTGTGTTAACTCGTTGAAGTGAAAGTGAAAAGTGAAAGTACGTAACCTCTTCCTTTACCGTTGGGTGAGGTCACAAGAACGGACCTCTTAGGGTCCCTACTCCCTCGGACCACCCGACGGTAGATACCCCAGCGTGTCTCAGCCTGTACTGACTTCGTTGAATCGTCGTCGTCGTCGTCCGTTTGTTCTGTGGGAGATAGATATACTCCGAAGAGATATTTCATCTGTGTACTATAGACCCACACTTAAAAGTGGAAAGGATACCTAAAGCTTAAAGATCCAGGTATGTCATCAGACATAGGTAACGAAATTGACCGGTGCTACTGTTCCTACTGGTTTAAGAGGGGTCTCAGATCTAGGAATGTGACTCATGGTGTCCTTTTGTCGTTCATTCTGTCGTTCTCGTCTATGTGCACTTTTGATTAGTAAATGGGTTTCACTGGAGTCGGTGATCGTTTTAACCTGGGTTAATTGTATTTTATGTTTTAAGAGGTTCAGTCCGAAGTTGTCATGTAGTTGGCACTTGAAGGTCTTCAAGTTCGACCTGAATCTTTTCTGTCTTCTTGTATCTAGTTTGTCGGTTGTAGGTAACCTAGTGGTTTTTCCTTGTCTCACGGTGTTTTTGTAGATGACGAAATTGATACGGTTTCAGAAGCTGACACACCTTGTGGTGTTTGAGACCTTTTAAGAATTTCTTTACCCTTATGGTCTGGTGGACTGGACGAAGAACTCTTTAGACATACGTCCAGTCCTTCGTTGTCAATCTTGACCTGTACTTTGTTGTCTGACCAAGGTTTATCCCTTTCCTCATACAGTTTCGACATATAACAGTGGGACAAATAAATTGAATATACGTCTACTTCGTGTTTGACCTTAGTTCTAAAGACCCTATTTATAGTTATTGGAGTCTATACGTCTACTGTGATGAGAATACCGTCTTTCGTTTCTTCTTGATTTCTCGGAGAACTACTTTCACTTTCTCTTCTCACTTTTTCAACTGAATTTTGAGTGTAAGTCTTTTGATTCTAGTACCGTAGACCAGGGTAGTGAAGTACCGTTTATCTACCCTTTTGTCACCGTCCAAAATAAACCCCCTCAAGGTTTTAATAACGTCTACCACTGATGTCGGTACTTTAATTTTCTACGAATGGTGAACCTTCTTTTGTTTACTGGTTGTATCTGACGACGACGACGATTCAGCGAAGTCAGCACAGACTGAGACACACTGGGGTATCTGCCGTCGGGTGGTACGAGGGAGTAGGGACCCTAAAATGTCCGTTCTTATGACCTCACCCAACGGTAAAGGAAGAGGTTACGTACTTTCACTTTTCACTTTCATTTCAGCGAGTCAGTACAGGCTGAGAAACGCTGGGTACCTGACGTCGGATGGTCCGGGGAGACAGGTACCCTAAAAGGTCCGTTCTCATGACTTCACCCCACGTAACGGAAGAGGTTGGTTGTATCTGTCGTATAATTTTTCGTCTCTGTAATGAAACGGTTGTTTCCAGGTAGATCAATTCCGATACCAAAAAGGTCATCAGTACATACCTACACTGTCAACCTGACATTCCTTCCGACTCGTGGTTTCTTTACTACGAAAATTTGACACCACAACCTCTTCTCAGAACTCTCAGGGAACCTGACGTTCCTCTAGGTTTGTCAGGTAGGATTTCCTTTAGTCAGGCCTTATAAGTAACCTTCCTGACTACAACTTCGACTTTGAGGTTATGAAACCGGTGGACTACGCTTCTCGACTGAGTAAACTTTTCTGGGACTACGACCCTTTCAAACTCCCGCCCTCCTCTTTCCCTACTGTCTCCTACTCTACCAACCTACCGGAGTGGGTGAATTACCTGTACTCAAACTCATTTGAGGTCCTCAACCACTACCTGTCTCCGGACCGTACGACGTCTGAGACCCCAGCGTTTCTCAATCTGTCCTGACTCACTGACTTGACTTGACTTGTATGGTCTTTCATTGGGTAAATAACCCGTTTTCGTTTACTCATCGACCTCTCTCTACCTAAACCCTTACCTATATAGTAGTAGGGATACCTAGTTATACCATCACTTTTGTGTCCGAACCTCCGACTTCATGTGCAAAAGAAGAGAGAAGTAACAGAAGTATTAACAGGGTCACTTTTAACTAAACGAAAGAATAAAAAGATCGTATGACTATTAGATCTGTATTATTGTACGTAGAGAGATAAGGGGTCACGGATCTTGTTACGGATTCGAAAGGTAAATATACCTACTAAACCAAATAAAACGAAACGTTATAACAGAGACACCTGGTGACCAGTGAGTTCAATCATGGATTTTGGGAAGACTCTAATGTGTCGTGATATAATATAATTATCTACCTCTATCCTCCTAAAGACGAAAAGATATATACGTCGGGGTCCCTATAAGTGTAAAATGGTTACCGAGGTGTCAAGTTAAGGTGAAATGATATTTTAGTTACCGAGGTCTCGACATTGAACAAGTGAGAGACGACTATTTCTGTCTCTTCCGAACAAAAGGGGGTATTTCGACCATTCTTCGATCTCTTCCCACAAACAACATAACTAAAATACGAAACACAAGATAAATATTAACAAGTTCACTCGGATGTTTTTTCAGTCTATTGTAATCCAAAATGGCACAGGAGTCTCTAGGTATATTGTGTCTATTAACTCGGAAAGATGAAATATCAGTTTATAATAATACTACTAAAAGAGTCTAACTTACAATAGAACTCTTGACCGTTAAGTTTACCTTGATATCTTTTGATCGTATTTCCCTATCGTTGTGCATACAACAACGTCCCTTAAGTGAAAAACCTTCATTCAAAATGGATTAAAAAAATTTCGAACTAACTATTTATAATTACAATATTATTGATTATAACGATAAGAAACTAAAATTCAAAAGGGTCTTAAATAAAACTGTGACCTTTAAATAATGAAATTTGAATAAAAAATTTAACGTTAACTTGCTTTTAAGTATTGTAAAAACTCAACGGGAAAGATAAAGAACTCACAGATAACTTTTTCAGATGACATATGAGTTTGGTTATAAGTAATGGATTATGAGGGACTTCTCGTCATTAAAGGAGGACTATTCAGTCCATTCTTTTTTTTATTCGTGACCAATTATTCTTTGTTTTAAGATTGTATACGACTTTGTACCTACTGAGAATTCCTGTAATAAAGATCACTATATTCGGTCAGTGTGTTCTTTTTTATAACATACTTAGGGAATATACTCTGTGAATTTCGTCAGTTTTAGTGTCTCTGTCTTTTATTTTACCACCAACGGTCCCTGATCCTTTTCCCCTCTGACTCCTCAATGACAAATGACCTATGTCTCAAAGTCAAAATGTTCTACTTTGTCAATACCTCTACCCACTATCACTACCAACGTGTCGTAATACTTACGTAAATTTAGGTGACTTTACGTGTGAAATTTTCCTAATCCTACCTTTCAAAATACAATCAACAAGTCAAGTCAAGTCAAGTCAAGTCGGGCAGTCAGCACAGACTGAGAAACGTTGGGGTACTTGGCGTCGTGCGGTCCGGAGGGACAGGTAGTGGTTGAGGTTCTCAAATGGGTTTGAGTACAGGTAACTCAACCACTACGTAGGTTGGTAGAGTAAGAGACAACAGGGGAAGAGGAGGACGGGAGTTAGAAAAGGTTGTAGTCCCAGAAAAGTTTACTCAGTCGAGAAGTGTAGTCCACCGGTTTCATAATCTCAAAGTCGAAGTTGTAGTCAGGAAGGTCACTTGTGGGTCCTGACCAGAGGAAATCCCACCTGACCAACCTAGAGGAACGTCAGGTTCCCTGAGAGTTCTCAGAAGTGGTTGTGGTGTCAAGTTTTCGTAGTTAAGAAAACTTAACTACTGTGAGTCGAAAGAAATATCAGGTTGACAGTGTTGGTATGTACTGATGACCTTTTTGGTCAGAACTGATCTACCTGGAAGTAACTGTTTCATTACAGAGACGAAAAATTATACGACAGATCCAACCAGTATTGAAAAGAAGGTTCCTTGTTCACAAAAAAAACAAAAACAAACAAACAAACAAACAAACAAATATTAAAGTACCGACGTTAATGCTAGACTTCACTTTACAATCAACATAAACTGGTGTTAAAATTTTTAACACTTTGTTTTGTTTTGGATCATCGTGACCCACTATTAACAGGGTGTCGGAATGTGGTCGAATAGGTGAACGTGAATGGGAGATCACAGTCACCTACACGACTAGGATTAGAAACACTCCTAATTAATAAACCAACCGTTTTTTTAATCAAGACACAAAAGGTATTGTCAAATGTCTTCTGGGTTTCCTTGTAAAACCGGTTGGGTTATGACAGTACGAAATATAAGTTAGAGGCGTCAACATTTCTTATATGGACGGTTAAGTCCTCTACGTCCGTAACACCCAAGGTAGGGACCCAGAACTTCTAGGGGACCTCATCCTTCATCGTTGGGTGAGGTCATGAGAACGGACCTTTTAAGATATCTGTCTTCTCAGGTCGCCCGATGTCAGGTGTCTTAGCGTTTATAAGTCTGTGTGTGATAAAGGAATCCCTTAAAAGATACGGTTAATTGAGGACAGTAAGATATCAAAATTAGAGAGTGATACATTGTAAAAATTGGAATCAAATATTTATACGAGTCAAGAAAAAGGATATAATGTTTATAGGAGGTTGATGAAATACCAGTGGGAAGTATTACCGAATAAATAGAGGAACGAAAGTGACTGTTCAAAGGTTTTCATTATATACGGTACGGAGGTCCTCAAAAGGTAAATAAGGGGTTCGGTGACACCGTCTTAGAGTCGAAAGTAACGACCTAAAGTCGATCAAAACAGACAAACCAAAAAAACAAACAAAGAATCCCAGTAAGTACACAAGAGTCGTCGTAAACTATAAAAACTAGGAATCTTCTGGGTGAGTTCGTCAATCATGATAACAAGTACATTCTGGGTCTGTACTGCGATCTGAGAGAACCAAAATCACCAAGGTCCTTCCGATAGATCGGAGTAGAACGAAATCAGATATATCAGGAAAGGTTATTGAAGATAGTTTAAGGTAGAAATAACCAAAAGAGAATATCTTTAGATGAGGGACTTCCATAAGTAGGTGTGATGACCTTATTGTACCGTGACCTAATTGTTCGTGAGGACACGAAGGTTTGCACATAATGATCGTTTTTAGACCTTTACAAACGGCCCTTTCAGAACGGATGTACCCGTGTCGTCTGAGTAGAAATCGACTTAAAGCGAAAAAGTAAAGAACGTATTTTATAAGTTTTAACTTACATAAGTTACATAACTAAAAAGAATTGAGAGATAGGTAAATTAGAATATTATACTACCTCGATTTTTAAGATAGTTATATCTTTAATAATAATTTTACATACCTTAATAAACTTACATAAAAGAATTTAAATTCTTATTTATACAATATACATATATCACTTTCGATATTTAGTTTGAGACAATATATATATAATATATTAGTGAATGGGTACTGGAATCTATTGAGAGGATTGGTTCTCTTTTAAATAGACCTATAGAAGTACATTGTTATATTACATAATAAAGATATCCTACATACGTAACACTTCTATTTACAATGGTCAGGTCCTTTTGTACCTTTAGAATCTATTAAGTTGTAGATTTAAAGGTTGAAAGAACAACTGACCTTAAGGACCGGATCTCAAACGGGTACGAACCTAGAGGTAAGGGAAGACGACAGAAATACGGTGACGGGAGAGACCCTTGTCGTACTAGGACAAACAGTAGCAGTGGGTCGTCTCGGACGTACTCGGGTACATGATAAAGGAGAGGTACGACAGTCGACGACTGAACCCAAACTGACAGAGATGTTACAGTTGGTGTAATCCATAGGAGACCAAACTACGTTTACGTTAGTCAGATCTATACACGTAATAGGTCTACAAAAAAGAAGTACCCAAACGGCAGTATCTTAGACCCCACGACCACCGATACCGGAAACTGGCAATACACCGGTAGACACTAGGAGACTCCATGTGTTGGTAAGAGTGATCAATATCTTAGTAGGTCTACCCAGAGGACTACCAATATGCGTGACATCATAATTAACATGGTGACGAAAACGAAGAATTCGGGGAGTCAAAAACACCTCCCTTACACGAAAGGGTGAGGATGACGATAGTAGGTCTACACTAATTTAATCGTACAAGTCTATGAGCCCGGTTATCGTAGACGCCTAATTAGCTAGAGTAGAACTGGTGTCCTCATCTATGCGGTACGTAACAGGACAGAATATAGAACTAGTAAGTGAGACAAGAGTCATAAAGGAGGGGAGTTCTTGCTGTGTTTCAAAAATCGTGGACACAGAGGGTGTAACCTCGTCAAAGATAAAAGATGTAGGGGTACTAATCGAACAGTAACCACGTAGCGATACCCGCTAGCCGGGGGTTTCAACAGGTAAGTTACTACCGGTTATACATGGACGAAAAAGGAGGACACGAGTTGGGGTAGTAGATGTCACATTTTTGTTTCGTCTAAGTGTTACGATATGAGTCCGAAGAAGAATACTTTATCTGTCTCTATTAATTCAAACTCTTTTATTACTATCTTCACCGAAAGTGACATCTTTTCGTCAAGACGATCCAATGACAGAAAGTCTGTAAAAAAAAAGGAGTAGAAAGGTAAACAAGTTGTTTATAAGTCATTCGTAAAAACTCAAAAGTCAGTATTTTATGTATATATTATATGGAATTCCTTAAATATCAGATTATTATCTTCGTATTTTTATTATTATTACTTTATTAAATTCATTACGGACATCATTGATTGTAAATAACAGGTAAAATATGATTCGTAAGATAATTGACGTAAATTATATATGATGAATAAGAAGTTTTGACGAGTAACTTTACTAATTAATATAAAATCTCCACTTCTTTGTCTGTTTCTGTAAATCCGGTAGTTTCCATTCTGTAGATTGTCTCGTCCTTACTCCAAACTTAAGTGCGAAAAACATAGAGCCCATGACACAAGAAGTGTTTGAATAACACATGAGAAGGTTTTCGTTGATGTTTTTACAGAGTTCTAGTCTTCATCCTTGAACCAGAAGTGTAGACACGTAAATTTTATAACATTACTTAAAGATCGTCATATAAAATCGAAAATCAGGAATAAGTATTAATTATCATGTTTTTTAGCTTTGTCTATACGGTACCGTACGTTCGGTATCCAGTAATGGGTCATACTTGTTGGTCATCTTTTAGACGTTCCTAATCCCTGTAATCGATTAAGTGCTGTCGTTAAATCTCTTGACCTCTCTAGTACTTCACCGTACTGGAAACTCCATCTTAAACAATTGAAAGAACACAGGTTTCCAGGAAAACTTTGGATTACTTTAGGCAGTTGGGAAAAGGTCTCTTGTTATTGTATATTTTTGTAAGTATAATAAAAGGTATCTTACAGTCTCCTAAGTGTTTTACGGTACTTCCCGGATGTACCGAGAGAATCAGTTTCTTGGTTTCATTTCTTAAGTATTAAAAATCCGATATTTACCACTATGTGTCGATCTGAATTTTTCAAACCAAGGACTTTTCTCTACGTACTACTGTTGTAGTCAAATTCTCTATCTGTCTTTGAATCTTGAGTCAACGTGTTTTGCCAACTTTTTATACCTCCTTTTTCCTCTACCTTTGGACTACCCTCTGGGTAGTTATAATAACGGCAACCTTTTCACCAGGTTCTATCCTTCCCACTCGGTACTTAGGGTCTTTGTGACCCCCGTCGACACTCGACCTCGGTTGAGTGTGATCAAACGGGCTTCGGTATCACACGTAGAGAAGAGTTGAGACGTAACTACTGCGGTGTAACCGTCGACCTTAGTGGTGACTATGATACCGTAACCATTTATGACGTTTATTTTGAGTAAACAAAACAGTCTAAAAGATAACCAAAAAGTCATGATCTGTTACTGGATACCGAACGTACGGTACCGTATAGATAAAACTGAAAAACATGATAATTTTAAGTTTTCAAAATAAAGAAAAAAGGATCCTAAAGTCAAACGGTCGTGTGGTCACTGACCCAGACGGAATGTAACCGAAGTACTTTTCGTTATCTTTAATCTTCTATTACGGGAGTTTTAGATTGGACACTCCATTAATATCTCTGTTTTTTCAATATTTTATGACATACTTCGCAACGTTATCAACGATTATGTTTTAATGTGGGGAATAAACACGACGGAAGATTCGACTTTTACAAAGGTTTCCATTTACCTCTTCTCATAAGACCTTCGTTAAGACACCTTACTACATTCTCCGTAACACAGTGGTAAAGTGAGAAGTACCTTCTTATGAGAGGACTTAAAATTTAAGTATCCAGGATAGATCCGTGTCGTAGTTTCTTATACTTTTGTATTTTATGAAGGAAGAGAAAGGAAGACTAAAAAAGAGAGGTAGTCTAAGAAGGTTCACTTAAAACCGATGTTCTAAAAGTAATCAACGAATTTCTTGTAGAAAATAAACTTGTTATAATAAAATTCTTAACTAAATATCTAAACCAAATCTTCAAGGTAACAATAAGGACTTAACATATGTATCCCCTGAAAACAAGACTGTCAAGATGTACGGACAAAGGACGTATCTCGAAGTTTTTATATCTTGTGTGTTTTTACAATTTCAGCTCCTTAAAATGAGACTCTACGGGTTTCCTGATATTGTGACATTTCACATTAGGATCGATTTGTACGATTTCTTTTCTAAGATATAGAGAAACCTACGAAGACCGATCTGGACTTATACACGTGTGTGTGTGTTTGTGTATGTGTGCATGTGTGTTCTACTACCCTTCCCTCTTTATATAACCCCCTAAAGTACTCCACGTTCGTTTTTGAACCTATTAAAATGAATCGAACTCAACATAACCAGATGTTTAATAGATCCTATGATATATACGTACGACGACGACGACGACGATTCAACGTAGTCAACACAGACTGAGACACGCTGGGGTATCTACCGTCGGGTGGTCGTAGGAGACAGGGACCCTAAGAGGTCCGTTCTTATGACCTCACTCAACGGTAAAGGAAGAAGTTACATAAGTACGTACGATTCAGTGAAGTCAGCACAGACTGAGACACGTTGGGATCCCTGTCGTCGGGTGGTCCGAGGAGACAGGTGTCCTAAGAGATCCGTTCTTATGACCTCACCCAACGGTAAAGGAAGAGGTGTATAAGTGCGATAAATGACATTTAGTCATTTCCTCCAACCGAACACGAAGCGAATCTACGTCTCACCTGAACTCCATTTAAATGATTTAATCGTAAGATTATTTTAAGTCATGAAGTTCCTCCGGGGCAAATTTTCTATGAGTCCTCTTAGAATATCTAGTCTCATCGAGTAAGGGATTCAGTGTCCATATTTATTTTCTTCGACTGTTCCCCTTTTTTTTTCTCTCTCGATACACTTACACTTCCGTATTGTAACAAAGTGATACAAAAAGACATGTACTGTATACGGGACTAAGAAAGTAAATACATGTAGACGACACAAGAGACAGAAAGGGAAAAAGGTTAAGACAGGTCATTAGGTTTAAACTAGTTGAACACCTTTTTTAATTTTAAAAAGGACGTCTTCCTACTTAGATCAACTGTAGAGAGTCGGACCTTTATTCAACGAACGAATAGATGAAGTAACCGGTCCTAAGATTCATCCGAACTTAAGCTTAAGAGTGGTAAGGCGACTACATTCTCCAATTGAGGTGTAACTTAGAATGATGAAGGGTGAGATCTTCTAATGTAAGTAAAGAGAAACCATAACTTAGATGTAACATAAGTTTAAGATGGAGAAGATACTTGGTAAGAAATAGTTTGTATTATTTTGTCGACTGTTTTCACCCGTTTGACGATATTCATCTAATGTATTTCGGTATTCTGGGTAGGAACTCACACAGGAACTTCTCCCGGATCTCCTGTACGGTAAGTTTCCGATAATTCCTTACTGTACACTTTTACTATCGAAGTGATTCTTCAACTCTTCACCGACAGGAGACGACTGGTCCTCACTGGTAACCTCTACGTCAGTATCTCGGTCCGAGTAATTATAGGTACGTGTACCATTCCGGAACTGTATTGTCTCCGGTCTATCGTCACTAATTAGTCTTTTTTTGGTCCTCCGACGTTAATATTCTTGGGGGTTTCAGACTTCCCATCTGTTCTCTCGAATTGCAGGTTCGTCATCACCCTGTAGGGACCCTGTTTTTATCTGTTTGTTGGTTGTTCCCCAATCGATCCATTGTAAATATTGTTTTTGTTCTGTTCTTACCTACTGTGTCCCCGATCTTCTTAACAGTATGGAACGTTCCAACTGGAACTCAAATCCTCTCTTCCTACCTTCTTTCACCATCTTTCTTCGTAGAATCTACTAAACAACAATAAATCTACGATTCAACACAGGTTGAGAAAACGTTGGTGTACCTGGTATCGGACGGTCCTTGTAGACAGGTACCCTAAAGGGTCCGTTCTTATGACCTCACCTATCGGTAAGGGAAGAGGTCCCCTAGAAGGACTGGGTCCTTAACTTGAGCACAGAGGACGTAATGTCCGTTTAAGAAGTGGTAGACTCGGTGGTCCCGTGGTACAACGGTTTAAAAAGAAGAACATACTTTTTCCGATGTGAGTACCTCAGTGAACTGAAACATTAAGACAAAATGACGAATGAAGACTTAATATCCTTACATAAACGAGTAAAATTGTAAATTACGTATACGTGATACTGGGACGACGATACAATAATGGACCTCTATGAAAGTTTCGTAGATAATAATGTGAATCAACACGTGCTTTTCGACGCACTATCTAAGAAATTCTCTTTGTGTCTCTTACTTTTAATTCCTAATGACCTAGGAGTAATTTACTGTATAGGTACGAGTTTATTACTAAGTTAAAGTAAAAATTAATTTCGTACATTTGTGTCTAGACGACACAACTACAAGTAAGAAGAACCAAGAAAACACAGACAGAATCGTAGTGTAAAGGTCCACGGTCGTTCTATTGGACCCCCGTCCCTCCATTTCGTGTTGTCTTCCCGTGTCGTCAAGGGGACCCCACATAAATAAGGGTGACTCATTTAAGGATATAGTCGTTCAAACGAATATTTTAAGAGGAAAGAATCTCCATTTCCCCATCGGAAGTATATGAGTGGGGTTGATTCTCATTCTCTTAAGAAAGGAGAACAGATTTCCGGTTCAGTTCGTCGACGAAAGTCTAGTCTTGGTCATGAACCAACACAGATGATATTTTATGCAGACTACTTTATTCCGACTTAGTACTCGTTAAATCGAATTTATTTTCCTTCTGAAAAAAAAGTCTTCACTTTTGTTGTTAAATAGATCAGAAGACCGTAACGATGAAGTCGTAGAAAGAAACATACGGAAGATTAAAAGGTGCAGAACTTTCCATTCCGTAAGGGGGTGAATGGAACCATGGACTAGAGGTCCGGGAGCCTCGAGGACCAATAAGAATGAAGGTGACAAAACAACTGAAGATACCGAGAATATAGATGAGTCTTTAGGGTTTGGGGTACATCTACAAAACAAAAATAGACAAATCAATTAGTACCGTTTTTTTTTTTTACAAAGAAAATACACACATAAAGTACCGTGTATATTATTGTTTGGGGTTTATGTTAGAAATTTAATAATATGGAGTTAAGACTAAACATAATGTAGATTATAAACGAAATCAAGAAATACAATGATCATAGAGTAATAAAACCGGGAAGAAAAGGGTAAAGAAAGAAAATATTATGAAATACGAGATAATGGACTTAATGGAATCCTATAAAAGAAGAAGTAAGATGTCCCCAAAATTGTCGAAACTATACCTTCTGACTCTACGATAAGAGAAAAATAAAAATACGTTATAAAATTTCTAAAATATGATCGTAAAAAAAAAGACATCACGTTTCTTTCTAGTAAAGTGGAAAAATAGGGCTATTTGATGAGTACGTTAAACGAAGACCTACGACAGAGTGTTTAATACTAGTACATCTCACGTCCAAGACTGGGTAAAAGGTTAAAGATCTTGGATGTCAGGGTGATTATGGGTACAATGGTTGTGAAGATCGAGAAACGGTGAAACCTTTCTCTCCGTTAATTTTGGATTTAAGGTCTTAATACGACAACGGTTTAAAAGAAGACAAAAGTGAAGACGATTGTTTCTACATGAAATCACTTATAAAGTTTTAAGTTGTACAGAGATAAGTACTGTGGGGAGTGTGGTAGTAGAAACGGACAAAAAGGACTCTACTCTACAGACCCCTCCTTTTTGCGGGATCCAGTGGAAAATTTATATGAAAATTTTTTCCACTAAAAAAAAAACTATGTCTGAGCACTAAGGACTTACATCAGACAGTTTTACCGTAATTCACGACAGGATACAAAACTGAGTTAAGTACAGATATAAGGAATCAATCCTCGTCAATTAGTGGAAGTTTTTTAAGACCTACTTCTGATAGACAGATTGAAATCACAAAGAAACCAGATAAAGAGAAGGGGAAATAACAAAACACTTTTGAATTATCTTTTAACCCTCTCTGACCAAAGTCAATCATGACCGATTTTTATGAAATTTTACCTTCAGATAAGATAAAATAAAAATTTTTGTTAAGTGACTTTATATCAACAAAATGTTACAACACAATCAAGGTCCACATCTTGTTTCACTAAGTCAATATGGATATATGTATACATATACACACATATATATACATGTATACACAGATGTAAATATAAGTATAAGAAAAAATCTAAGAAAAGGTAATATCCAATAATGTTCTATAACTCATATCAAGGCATACGGTATATCATCCAGGAGAAACCAACAGATAAAATACATCTAATTACACATATAAAATTAGGGTTTCAGATAAAATTTAGAATCTTTTGAGACTTTCGTTATACGATATGTTTAATCTTTCTCAAAGTTGTATCCATCTATAACCACTAGTTGTCTACCCTCCACTCTCATGTAAGTCTAAAGACTTAATCCGTTGGACTATATAATTCAATGGTATCTGGATACCTAACTGTTATCTACATATCTCGACAATTAATTTTACCCTTCTTTATCTTATATGTTCAACACCCTTTATTAAGTCTACGGTAGTAAACCACGAACTCAACTGAAACTCTATGAATTTACCTCTTTAGCTTCTCAATCCCTCTACCCAGATTACAAATTCTCTAAACAACAACAACAGATCAGCAATTCAACACAGGATAAGAAAAAACTGGGGTACCTGACATATCGGGTGGTCCAAGGAGACGGGTACCCTAAGTGGTCCGTTCTTATGACCTCACTCAACGGTAAAGAAAGAGGTGCCTTATAAGGACTGGGTCCTCACCTTGGGTACTGAGAACGTAACGGTCCGTCTAAGAAATGGTGATTCGATGATCCCTTCATAAATCTAATCGAAGTCTAATTTATTTATAAAGTTTCAACCTTTTATTTACTTATTTTATTGTATTAGGTACTCTACGGATACCTTAACTTTCATACATATTTATCTATTGTTGTACAACCTCTTTATCAGTTTGATTTGAAACTGATGTAGGTATTCATTCAACACATCAATTAAACTACTGTTTTAACACGTTTTTACCTATATGAATTACCTTTAATAGAACCGACCGAAAATTTCCTTTTAGTCTTCAGAATTTACTCGAGTTTTATATAAAACCTGTTATTGTAATAAAAATGTTATTTAAATACAGGTGATATCTAATTAAACTTAATTACATAGGGTATAATACGAATTCTTAAAGGAGAAACGATTTAACAAAGTTATTAAATAGATGTACAGGAGGTTTTGTATACGTTAGGTCTTTATGTCAACGAAGTAGAGACTTGGTAGTTTTATAATATGTCCTCTAAACTTTTGTATCTATAGAGATTGTACCAACGGTATAAATAATTATCTCCTAATATAATGACAACCTTACGTTCATTAATAGTAATAATAATAATATTAATAAAAAAGTAATCCTTCATATCACATCGAAAATTATCGTGTTCAAGATTTCAGAATAAAAGACTAAGAGTCACATTAGAGAAGGTCTACAATACTGGATATCATTAAATATTATTGGAGACTTAAAGAGAAACAAAATAGACATTATTTTTATAGAGAGAGTTCAAATAGTATCCAAGTTTACTTTATTAGAAACATTTTATGGATATTGTAATATATCTTGTGATAGAATCTAAGTGTGTTATAACATATGGACTTGTTGGGATATTCTCTATTTTATGATCTAATTCCTGGTCCCTTATGCACTGTGTTTTCTTCTAAAAAGGGATAACTATAAATCGTGTTGTTTCCGTCTGAGATATTACCATTTGTTCCGTCATAAAATTACAATGTTTAATTTTTGTCATAGTTCGAAGTCTAAGTGTCCTGGACTTCGTAGAAGGGAGATCAAGTGAAATCATTTATTTACATTACTCCGTCCTATTTGACTACAATAGACCCTATCTCAGAATCCATATACACCTTGGACTGTTTCTGTCCAAAGGGACGATTCAATTTTACTGAAAAGTGAATATTAGACTCAAATTATTAAGATTTTAAGGTTCCGTTTTAATCAGTTAACAAAAGAGTCTGGTTCAAGACGAGTACCAATTTATCTCATAAAGTCCTTCCGTTTATTTTATATTTGGTTAATGGTATTTGTATAACTTATAGATGATACTCGTTACTTAAGATACCTCGTTTCTAATCGATTTTAAGTGAGGACAAGAGTACATCGTCTTAATTCTAATTGAGGGTAAGAGTTCATCTTCACATGTTAGGTCAACTTCTTATTTTATACATTATTTTTATAACCATTCTCAGATTCTCTTATTCACTACTTGTAGTTTATCTCAATCGATTCATTTAACTTTAATTTAATTTGAGTTATAGAATAAAGTCACTACTTGAAGTGTCTGTATCATAACCACTTTCTTCGTTCTACGTTAATCATATATGATGTACTAAGATAATATAGTTCTAGTCCTTGTCTCTCTTCATTAACATCACGATCTTCAGTCTTGTCACCAATGGAGTCCTCTTCGATAACATTCCTACTTCGTAATCCTTCGGAAGACCCAACCACCGTTCCTACATAGTCAACTAGTACCTTCACCAATGTATCCATATATATCTACGGTCTGAATCGACACGAGACTTCAAAACACTTGAAATAATTTAAATATCATTTGAATGTGATTTTTATTTAAAATTTAAATCTTTCAGTTCTAGTTTGTTCTCTTAAGGCGAGGACGTATGTAATTACGGTTAAAAGGTATTGAGGTGAAACGGGTGAAAGGAGAACTGACCGTAGGGACCTGAACTTACCCGGGTGTGGACCTAGAGGTAGGGTAAGACGACGGAAATAAACTGACGAGAAAGACCTTTATGAAACTAGGACAAGTATCAGGAGTGACTCGGTTCGGAGGTACTCGGGTACATGATGAAGGACAGGTGCAACAGGTGGTGGCTGTAACCGAATACGAAGAGTTGTGACCACTGTCATGACCCTTAGAAGACCCAGTTACGGGCCCTTTAGTCGAAGTTACGAACGAATAGTGTCTACAAGAAGTAAGTGGAGAAGTGAAAGTACCTTAGAAGCCACGAGGACCGATACCGGAAACTGGCAAAACACCGGTAAAGATTGGGGGACTCTATACGATGGTAAGATTGTGTGTGCTCCTAACGTGTCTAACCAGATCGTCAGTAGTGGTCCCCCTGTCAGTAAGACTGTGGTGATCAGGACGAAGAATTTGCAGATAGTAAGACGGTATCAGTACACGAGGTAGTGAGGATGACGAAGGTGGGACTACACTACTTCGAGAGCACAAGTCTGTGTTTCTAGTTATCACATAAACCTGATTGACGTTAATAGAGATGACGACCCCACCTGAGACAGAAATAGGACGAAAGGATACAGAACTAGTAAGCGAGCCAAGAGTTGTAACGTAGGGGTCTCCTCTCCTTCTTCCGGAAGTCGTGGACGTAAAGAGTATAGTGACGACACCGGTATAAGATGTAGGGAAACTAGTCGGACAGAAAACAAGTGTCTAAACCTTTTGTACGAGGTAGAATACACGGGTGTGAGTAACGATTACATATGAACGAGTAGGGAGGACACTACTTAGGGTAGTAGATATCACATTTTTGTTTCGGTTAAGTTTTTCGATACGAGTTTGAAAATGTAAAGTTCCCTTGAGTAAAAATTGTTAAGACGATAGTATTTATAGATAAAGTTTCAGTCACTTCTAAATAGTGTTTAACCTCAATAGTCAAGTCAAGTCAAGTCAGCCAGTCAGCACAGGTTGAGAAACGCTGGGGTACTTAGTGTCGTGCGATCCGTAGGGACAGGTAGTTGTTGAGGGTCTCAAGTGGGTTTAAGTACACGTAGCTCAGTCACTACGGTAGGTCCGTAGATTAGGAGACAGTAGGGGAAGAGTAGGACCGGGGTTAGGGAGGGTCGTAGTCCCAGAGAAGGTTACTCAGTTGACAAACGTACTCTACCGGTTTCATAACCTCAAAGTCGGGGTCGTAGTAAGAAAGGTTACTTGCGGGTCCTGACCAGAGGAAATCCTACCTGACCAACCTAGGAGAATATCAGGTTCTCTGAGCTTTCTCAGAAGAGGTCGTAGTCTTAAGTTTTCATAGTTAAGAAGTCGCGAGTCAGTAGAAGTGTCAGGTTGAGAGTGTAGGTATGTACCGGTGACCTTTTTGGTATCGGAACTGATCTGTCTGGAAACAACCGTTTCATTACAGAGACGAAAAGTTATACGAGAGATCCAACCAGTATTGAAAAGAAGGTTTCTCATTCGTAGAAAATTAAAGTTCTGACGTCAATGGTAGACGTCACTAAAAACCTCGGGTTTTTCTATTTCAGACGGTGACAAGGGTGACAAAGGGGTAGATAAAGGGTACTTGACTACCCTGGTCTATGGTGATAAAATCTAAAGACTTACAACTCGAAATTCGGTTGAAAAAGTGAGAGGCGAAAGTGAAAGTAGTTCTCCAAAAAATCGAGGAGAAGTGAAAGACGGTATTCCCACCACAGTAGACGTATAGACTCCAATAACTATAAAGAGGGCCGTTAGAACTAAGGTCGAACACGAAGAAGGTCGGATCGCAGAGAGTACTACATGAGACGTATTTTCAATATATTCGTCCCACAGTTATATGTCGGAACTACATGAGGAAAAGGATAAACCTTGGGTAGACAACAAGGAACAGGTCAAGATTGACAATGAAAGACTGGACGTATGTCCAAAGAGTTCTCCGTCCAGTCCACCAGACCATAAGGGTAGAGAAAGTCTTAAAAGGTGATTCGTATACGTTAAAATATCAGGTCACCTTTATTTATAATAGGTTAAGTCAATAAAGGTGCTAAATCAATTACGGTAGATTCCGTTAGAATGGAAAATGTGGTGATTTTATACTTAAGTCTTAGAGTGTTAGAGAGTCAATCGGATTAAAATGTCTACTGATTGGTTTAAGGAAAGAGATTAGTATAAAAACGGGGGTTTGTGGGTAGTAAGTGAAACTCTATTAAAAGGTTTATCGACTTAGTTAAACATAATTTTAAATTTTTGTTTGGTTGTTCGTAGAGAAAGTACCAATAAGGAGTAAGTGGTTGATTTACTTCTTCTTTAAGGACAGACACTACTTAAGGAGGTGTTAAGACGAAGTTGAAACGATATTTGAAATTAGGTAGAAAAATAGAGAAGTGTATAAGACGTCAAGATTCTTTTAGTCAGACGATTTACGAGGTACTTGAAGATCTATAAGTTCGACCGAAATCTTTTCCTTCTCCTTGGTCTCTAGTTTATCGGTCGTAGACGACCTAGTAGCTTTTTCGTTCTCTCAAGGTCTTTTTTGTAAATAAAGACGAAGTAACTGATACGGTTTCTGAAACTGACACACCTAGTGTTCTTTGACACCTTTTGAGACTCTCTCTACCCTTATGGTCTGGTGGACTGGATGGACAACTCTTTGGATATACGTCCAGTCCTTCGTTGTCAATCTTGACCTGTACCTTGTTGTCTGAACAAGGTTCATCCTTTTCCTCATACACTTCTGATATATAACAGTGGGACGAATAAATTGAAAATACGTCTCATGTAGTACTCTCTGCGATCCGACCTTCTTCGTGTTCGACCTTAGTTCTAACGACCCTCTTTATAATTATTGGAGTCTATACGTCTACTGTGGTGGGAATACCGTCTTTCACTTCTCCTCGATTTTTTGGAGAACTACTTTCACTTTCACCTCTCACTTTTTCAACCGAATTTCGAGTTGTAAGTCTTTTGCTTCTAGTACCGTAGACCAGGGTAGTCAAGTACCCTTTATCTACCCCTTTGTCACCGTCTGAAATAGAAAAACCCGAGGTTTTAGTGACGTCTACCATTGACACGGTATTTTAATTTTCTACGAATAAGGAACCTTCCTTTCAATACTGGTTGGATCTCTCGTATAACTTTTCTTCTCTGTAATGAAACGGTTGTTTCTAGACAGATCAGTTCTAATACCAAAAAGGTCACCAGTACATATCTATGCTCTCAACCTGACACTTCTTTCGACTCGCGACTTCTTAACTACGAAAACTTGACACCACAACCTCTTCTGAGAACTCTCAGGGAACTTGTCGTTCCTCTAGGTTGGTCAGGTAAGACTTCCTCTAGTCGGGACCCTAAAGAAACCTTCCTTACTACGATTTCGACTTCGAGGTCATAAAACCGGTGGAGTTCACTTCTCAACTGAGTAACCTTTTCTAAGACTACGACCCTCCCTAACCCCGGTCCTACTCTTCCCCTACTGTCTCCTTCTCTACCGACCTACCGTAGTGACTGAGCTACCTGTACTTAGACTCACTTGAGGTCCTCAACCACTACCTGTGCCTCCAGACCGCACGACGCTAAGTGTCCCAGTGTTTCTCAGTCTGTGTTGACTCACTGACTTGACTTGACTTGACTTTACGAGGCAGTACATGTACGTTGAAAGGATTACCAACTGACAAATGATAAACAAACTACAAATGACAACTGAGGTGAAGTTAGGACTGTTGATGTTGAGGTCGAACTTTGAGATGACTATAGAGTTCCGAGGAGAAATTTATAGAAGAAGTAATTCTGAAAGTACTAATAAAACCACTGTAGACTAGAGAGGAAGGGTATTAAATGCAAAATTCACGAAATAGACATATGAAAAACGGAAATTTACAAAACTGGTATGTAAACATATATTAATAGTGTGAAAGGTGTTCCGATATTTAAGGGATTTAATTTTTTTTTTTTCGGAACTAAAAGAAACTTTGAAGATACGGTGTATCGTTTTGCAGAGAGTGTCTCGTCTGCGTCACTATCAACAACTCGACTTGACTCGTATTGTCTGATAGTTTAACAGGAAGACTTGTTAAGGTCACTATTCAAAAGTTAAGTCACAAACCGCACATATTGTATTCTTTAACGAGAATATTGAATAGGGTCAAAAAGACGGACACAATAGGTCATTAACTAGTCAAGACTTAAAGAGTTAATATATCTCTTTCCCAATAAAACCTTGAACTCTAACGTGAGAGTCCTTGAATAGGGTCAAAGGTATTTCGAGTTAAACCGATTCTTATTAAATTCGGTAAAAATTTTTTAAAATTACACAAAAGGTCTTGACGACGATAATCCATTCAAACCTTTAAAAAAGGGTACGGTCTCTGTTTTTGAATATTTGGTAGAAGTTTACGAGTGAAAGGAAAACGAAGACGTACGTTACTTAGACATAAAGAACTGACAAGATTGTGGTTTTATAGAAAGTAGAGGTTGTGAATTCAAATATGTGATTTAGAACCGAAGGAAAATTTAAATATCTGGAGATTGTAACAGGGAAAAGGAGGACAAACGATAGTTCATCAGTCTTTTTCCGAAACGTTTACCGAAAACTTATTTTAAAATCAATATGTTCTTTATTATTATTTATATAAGGGTGATTATTTTCTAAAATATCTTTTTCGGTTTTAGGAGGAACTATATAAGGGAGTTCAAGTTAGTAAGGATCCATAATCGAGTCACACCAAAGTTTGGAGTAACAGATAAAGACATATACAGACATCATAGATAAACCATTTAATCGTGACTCGACGATGAAACATATCTGTATCTTTACGAAACTTTACGAGAGAGCTTCTAAATAAAGGGGTCTGAGTTAATTTATGGGAGGGAGTTAATAACATCGAGTAACGGTTCGTTACGGGACCTAAACAATCAGACTGACCAGGGTGAGATGAAGTGAGATGAAGTGAGAGAGTGAAGAAATGTCTACCACTATTCTGTCACCGTGTGATGTGGTAGACTCTATAGTGGTAGAGTCTCAAAACGTCGGTGTTTTCATCTTGTTTATTTTGATTCCTGTACCGGTGGAGTTTAATGTAAGAATAAGTAAAAGGTCATCATTGTACGTGGATCATAGAGATTATGTTGTCTGAAATCCAACCTATAACTCTGATATTTACACTTGTTCTAATCGAAGAATGAAATTCGCTCGATAACGAATCATTCCTTATGTTCAACGTTTCTACATCAACGTAATTTTACGGATAATATCTACAAGGACGAAAGGTCCTCTGAATTATTTTCTGTATTTGTAACTGACTAAGTTAAATGTTTCTTTAAATTTATCGTTAAGATGAAATAATATTGGTACCATACTTTAGTATTTGGTACTATGTCTTCAGCTATCCTTGTTCGTTTTGTTTTTACTATCCTCGTTCAATTTTACTCTTCATTATTACACCGTATAATTAACTTAATTAATAAGTTACCCTTACAACATAGGTGATATATGTTAAAATTGACTGTAAGTTTAAAATTTCTTTTATGGAGAACAGACATTGTATAAGGGGTTTCAGGAAAGGTATCCTAACATTATGTCCGATCTATGTATAACTACCTACCCGTAGAAAAATTTTTATGTCTAGGGACCAAGTAGGTATGTCACCAACGATTCTTGTCGATAGTTCGGTGTTTTCTGTAACTGTTTGGAATTTATCTATGATATTTCACTTTCATTAGTTAGACTTTTCCGATACATAATATATTAAGGTTGATATACTGTAAAACCGTTTTCCATTTTGGTACCTCTGTTCTTGAATCCCTCTCCCTTCCTACTTATCTACCTCGTCTCTCTTGAAAATCCCGTTAATCTATGATATTGCCACTTATGTACAGTAATACGTAAACAGTTTTATACATGGTACTTGGTGCGGTTCTTACTTAGAATTACATTTGATACTTGTAACTTACTATTACCACGCAGTCACAACCAAATAACTAACGTTGTTTATATAGTGAAACCGCTCCCTACAACTACCACCCCCTCCGACACGTACACAACCTCACCCTACATATACCGTAACACATTAAAGGTGAATTAAAAATTTTGATTAACCACTTTGAATAAAAATCGACACGACCTAGAAGCAACGACACACCGGAAAAGAGACCAACCTCGTTCGTCCCCGATGAGAGATCCACACCAAGTGCCCGAAGAGTGACACCACCGAAGAGAACAACTCACCGTGTCAGAGATTTAACGCACCCGAAGTCATCAACACCAAGGACCTGAGGTCTCGTGTCTGAGTTATCAACACCACCTACCCGAAGCAACGAGACGTCGTACACCCTAGAAGGGGCTGGCGTCTACCTTGGGCGTAGAGGACGTAACCACCCACCTAAGAAATGTTGACTCAGTGGTACCTCTAGGAAGTGAACTAAAGATATACTTTGATGTTGACGAGATTTTATTCGTTTTAGATCCCTAAAGAGACCGAGGTCACCAATTCTGAAACGGAAGGTTACGTCCCCTATACACAAACTAGGGACCAGTCCCTCGATTCGACGGTGGACGGAGTACCTGTCTTTTGATTTTTGTATTTTGTTTTAGTTACAACGTTGTTTAAGTTATTTCTGAAGTTTTTTTAAAAAAATTACATGTTTTTAAGTGGAAGGAAGTTAGGGGGAGGTCTTATATAATAAAATGGTCAAGACCGAATTCTTAGATATAGATATTATTCTAAGGAGTCCATATAGATTTTCAATCGGTCAAACCCCTCGGTGACTCTATATTGTCCTATGTTGTTCCACAACATGTTATAAACAATAGAAGACACTTCCTTTTAAATTTAGAAGGAGATACACTTTACACACGATACACTATTCAGCGAATTCAGTACAGACTGAGACACGTTGGGATATCTGACATCGGTTGGTCCGAGGAGGTAGGAACCCTAAGAGGTCCGTTCTTATGACCTCGTCCAACGGTACGGGAGGAGGTCCCCTAGTAGGCTGGGTCCCTAGTTTGGGCTCAGAGGACTCACAGGACGTAAGGTCCGACTAAGAAATGGTGTCTCGGTGACCCCTTCAGGACAGACACCTTATTGGTCTAGATTTTAGGATCGTATCCTCCTACTATAAAAAAGAAGAGGTTTCGTACGTACCTTTGACATAAGCGTCTGAAGAGTACAAATAAGTTATAAATATAAAAGGACAATATATTAAAGTTATACTTGGTAACATTCAGTTTTTCTTTTGTTGGAGTCGTTAGCGTCATGTGGTTTGTAACACCCTCTCGTTCGGTTAAATCCGTACGTCTCACTGAGACTTCTTGTTTCCACCGTTTTGTTCGTTTGTGTTGACCGGTCTCTCTAGGGAATCCTTATCCCAAAAGACTAACCATTTACTCAGAGGGCTCTCACCCAAGAAGTATCTCTTGGAGATGAGACCCTTGACTTCCTCTAGTGTATCGGGACAGAGAAGGAGTGCGAGAAGTGAACTGTATTCATGTTCCCGTAGTCTCTCTGTACCTACACATAATTACAACCTTCCAAATACATCTGAGTAAAACGACATTCTCTAAACCGAAGAAGTCCCCTTCATAAAAATTCTCCTTTAATATTATCGGTACGTTTGTTTTCTACAACATCTTAACGGAAAATAAATTCTTAAATGGTATCCTATACGAGGACTTTGATAGTGTTCTAACAATTAGCCGATATAAGGTAATGGGCTTTTGTTATTTTATCGTGAAATAACAAAAGTCACGTCGAATCTTTATTCCTTGTCTATAAGAAAGGTTACATGACTTAGAGGTAAGACTTTTTAAATATTTGTTACTTTAAGACTTTTAGTTTTTCATTAGGTCCAATACACTAGTTAATCTTTTGACTGATCCTCAGGAATATATAGATTTTATATAATAAGTACCATGACTTATACCTCTCAAGTTTATCGGGTTTCTCGACTTAAAGTCAGTAGTTATATATTAAGACGGTACTTTTCACTCTAAACAAAAGAAATTCACTTTTATAACTGATACCCTATAGACCCCAGTATACGAGTTTAGGATCACAACTCGAAGTTTCTCTATTTATTAAATAGACTTTGTTATCACTAAATAACCATCATCTCGTACTTTCAAAGTAATCATAGAAGGAACATTGTTATAACAAGGTAAGTCTTATTGTCTGATATTATGAGAAGTTCTTTAGTTCTATAAGTTCGGTCTGACTATAGTTTCTCTACGTAAACTTCAGTGAATTGAATCCAATTTATACGGTCGTCACTGATACCTTTACTTATCCTGATTAAAAATCATAAAATCGAGTTCAGATACTAAGATCGTCCAGAGTAATATGTTACAATTAGAATGGTCAGTAGAATTATTAAATCGTACACTGTTTTATTACGAAAAAGTAGAGGGAACTTACAACTATTCCTTTATTCAAAATTCATCTTGTTATCTTTAGTCTTGTATGTGGTTTTTTAGATATTTTGTGGTTCACAAACTTTACGATTACAGATACGTAAATGTGTTAATAAATCTCTGTTTCTTTCTACTGTCGTATACCGACAACTTCTTTTTTTAGTGTACTTATTAACTGTAAAATCATTAGGCGTATATATACATTGTATTTTCAAATAAATAAATTACAAAAAGATGGTTAAAATGGTGGTAGCTCTTCGTAACCATACATGGTACCACCTGAAATTGTTTAAAACTTATATGGTTCTACCTTAAGTTTCGGATCGAAAAGGTAACATACTTTATAATGTTTTAAATAAAGAGATTAAAAATGAAAGGACCTACTTTTCGGACTCAGAATTTTTGTTATACTAAAAGTTTAATTTACTAAGAAGTGAATTTCTCGATTTATTGTCCGGACTGTATGACACCTTAAGATGCTTACTATCCAGAATTGAAGGAAAGTTTTATTGAATTGATAATTATAGAGGTCAAATAGTTACAATAGTTCTTATAAGACAGGAGACTAAAGTTTTAAAAACGTATAGTTAAAAAGTACTACGGTCTTTTGACTCACTCTTTAACTAAATTAAAATGAATTATATGGAAAGATAGTTTATTAATATTTTAATTATCTTGTAATTAGTAAAATATAGTACTGTCATCGGTAAGGTATTAGTTATTTTGTACGTGAACTTAAAAAGACATACACCTCGGGAAAATCTTAGAGAGTATATAAATTCTATGATTCATCACAGGTATTGGTACATGGTAACTTCAGAAAAATTTAACGTTGACTTATCTTATTCTTTTGTTAGTGTCTCTACTGATTAAGTTAGTGGAATTATATAATTGTAGTTTACTGTTCTGGTTTCTGCACCGATAAGACTTGTTTTTGACTCGTCGGAGTCTACATTCTATACAATCCTAGAGTCATCACATCACATCACTTCAGTGAGTCAGCACAGGCTGAGACGCTAGGGTATCTGACATCGGATGGTCCGAGGAGACAGGTGCCCTAAAAGGTCCGTTCTCATGACCTCACCCAACGGTAAAGGAAGAGGTTCCTTGAGTCATCGGATATTCTTGTCCTTATTTTAAACTCTGATCTATCGTTATTATCGACCCCTAATTTTTATTTTCATCAGTGTTCTCCGTAGAGTTTGATTCTAAACCTCGGTTTTTACAAAGTTAGTGATTCCTTCATTTTAGTACATCCGTATTGTGTCGATATCCTCATATAAGAGGTTTAGTTCACCAAACTCTTAGTACAAAGGTTATAAGTACTCACCGGTTACCTTAAGGTCAGTTACTGCCCCTGATACTCTTTCAGTAGGTTAGAAGTTCTCCGTTTCTCTTCTTTTAATTCTTATATATGTCGTGGTGGTCTAACCGAATCACTCCTAGAATCGTTCTCAAACGTCATGTATTTCCCTGATCTAGTCTCAATTCAGTTGTACACTTTCTCTTTTTTTTTTTTTTTTGAAAGTCCTGTATTGAATGTATTGTTTTTAGGTGACCACCTTGACCTTCAAGTTTATACAATAAATGAAACTCTTTCGGTCCGAGACATTCCCATAACAAGACTCTGACATCCGTTCATTTCCCACCACTATTGACCTTATTCTGATCCGACTTCTCCCTCATAGATTACGGTCCATAGACGTGTGGAATGAGAATTGGGACTTTAAATTATATCAACGGAGACTTTCCTCATTAACGATTTCCGTTATAGTGTCTTTTAATAGAATTGGTCAATGCAAAGTTGTGTTGATGTTACTGTTGTCTGTATTTTCCTTTTTTTTAGTTCTAGTCTTTACATTGAGATCTAATCTTTATTGGGTCAGTTCAGTCCCCATTCTAGGTAACTGGTTCTTTATTATTTAATCCTATAAAGTTGTACATATTTTAATAAAGGAATTTTTTATCGAAGGATCTTTCTGATATAAAAATTTACATACTATTTCAAGGTGTTATTACATGATCTTAATTATGTTTATAAGATCGTATACTACATAAAAATAATTCATTAGGTAGAAAGAAAATATTGGATAATAATGAAACTCCAGAGGTAATTGAAGAACCATAAAAGTCTAATAGAACTAGGTTAAGAGGAAATACACCCTTCATGTCTCTTTCCCCTCTTTTTTGAGAATCCTAGTTTCACCTTCTACTGTTTTTCATGAGAACTCTATAATAATTTTTACGGGAGAAACGATAATGTTTAGTCCTCTGTTCTCTTCAAGTCATGTCGTTTCTTTCTGATTTCTGATCCCTCGTTTTTTCACCTCTATTCCAGGATTCCTTTTAGAGGTTAAACTAAATAGATTGACATCAATTCTTTTTAGTATTACTTAAATGACTTACCACAAAAGTAAATAGGAATATCCTGTAAAATAAAGTTGTGATAATAAATAGGTATCATATTTACAGTGGAAAAGGATTGTAATGAAGGAGAGGAGACTAGAAAAATGACTGCTCTCAAGGTCCTGATCTTCGACGGGTACGGACCAAAGGGTAGGGAAAGACGACAGAGACGTATTGACGGAATAGACCCTTACCACATTAAGATAAACAGTAGTAGGGACTCAGTTCAGAGGGTGTCTGGACCCTAACACATAAAGTTGTGATCAGTGGTACGACCGGTATAAGACCAAGTTACGTTCTGTCTAGTCAAAGCTACAGACACAACAACGGGTCTGTAAGAAGAAAGTTGAAAAATGACAGTACCTCGGAAGTCACGAGGACCGTCACCGAAAACTAGCGAAGTAACGATGTACATTGGGTGACTCTACACGATGGTAAGACTAACTGAGGTCTTAATAGTTTCATACCAAACGGTAGAATCAGTCTCCGTGTCACTAGGATCACGGATACCGGGATGAAGAATTTATAGATAGGAAGACTTTTCAGGTACACGAGGTAGTAAGAATAACGAAGGTAGGACTACATTAGGTCGAAAGTACAAGACTGTTATTCTAGTTGTCACAAATTCCTGAATGACAGGAGTATCAATGACGTCCTCACCAGAGGTAGAAATAGAAAGAGAGGATACAGAACTAATAATTCCGGTTCGACTCGTAATGTAGGGAGAGTAATCGAACACGAAACGGGTATCTAAACCCCTTTTCCGTGGAGGAATACGTGTGTAAGAATACCGGTTACACATAAACGAATAAGGTGGTCACTACTTAGGGTAATAGATGTCACACTTTTGGTTTGTCTAGTAATCCTGGTAATTTTTCAAGGAAAAAGGGTTCCCTAAACTCAAACTAAGATTGTTGAGACATTATTTTCGATGAGGAATCGATACTGAAGATTTTGGATCAAATCAATTATAGTAGACAAGATAGATTGAGTTTTCGTTTTTTTCATCTTCAAACCTATCCACCCCACCCCTACATCAAACCACTTTTAAATGGAAAAAAATCAGAAATTTAAAATAAATAAATAAATAAATAAAATTAACTTCAAATCAACATGTTATAATATTTTCAACGTCCACATACTATGTCACTAAATGTTAAAAATTCCGAATATGAGGTAAATATCAACAATATTTTATAACTGATATAAGGGGTACAACGTGTCATATAAGAACATCGAATAAAGTATATATTATCGAACATGGAAAATCAGGGGATCCGAATATAACGGGGAGTAGGGAAGGGAAACGGGTGACCTCTTGTGATCAAACAAGAGACATACACATTCAGACAAAGAAAAAAATAGTATAAGTGATTGAACAACATAAAAATCTAAGATGTAAATTCACTATGGTATGTCATAAACAGACAGAGAGAGACTGAATAAAGTAAATCGTATTGGGAGGTTCAGATAGGTGTAACAACGTATACTAGACTATAAAAACAAATTTTCTAGGGTTCTTTAGATAAGATTTTTAATAATTTTGATTATTTAGTGTAGTTATTTCAAGTTATTTTGTTCTAGTTATACAATGTTTAGGTAACATAAAGATATGTGATTGTTTCTTGTTGAGTTTAAACTTTAATTCCTCATTAAAGTAAATGTTATCTTAGTTTTTCTTATTTTTATGAACCTTTATTAGAATCGGTTCCTCCAGGTTTTGAATATATGACTTTCGTAACATCTGTTTTCGTGACGAGTTTCTTTAATTTCGTCAACCTTTAGTTATTTTTCTATATGCTACCAATACTTAAATCTCTGAATTATACCGATATAAAGGGTTTAACTAAGAATTCAACATCACTTTAGGAATGATTTTGAGTTCAAACAAAGAAATGTATTTAACTGTTTGACCAGAGTTTTATGTATACTTTAAAATTCCGTGGGTCTTATCGTTTTTGGTATTTTTCCGTCGTTTCAACCTTCTCAGTGTGATTTGTTAAAGTTTTATTCGATATACCAATGTCATTAGTTCCACCAGATTATGACCGTATCCTATCTGTATATCAAATTACTTTATTTTAACTCTTATATCTTTATTCTCGAGTGTAAAGAAAAGTTAACTAAAAACTGTGTCTATACGTATTTTAAGTTACTCCTTTCTTGTCCCAATTGTTTACAAAGACGGTGAGTTTACAGGGAGTTGACTTTTTGCGAATATATATTGTGTTATCTAAATATGTTACCTTGTAATAAACTGGTGATTCTTCTCACTTTGTAAATGTGAATGGTGTTCTACCTACTTAGAACTTTTATACTACGATTAGTTTTTTTCGGTCATGGTCTTCTGATGGGTCATATACTAAGTTAAATATACTTCACAGATTTCATCGGTTTAGATGTCTCTGTCTTTCGTAGCCCAAACTGTTTTCCAATGAAACAAAAAAAGGGTATTCTACCGTGGTCCCCACGAATCAACAGAAATTGGAATAGGTGTTAAGACAATCTAACATAACACTGTCGATAGTATAGTCGTACGTAATTTTTTATGAAGAGTTTTAACCCTTTAAAACACTTGTGTAAAATAATAACTTCGACCTTCCTTTTTCCGTTTTAAAAACCGTATGATACAAAATAATAAAGTCTTTTACATTCTTATGTTGACTTTTCGTTTTTTTTTTTAACACGTTGTATACTTCTTCCATGACACTGACTAGTTTGTGTAGTTTTCACCAAACTTCCCTGAGTCACCTGAGTCAAGGTAAGGGACGTAATGGTCGCGTTTTGGACCCATACACTATCTATGAATTTCACAAAATACTTTATTAATTACTCTAAAATTTTTCTTTACATTTCAAAAGAATCTTTCCATGTTTTAAGGACGTGAACTATAACCTCCAACCATCTAAATCGTCGACCCACGCCCCAACACACCCCTAGTGTTCACTCGGACCCGTATCTTGTCCACCAAACAAAACCTACAAGATGAGTGTTTAAATGAAAATTGTTTGAAAATGTTCCTATGTTTCAGTTCCTTGATAGTATGGTCAGGAACGTATCTTTACTTTTTTTACTCGTATTGTTTAGAAAAATGTCTGGATCCAAAAGTTAAGAAGACCCATATATGATTCCGCATGTTGACGACCTAACGTACCATACTCGTACAAACAAATCAAAACATTCTTTGGTGGTTTAATAGAAGATTTCCCCGACATAGTAAGACGTAAGGGTAGTCGTTACTTACTCTCAAGGACACCGAAGTTTAGGAGTGTTCCTAAACTACAGTCCTAATTCCTCAAACCGTAAAGATTGTCTACACATCACAATAGAATAATGACAGAATAAAAGTAAAGGGACTACTGAATGCTACACCTAGTACAAAAGTATACGAACAATCGACTCAATGACAGAACATTTAACATGTCCCCATTATAACGAAAACTTACTCTTGATGTTAGTATTAGGTAAGTCCTAAGAGAAGCCTCCTTCCTTTTTTTTCAATCTGACTTTACTTAACGGGAGGTTCCAATCAACAAACCCCGTTTTCACAATCTTCCTGTGTCGCTCTCAAGAGAGAATTCTTAACTACCAAAAAGACGATCCATTTACCGAAAGGGTCCTTCGAGGACCTGAGGAATATTTGAGAAAGAGTCTAGACTCTCAAGAGAGTAAGGACTATTTACGGACACTCAATATTGTTTTCTCTTGAAACCTCTACCAAATTCCCCCGTCCTGACGAGTCCTTGACAAAGACTCAAACTCTAAAAGAGAGAGAGATTCTCTGACGACGACGGACCCTACCGAAAGTTTCCCAGTTTACTGGAGGGAAAGGTGTAAGTTCTTCAGAAGAAACGTACTCCAGTTACTAAGTCACGTAACTTCAGAAAAGATTTATATACTCCTTGATACATTAAAAATCTATCAAATATTTCGGTTTCAAGTTTTCTTTAACCACGTAAACCATCATGTATAAGTTCTCTAATCATATAGTATAAGTATATATAGTTAAATTTTTGTCAACGACACAACAAGTTGTATCAATAATTTTATCACTGACGTCAATACTTGCACACGAGTAATAAGGTGTATAAAGTAATTCAAGAAAAATTTCATTCACTTCTCTTGTCTCACTTTAGTCTCTCTTGTGTCAAGTTGAGGACCTAAAAGGCACACCTATGTACACTCTTTCATTGTACTAAAACGACTCGGAACCAAAGTATTAGAATCAGAGTTACAAAAGTAGACATTTTTCCTCGACTATTATATGATACGTAAACACTGACACGACCTACACTTCGAAACACTACCCCGTTAGATAAATGTCCCAGAACCACCAGACCAATGTTTAAGAATTTCTTAAGTGGTACCCCTTCTTTCTCTGTATTTACATAAAAAGGTTCTACTCACTAAATAGTAAACGAGTAATCAAATCAGGTTCTTGTTGATTCCCATCAAATTCTTGGTGTCTTAATTCTTTCCCTTTCGGTAAGGACGGGTGTAAAAAATGATTGTCTCAAGGGACTTAATCTTATCGGAATGATACAAAGGGAAAGCAATATAGTCACCTTTTGTCTGTAGTATTTTTCGCATCTCTTATCACCTTTCGTACGAACCCCGACCACGTGCCCCTACTGGGTCTCCTTACAACACCCCTCCCTCCACCCTCCCCCCAAGTACAAACCCTTTCGTACATGTGGGCACCACCTAAGTACAGTTACATACCGTTTTGGTTATGTCATAACATTTCATTTTATTTTAATTTTAATTTTAAAAAATTTTTCTCCATTTTACTATATTGAATAAACCGGGTATCCTCTGTTACTTTTTAATAGTGATAACAATTCTGATCGAAACTGTGAACCTGTTAGGTACTCCAGTGAATTAAATAAATGATATTAATTTCCTCGATATTGAACTCTCGGACGAAGACGATACCTTGGTTTGAATACAGGGGAACAGAAACACGTCATGTCGGGTGATTGATCAACACCACTTCTTTCACGTCGTAAATCAAGTCCCGTAATTCGTTCCCCAAGACCTGTCGAACACAAGTTTGTTCGTTTGAGGGTATAGACTACCTAAAGTCCCTTCGTAGAAATTCAGTACCACGTCCTCCTCACAGGGTCCAAGACACTAGTCGACCACATGTTATGAGATCAACCAACCATCACTCCTTTCTCAAACCACCATCTTAACAATTGTAGTTAGGAGGTCGAAGTTATTTAGACCCCCGTTACACAAGTAGTATTAATTCATCAATTCAAGAAGGTATACCACTCCCAAAATCGTAGACATTTTTCTTTTCCTTTTGTTAAGACCTTTACACGTAATCTATGACAATGAACTCTACCAATGAGAGTCCCAATGAACTCTACGGTGGAGAGACCGAACTACAGGATTGTTATGGGTGGCTCATTTTGTTTTGAGAGTCGAAAAGTCAACACTTATAAAAAATTCAACTGTAACCCTTCCATCTCTAATTCATGTACAAGATTTCAGTTTACACTTTTTCACACGGAAGAGAAAGTTTATTCCAGGTACCTAAAGTGAAAAAATACGTAACGGATAATTAAATTTTAAAGGTGGGTAAAAATTTTTCATTCAGGAGTTCCCCGACGGATATAACTTGTATAAAGAGACAAAAAAAGAGTTTACGAGAGAAATCATGTTCAGGACATTGATCAATAAGGGTGAGTCAAACTTCGACACGGTACAAGAAATTCCTTGACCGTACTTTGAGTAATTTGATTGAATTTGACTCTAAAAAAAAAAAGGGTACATTGTATATTTGATAGAAATACGCGATCCGGATTAAAATTAGGACAAGTAACGTGAAACCGTAAAAACAGTTAGTAAATGTATAAAGAACTTTCCTACGTATGTACTTACTCTCTTTCTTATATATACATGAAATTTTAGGTCCGTAAGAAAGATGTCTATTTTTATTCCACAGTCTTTTGAATCCCCTTTTGGTTATATTTCCTTGAATAAACTAGGATCTCTAAAGAACTAGACCCAACTCATATACGAGTATTGGAGTTTGTCTCTTCCACCAAGTCTCAGTAGTTTGTGGTAGGTTTACCTTTACGTAGGTTTAAATTATTCTGAAACACTACCTGGCATTTGGGTGGAGTTTTGGGGAGTTAAGTAAAAGTTACAGGAAAACAAGATTTCTTTATAAGAGTGATCTACTAAGACGAGGTTAATAATAGACAATCAAACGCTACTGAAGGAAACAAGAGCAATTTCAATTGAATTCGGGATAAAGAAGTCCCTCTTAAAGAGAATTTGTTATAGTCTAAGTATTGATGATGAACTTGTTTACGAAAGGGTTGATGTGTGTGATATCAGATATACATGACTAACTTACTGCAGAAAGAATTATAAATTAAAAATAGTTACAACAACAAGTCAAAGAGTCAGTACAGACAAACGTTGGGGTACCTGACGTCGGACGGCCCGAAAGGACAGGAAGTGGTAACGGGTCTCAAACGAGTCTGAGTACAGGTAACTCAACGACTACGACAGATTGGTAGAGTAGGAGACGATAGAGGAAGGGGAGGACGGGAGTTAGAAAGGGTCGTACTCAGAAAAGGTTACGCAGACGAGAAGTGTAGTCCACCGGTTTCATAAACTCGAAGTTGAAGTCGTAGTCAGGAAGGTCACTTATAAGTGCCAACTAAAGGAAATCCTAACTGACCAAACTAGAAGAACGACAGGTTCGAGAATATATAAATTTGTTCATCCCAAAAAAAAAAAACATTTTATAAAATTTTATAGCATTGGTATGATCAAAATAACCCATACGTTTGCGAATTACCGGGATAATTCCTTAAAAAGGAACTTTTCACTCTTTACTTCTTTGTCCTACCTAACCGAAACACAAGAGGATATAAACATATGTTTACAGGATAGACGGGTACTTGTATCTTAGTATCTGTACCCTTTATATAATGGTAATAGGTTAGATTGAATAGATCAGATTGTAGGAGAAAATATACACACATGGACTACACTTCTCGACTGAGTAACCTTTTCTGGGACTACGACTCTTTCTAACTCCCGTCCTCCTCTTCCCCTGCTGTCTCCTACTCCACCAACCTACCGTAATGGTTGAGTTACGTGTACCCAAACCCGCCTGAGACACTCAACCACTACCTGTCCCTTCGGACCGCACGACGCCAAGTACTCCACCGTTTCTCAACCTGCACTGACTCACTGACTTGCCTTGACTTACTTAGATAAATCCCAAAGGGTCTACCGCGATAACCATTTCTTTGACGGACGGTTACGTCCTCTACGTCCAAGTTAGGGACCCAGTATTTCTAGGGCACGTCTTCCTTTACCGTTGGGTAAGGTCATAAGAACGGACCTCTTAGGGTACTTGTCTCCTCGGACCATCCGATGTCAGGTATCCCAGTGTTCTCAGTCCATGTCGACTTCGTTGTCGTACGTGCGTTCGTACCTATATAAATTATATGTTACCGTGGGGTGAGGTCATGAGAACGGACCTTTTAGGGTACCTGCCTCCTCGGACCTTCCGACGTCAGGTACCCCAGCGATTCTTAGCCTGTCCTGACTCGCTGAAGAGAAAGTGAAAAGTGAAAGTACGTAACCTCTTCCTTTACCGTTGGGTGAGGTCACAAGAACGGACCTCTTAGGGTCCCTGCCCCCTCGAACCACCTAACGGCAGATACCCCAGTGTGTCTCAGCCTGTACTGACTTCACTGAGTCGTCGTCGTCGTCATCTCCATTGTTTACTCTTAGAACGATTTTGGGTGCACGAGACCTAAATCAGGAGACAGAGAAGGTGATTCAGTAGCTATGTTGAGACTTAGATTATTTTCTTATTTATCATTCCGTGAACATAAATTTTTGTTCTGTTCCAAGTGATGACTAAGTTTTAACATTCTAAACATCTTCTCTTACTTTTGTAAAAAGAAGGGACAAAAACGTCCTGTACGAGGAAAAGGAGTCCCTTGAGACGAAGGAAGCGAGTAGTACGGTAGGAAGTTAGTCTCGTAAAAGGTGGGATGTCAGAAGAAAGAATGATCGTAGGGATCAAAACTTTGGATGGTACGGACCCAAAAGTAGGGTAAGACGACAGAGATACAGTAACGATAGTGTCCCTTACCGTACTAGAACAAGCAGTAGTAGTGACTCAGTTCGGAAGTACTCGGGTACATGATAAAGGAGAGGTACGATAGGAAGAGCCTGGATTCTGATACGGAAAGGTGTGACCAGTGGTACCACCCATAAAAGACCAAGTTACGAGCTCTTTAGTCGAAACTACGGACGTAATCGGTTTACAAGAAGTAGGTACCAAAATGTAATTACCTCAGGAGGCAGGAGGAACGTTACCGGAAACTAGCGATATAACGGTAGACATTGGGAGACTCTATACGGTGTTAGAATTGGTTAAGTTCCTAGTAATTTCACCCGAAACGTTAACAACAATCCCACTGTTGTCAACATCACGGAAATGAGGACGAGGAATTCGCAGACAGGAAGACACCTTCAGTACAAGACGTGGTAAGTATAACGAAGGTGGGACTACACTACTTCGAAAGTACGTGTCTGTGGTTCTAGTTGTCACGTAAACCGGACCGGTAACAGTAGAGATGGCGACGGAACCTGAGACAGAACTAGGAGGAGAGGATACAGGACTAGCAGGTGAGGCACGAGTCGTAACGGAGGAGTCTCCCCGTCTTTTTCCGGAAACCTTACACACATAGGGTGTGTTCACGACAACGGTAGAAGATGTAGGGGTACTAGTCGAACAGTGACCACGTATCTAAACCCTTCTTACGGGGAGGGGAACATGTATGAGAGTAACGGTTGTAAATAGACGAGTAGGGAGGACAGTACTTAGGGTATTAGATGTCACACTTCTGTTTCGTTTAAGCGTTCCGGTACCAGTTTTACCAAGAAAGGTTCGATTAAATCCTGTAAAAAGTGATACGACAAAGAAATGTAACAGGACTAATGAAACTAGTAAGTGATTACACTCAATGGTGATATATAACTTTGTATCAACGTGTACGAAGGTAAGAAGACTACTAGGTCATTTTATGTTAAACTTCTCAAGATCTGGCTTAAGAAATTCTTGTCCCTTATACAGAATACAATACATTCGAATAGTGTTTATGACATGGACTGTGTCTTATCCTACTATCAATTTCATACAGACGTTTTCCTGTTTAATTGAGTATTTAACGTCAGGTTTGTCAGAGTGGCGGAGATCACGTACGTCAATAGTTCCGTACACACTATATTAAAACTAGTCATCGTTTCAGATCCAAAGTCATTAAGAATCAATAACCTTTAAGAATGATAAAGGGGTTTATCTAATAAGTACCGTCTCTTAGTACTTATTCGTGTTATTTGATCCTCTTTACACTTAATTTCCCATGAAAATTTTAAAAATTGTCTCAAGGAGTCTTGAAAACCATTAAAAAAATTGTAAAACTCATAGATTACAGATCACTAAGTAGAAGATTTATACACAGATTACCCCCGTTCACCGTTCTTACGTTACTACACAAAGGTATAAGTTGTCTAGTGATATATAACGTTTCTATTAAATCTTTGATGAATTTACAAATAAACTCTTATAACCATTTTATTATATACTTGATAGTAGGTTGTTCAATTTATGATTATATCTATACTTACTATATAATTCTCTTTTCCATCTAACCATATGTCACATGAATAGTGACAACACACATATAAAGAACACTTATATGTGTTTTTACATGTGTATGTAAATGTATTGTGTAAACTATACCTTTATATACGAGGTTTACAGTTAATTAATGTAAACTAAATATAAAAAAGGAAAGAACATTAAATTTTTACGAGTAATTGATCCAAAAACAACAACGACAAAAAATTGAAGTCTGTTGTTTTATTATAGGTAAATTGTCGATAGATTTTTATGTTGAGCAAACAAGAAGTAGAAGGTATCCGAGAAGCAAGGACACACAAGAGTGTTAGTCAGAAGTATGATGGGTGACCTATGTATATCTTATACTGTAGGTGAAAGGAAATCGTAGGAAGTGACAAGAGTCACACCAGGTCTTGGTCCAGTAGTTTTGGTGAACTTTAATAAAATCTTCACGTCTAAGGAGCTGAGATGGGGTCTTGATGAATTAGTCTGAGAGTAGTCGTGTTATTAAACGTAAAATTGTTCGATGGAATATGTTATAGTGTGTATAATCACATTGTGAGAACATTCTGTAAAAATGAAGACCTATTGTGGTACTTATTGGGATCGAGAATAGGTAGTAGAAACTAGTAAAACGAGAGAGACAGATGTAATAGGTGTGCGACAATGACTGAAAACTTTAAAATTTTTATATAAATAAAATAAAGAACGACCATAACGAAAGAAAGGAAGTAGGTCCACGGTAATTCTGTAGAAAAAAACATCCATCACTCCGAAGAGAAGGAATTGACTACACTTTAATTAAAAGAGGGTCTAAATGACTCTTTATTAACTGTGTGTCGTGGTACATTCAAATTGTAGATGTAACTTTTATATTGAATGTATGTAATTTACTAATCGTATTATTTAAATCATATGTTGTAGTACAGTATTTCTACTTTGTTATTTATTTATCTTTTTTACAAAGGGAACATTACTCGTGAGTCTTAAATGAGAATTATTAAAAGTGTCTATTGAATGTCGTTCCAATTAATATAAATAGTACAACATGAACAATTAGAAGATTCACCTTCAAATATAAAACTGATAAAAGTTGGTTAAGGGGGAAAGGGGTAGGGGTACATACCATTGGTGTTTATACAAAAAAAAGATTCACAAACAAAAACTTCATCTTAAATACAAATTGTAACAATCAAGGATAATGTGTCGTATCACTAAACTATAAAGATATTTAAAGTTACATTAGTGGTATTTGAATCAATGGTAGACAGTGATATGTTTCTATAATGTATTAATAACTGATATAAGGGATACAACAAGTAAAGTATGGACACTGAGTTCGTAAAATATATACTTAAGAGGGAGTAGTCAAAGAATTAGAAGAAGATAAAGAGAGGAGGGGACTGGCAGTTTGACGGAGGGAGACTGTTAGTGGACAAACAAGAGACATAGACTTAGACAAAGTGATATCTACAAGTAAACGAAACAAAAAATCTAGGTATACATTTACTTTGGTATTACACAAACAGAAAGAGATAGACTGAATAAGATGAATCGCATTATAGGAGACCCAGGTAGGTTTACAATTTTTTACCTTTATAAAATTAAAAATACCGACTTATTGTAAATCAAAATATATAATGTAGAAATAGGTGAATTTATGACTACCCGTGAATCCAACGAAAGTATAGAACTGATAATAAGTATTACGACATCCCTTGTATCCTCACGTACCTAGATGAGCTTAATCAGTAAGTAAGAGACACCTATTTGTGACTCCCTATCTTAACGACCTAGTATACCATTAAGATAAAAATTAATCTTTTTAATTAGAGAACAAAAAGGTATCACCTACGTGGTTAAATGTAAGGTGGTTGTCATTACACGTACTCCCAAGGGAAAAGAGGTGTAAGAGAGGTTGTTAACAATAAAGAACAGAAAAACTATTATCGGTAAAACTGTTAACACTCACTTTCACTTCACTTTCAATAAATCCGTACAGACTGAGAAACGTTGGGGTATCTGACATCGGGTAGTTCGAGAAGACAGGTACCTAAGAGGTCCGTTCTCATGATCCCACCTAACAGTAAAGGAAGAGGTCCACTAGAAGGACTGGGTCCCTAGTTTGGACACTAATGATGTAGCCGTCCGTCTAAGAAATGGACGGTTACATTTCTTCCCTTGGGGTGTTATACATGTCCCCGTACGACTTCCCCTTTGCCTCCGACGAGATTCGCGACAAAGTTTAAGACTCCACGACCTGACGTCTTGAGGTAGCTTGTAGGTTACTAAAATGAAGACGGGGAAAGTGGGATTGGACTAGGAGAAACACGGTTTAAAGTCCGGTTCCCCTTTAAACGAATTTACATTTTCTTACTTATTCCTGCAAAGACGGTGGCTCCGTCCAGACGCGAAATTGAAAAACCGTCATAGATCCTACTTGTTTCTTGCGAATACGGGTCTATTTCTTGTTTGTCGTATAACGGGAGGGGTACTGTTCTATGTAGTAGGATAGGTATCTATATAGTTTCCGTCACAGATATCTTTCGTCTTTGTTATGGGTGTTTTAGAATCTATATATCTAGTATGTCACTTCTTAAAGATTTGTGTAATAAAGTCTCATCGAGACTTAACTATCCGTTTTCCGTGTACGTACGTGTGTGTGTGTGAAATTGTAATCTTAATTCATAATTTCTTAATTGTAATTCATAATTCTTAATTATGATTTAGGTCTATGAAAAACTCCACAAGGATATAGACTCGATATGTACATGGTATAGATTCGCATGGAAGTGAATATAGGGTCTTTATATTTACACATCCACCCCCCAGTGTACTCTTTCGTCTCGACGACTGTTGACAGAAATGTACAGTCCCGTTCCAGTCTGGTCTCAGTCTAAAGAATTGGTCAGTATCAGGAATCCGGACATTCATATCTCGTGGGACTGGGAGTGAGTCTACCCTTTATCGATTGGTTTATTTGATTGAAAATTGTCCTTTATGTATGTTTATAGACTCCTAGGAGACTCATAACTTTTAAAGTCACAGTCACTCCGTCGTGGATTATCACACACCTCTCTCCATCCCTCTCTTCCTCAGTCACATTTACGGAGGTCTTGGGTTTCCCTGGATGATTTGTAACCATAGGAAGAACCCAAACCCCTCGTTTTGTGTTGTAAAAGTGAAATGACTCGTTCTTTACAGGATCGCCTGAGGCCTTGTGACTCGGTGGTTCTCAAAATGTCTATCCCTTCCTGAGACATACACGTTTCCGAACGGTCGGTGCGAGACCTCACGTACACAACGATCGACAAAGAACGGGTAGAGTGTACGAATCGTACTAAAGTGGTAATATAGTTACATTACCTGGTCACACTCCGAAACACCCTATAGGATGATAAGGTCCAGAGAAACTTGACATAATCCTGTCTTGAGGTCTTTCTACTGCATCGGAACCCAGTTCTGATACTGACACTCATCCTATCATCTTGTCCTTAAAAGATGTTATAAGAGAGGTTTCTTGTGACCAAAACTGTTGACGAGTGTCTATTTTCATGGAAACACCCTCAGGCCCTCAAGACCCTTCTTCAGAGTCGTTTTTGTGGGTCCTTATCTCGGTGACTTCTTCTTTTTTTTGTCTAAGTAAAATGGACGTAGTACGATGGACTTCCGTCGTATTGAGGTGACTCTATACTCACGGTTCTCTCCAGTGGAGAAGGTACCCCCTTTTACTCTCCCTTCACTCCCCCGTGGCGGGGGTCGTCATTTCCTACGAAGTTTTCTCCGGATCCAGAAAAACTTGACGAGACGTGGGGCGTCTTATGATTCCACTAAACGTACTGAGTCCCTATACCTCTCGACCCTAGTGTCGTCAGTCCCTAACTTTCAGTGTCTCCCCTAAGTCTTCGATAATTGGTGAAACGTCTGATGATCCTTCGGACGGGTTTTCGGTGACCCCTGTGGAGTGAAGTCGGGGTGTAAACGAGTGTACGGAATGATATACAGGAGGTATCTGTCAAGTGTCACACACAGGGGTGTCCACCTGTCACGTTCGAAAATGAGTACCGGTCACTCGTGTGTGTCTCTTTGTCTACCTGATCCGTCTTAGTTTTCTTTCGTGTACTTCAACTTGATTATCGTCTGATGTCCCTTTCGTTTACCCTCAGATCGTTGTCAGTCGGACCGAGACGTCCCACCTCTCTTCTGTATGTAAGATTTCTTAACAGGGTGGTGGTTCTCCTTTGTTCTACACACTCGGTAGTGTAGGTGTGTTTTCTAGACACTTTAGGAATCTTAGGGACCGTCCTGACTGTCCATTAAAACAATTCTGAATAAAATCAGGTTTATCCTTTTCCTCATGCAGTTCCGACATGTAACAGTGGAACGAATAAATTGAATATACGTCTCATGTAGTACTCTTTGTGACCTGACCTTCTTTGTGTTCGACCTTAGTTCTGACGGTCCTCTTTATAGTTATTGGAGTCTATACGTCTACTGTGGTGGGAGTACCGTCTTCCACTCCTTCTTGATTTTTTGGAGAACTACTTTCACTTTGTCCTCTCACTTTTTCAACCGAATTTCGAGTTGTCAGTTTTTTGCTTCTAGTACCGTAGGCCAGGGTAGTGAAGTACCCTTTATCTACCCCTTTGTCACCTTTGTCACAGTCTGAAATAAAAAACCCGAGGTTTTAGTGACGTCTACCACTGACCTCGGTACTTTAATTTTCTGTGAATGAGGAACCTTCTTTTCAATAATGGTTGGATCTATCGTACAACGTTTCGTCTCTGTAATGAAACGGCTGATTCCAGGCAGATCAGTTCCGATACCAAAAAGGTCACCAGTACATACCTACACTCTCAACCTGACACTTCTTCCGACTCACGGCTTCTTAACTACGAAAACTTGATACCACAACCTCTTCTGAGAACTCTCAGGGAACCTGACGTTCCTCTAGGTTAGTCAGGTAAGACTTCCTCTAGTCGGGACCCTAAAGAAACCTTCCTTACTACGATTTCGACTTTGAGGTCATGAAACCGGTGGAGTACGCTTCTCAACTCAGTAACCTTTTCTGAAACTACGACCCTCCCTAACCCCCGTCCTCCTCTTCCCCTACTGTCTCCTACTCTATCGACCTACCGTAGTGACTGAGCTACCTGTACTCAGACTCACTTGAGTCCCTCAACCACCACCTGTCCCTCTGGACCGTACGACGCTAAGTACTCCAACGTTTCTCAGTCTGTACTGACTCACTGACTTGACTTGACTACTGGATTGTATACTGGATAGGACCATCTTAAAGGAGGACACGAACTCTTCTTATACGTAAGACGGAGACAACAGATCTTACAAGACGTACAGTCAATCCGGGTAAATTAGATTTCTTATCAAGTGTAAGGTACAAAGGATTTTTACAAGTTAATCGTCGTAACGTTTTCTAACATACATCTTTATAAACCACTTCATACCTTCGTGAAGAGATAGATACTTTCACTTGAGCGAGTCAGCACAGGTTGAGAAACGCTGGGGTACCTGACATTGGATGGTCCGAGGAGACAGATACTTTAAGACGTCCGTTCTTATGACCTCACCCAACGGTAAAGGAAGAGGTCCCCTAGAAGGGCTGGGTCCCTAACTTGGGTCCAGAGGGCGGAACGTCCGGCTGGGAAATTGGAGACTCAGTGGACCTATGACTATAATAATAGTTGTTAGGTCTAATCTCGTTGATTCCTTTAAGGACATTACCGGGGTAGTTTGAATTAAGACAATGTACGTGTAATGACGTGACACGACATATACTCCCACAACATGGAGTCGAAATATTTGATGGTAAGAGATACGAGGCTTCGACGATTCTTCTGTCTTTTATTTATTGGTACTAGTAACGAGTCTTTTATTTATTGGTACTAGTAACGAACTGTCGACCCAAGGGACGATATGACCTTCCTGTTCATAGAGGTGACAAAGGAACGACAAGGACGATTACGAACCTGTCGTTATCAAGAAACAACCGATCAAAGTCTAGGTGAAAGGTTAAAGTTCATAAAGGTGTGAGAATCGTGGTTATATTCATCCGAGGAAAGGTCCCTAGACTCAGGGTCAAGAGACTTTCCAGGAGAAGACCTGAGGATTACGTTTTCGAGGAGGATGTTTCACGGGTAGGTATCTCCAAACTCAAAACCGAGGGACACCAGACAGGACACTGGAAGACTCCATGATTAGGTCGTCCCATCGTGGAGAGTAATGTCCAGACTCTCAGTCGAGACTCCTCTGGGAGGTGGTTCGCAGATCCAAAAGTATTGGAGTTTGAGAAGAAAAACGAAACTATCTGAATTTCCGTCTTCACTGTAGGACGTCAATAATGGAGACATAATGGAAACACGGTGACTTAAAGAGATTAGGACACATAGGTCAAGGAACCTAACTTATTGAGGTCACAATTGGCGACCACACTGAAGGTAAAAGAATAGACCTCGTTCTGATGGATTGGGTGAAGTTCAGAAGAACTGTCTTCTTAAGTTTATATCGTTGTATTTAGGTTGGTTTAATTTGACACAGACGTAAACCAAGGACTATTTGATTCCTGATATTTCTTTTAACGAAATAAAGATCTACTACAAACGATTGGTTGTTGTTTAAATAATTCGTAGTTCATACTGTAGTCATGAAGATTTATTTGACATCTCAAACCTCCACTAGACTCCTCTGAATAAAAGTGTCTTACTAACACAATATTTAGAATGGACTTCTCGATTCACTTCCATTCTTATAAACTGTTTTTTAAAAATTACTGACTGTTTCGTCATTTTTTACATACCTACTACTATTGTCGGTAGTATAATTTCCAGTCCCTTCGGTATCCGTATTTCTTTTCATTCGTATAAATCTTGTTAAGATATCGGTACCTGTTACGGTCAAACACACACGGTCCAAATCTACTATTTTTGAACCATTAAATGTTAACAATTATATGAAAAGTAAGGGTAGAAACAGATTTTTTAGTTTTTGTTTTTGATTAAGGTATACATTTTGGTTTTGACCTAACATCCTAGAACGATTAATATTTACAAAGTAGAACTTACTTCTTTATAATTATATTAACCCCAATAGACTCGTTGGACCATTGTCCCTAAAAGGTCGAATTTAAATAGAAAAAATAGACTCCCAGAAGAATGAATTTCGATTTCACTATAAAAACTACAAAAGTAGGGTTCGTACTCGGAGTTCTAAAAACGAAGATATTTACCGTAAAATGAGTAGATATTCAACGGGTACCCGAAGGGACCATCGAGTCGACCATTTCTTAGACGGACGTTACGTCCTCTGGGGTCAAGCTAAGGACCCAGTCCTTCTAGGGGAATTCTTCCCTTACCGATGGGTGAGGTCATAAGACCGGACCTCTTAAGGTACCTGTCTCTTCGGAACGTCCGATGTCAAGTACCCTAGTGTTTGTCAGTCTGGACTGACTCACTGAAAGTGAAGAATACTACGGGTCCTGATCTTTTTCTAACTCTTTGTGTAGATGAAGAAGTAACGTCACCGTACCTCTTGAAAATCGTGTCGAGACGCATAGACAAACCAGAAGTGTGACATCTACTACCCCAAGCAATGTCCCCCTAGTTGTCCATCCGTAAACGTTAGTCTCATACATGTATACCACCCCGGGCAAAGGGTTTAGACACTTGTTTTCTGTCCGACTAGTTACCTTATATCTTATGTCGTTGTCGTGGTTCTACTCTCTACGTACACGACTTCCGAAAGAAGGAGAGAAGACTCCTACGATACGACTTCTGTCAGGACTATTAGTTTTCTATTCTCTCCTATTACTTCTAGCTCAGGTGGGGTCGTCACCACTAGTCCCGACAGTCTGGTTGACGTGACAACTCGGACCACAGACACGTGCTCTCGAAGTAGTGCAGTCCCACTTTCGTCATCCTCACTACCTCGTGCGCCGACGTCGTTATCCTGTTCCCGGATTCTTCGTGGTGGTATCCTCAGTCATAATCCCAGGGGGACCACTGCTGGCGATGAGGTTAGACACGATAAAATTCTAGTCAATTCTGTGACCGTATAGATTCTCCTAACCTCTATCGGTGTTTAGCTAGTTTCCGGTACCGGTTGTTGTGACTTCTAAGGTACTGTCACTTTTCAACTTACTTTTCGTAGACACTGTTCGTCCGTAATTTCGACTAGAGGGACCGTAACTTGGTCTTCTATGGGTCGTACCACTGGTCTCACCTATGTCTGTTCGGTTCCAGTCACCACCTGTCGTACCTCTCTTTTATTATGTACCCGAGCACCTCCGACCCGACTCACTACTACCGTTTCTCTTGGTCCGACAAAGGACTCTCTCGTCAACGTATCTCTTTCGTCTTCCCTTACCTCTAGGTCCACACCTTCCGAAGGTCGGACCCTTGTGGGTAGTCGTCCTTTTACTACCTTCTCTTACACCATAAAAACTTTCGACTGTACAACTTGAGTTCGACTTCATAAATTAGACTCACAGGATTTTATTATTTAACATAAGTAAGTGAATGATACGTAAGTGTATTTTAATAAAGCGTTCATTTGTAAATATTTTCTGTCAACAATAAGTCGACGAGTCAGTATAGGCTGTAACGTTACAGTACCTGACGTCGTGCGGTCCGAAGGGAGAGGAAATGGTAGAGGGTCTCAAACGAGTTTGAGTTCAGGTAACTCAGTTACTACAGTAGGTTGGTAGAGTAAAAGACAGTGGTGGAAGAGTAGGACGGAAGTTAGAAAGGGTCGTAGTCCCAATAAAGGTTACTCAACCGATAAACGTAGTCCACCCGTTACATAACCTCGAAGTCGTAGTGTGGAAGGTTTCTTATAAGTCCCAACTAAAGGAAATCCTAACTGACCAAATTGGAGGAACGAGGAAAAATTATACGACAGATCCAAACAGTATCGAAAAGAAGGTTCCTCGTTCACAGAAAATTAAAACTCCGATGTCAATGACAGGTGTCACTAAAACCTCGGTCTCTATTATTTGAACGGGTACAAAGATAAAAAGGGGTAGTTAAACGGTACTTCACTACCTCGGTCTACGGTACTTGAATCAAAAAACTTACGACTTAAAATTCGGTAAAAAAAGTGAGAGGAGAAAGTGGAAGTAGTCCTTCGAGAAGTCAAGCAGAAATGAAATATGGTAATCTCACCATAGTGGACGTATAGACTCTGATAACTATAAAGAGGACCGTTAGAACTAAGGTCGTACACTGAATAGGTCGGGTCGTAAAGTTACTACATGAGACGTATATTCATTTTATTCGTCCCACTACTATATGTCGGAACCACATGAGGAAAGGGTTAAAACTTGGTCAGACAAAAAGATATAGACCAAGATTGACAACGAAGAACATGACGTATGTCTAAAGAGTTCTCCGTCCAGTCCACCAGACCACAAGGGTAGAAAAATTCTTAAAAGGTGTCAAATAACAATAGGTGTCTCAGTTTTCGACATAGTAACAGTTACTTCGTCTTCATCAACAAAAAGACTTTCAGGAAAAAAAAAAGAAGATACTAGGTTTCCCATAACCGTTAAACTAGAGACCAAGAAGACGGAAAATATTTAGGTCGAACATGTAAACCTTAAAGAATGAAGTACATGAAACTTCGGATCGAACTTCCTAAAACTCGTAATGAAACGATCGTACACTCTACTCACTTTAACATACCATCAAACTTGTCAAAACTGTGACGGAAAGAAACCTTGACCTTACTTTTGACCGGAAAAGGTCGGGACACCGGTAACGACTCAAAAGGTTTAAACGATCGTATAACTTACGTCGTGAAAGTGTCGTAGTAGAAAATTCTAAACTTTGTCGAGTTGACCTTAACATAGTGGAGGTCATCGAAACAAGTATCATTACGAAGGATTCCGGGTGAACTGAAGTGTGATATCCTACAGACCGAGATCTATTCGCTGGTGTGATATCAATAATAGACCCAGTAATCCTACAAGAACAAATCAAGAAGACATATAAGAACGGTCAAGACGAATTAGAGAGGACGAAGACAATCTAGGAACGGTAAAATCAGTAATTAACACGAGTAGAAACTATTCTACAAGGGAATCACAGAGGTTAAAAGAATTCCTCTAGAGATCATTAAGGGTAAGATAATAAAAGGAGATAAAGAAAAGTCACAAGTGACTTCTTCCGGAAGAATAGAAGGGAACGATAAGAGACCTTGAGACGAAAGTGAACCCAAGCAGAAGGGGAAAGAGGACACGATAAGAGAAGACAAGAAAAGAGTTAATAGAGATTCAGTAGGAGTCTGTTGACAAAACGAAAAAACGTAAAGAAAAAGAAGTCTTACTAAAACTAGTGACGGAGAATATGTTACAATCCTTGTAAACAGGTATCAAGAAGTCCGTGAGACAGACAGTTTTGGTTGGGGAACTTAGATAAACGGTGAAGTTGAAATATTAGTATCCCTAAACTAAAATCAGTGTGTAATTATTTCTTCTCGTCGATTTCGGTTTCCTCTTTTCCTTTCTATATGGATAACTTACGTCTCAGTGGGACGAATAAGCTGAATATACGTCTCATGTAGTACGTTTTACGTCCCGACCTACTTCGTGTTCGACCTTAGTTCTAACGACCCTCTTTATAGTTATTGGAGTCTATACGTCTACTGTGGTGGGAATACCGTCTTTCACTTCTTGATTTCTCGGAGAACTACTTTCACTTTCTCCTCCCACTTTTTTAACCGAATTTTGAGTTGTTAGTCTTTTGATTCTAGTACGTAGACGAGGGTAGTGAAGTACCTCTTATCTACCTCTTTGTTACCTTTGTCACTCTCTGAAATAAAAGAACCCGAGGTTTTGGTGACGTCTACCACTAACGTCGGTACTTTAATTTTCTACGAACGAGGAACCTTCTTTTCGATACTGGTTGGATCTGGTGTATAATTTTTCGTCTCTGTAATGAAATAGTTGTTTCCAGGTAGATCAGTTTAAATACCAAAAAGGTCATCAGTACATACCTACACTCTCAACCTGATATTTCTTTTGACTCGCGGTTTCTCAACTACGAAAACTTGACACCACAACCTCTTCTGAGAACTCTCAGGGAACCTGACGTCCCTCTAGGTTGGTCAGGTAGGATTTCCTTTAGTCAGGACTTATAAGTAACCTTACTGACTACAACTTCGACTTTGAGGTTATGAAACCGGTGGACTACACTTCTAGACTGAGTAAACTTTTCTCGGACTACGACCCTTTCTGACTTTCGTCCTCCTCTTCCCCTGTTGTCTCCTACTCTACCAACTTACCGTAGTGGCTGAGCTACCTGTACTCAAACTCGTTCGACGTCCTCAACTTTTACCTGTCCCTTCGGACCGCACGACGTCAGGTACCCCAGCGTTTCTCAGTCTGTGTTGACTCCCTGACTTGACTTGACTTGACTATGAACTTAACGGATCACTAAAAGGGATGAAAGAAGTTAAATTCAGACTGAAAACGTTATTACTTAAGTACTAAAGTAGGTGTCAGTCGAGGGTAAGAATAAAAACTACCAAGATACCTCTAAGAGGTAGAAACCGACGTTTCTTGTATTAAACAGACTAAAAAAATAACTGGTAGACCACAATAAGTACACATCTCAGTAGAAAAGACAACGACCTTCTCCCACAAACAGCACTGGCCACGTAAGAGAACTGTTTTGAGACAATCGTAAACGGTACGAAGTAAAACATAAGGTTCCGTCATAGGTATAATATATTCCTCGAGTACTTCTAACTAAAATTTTTTATTTTTATTCTAGTGTAAATCATTTTAGGGTCTTTTGTATTTTACTTGGTAATGTGTTCTTATATCTCAAACACGTGTTTGTGTAGAGTATTTTTGGGCAGAATAAATTTAGTATACAGACAATTTACTCTAATATGGGTAGTGAAGGACTTAAGTACACTATGTGTTAGTAATTTATAAACAATTTTGGACAAATATCTTAATTCACCTTAAATCTAGTCTAGTCGTCGTTTGTTATGTGCGTCACTAAGACTTATACCATTTATTTCATTCAATCGAAAACCACCGGGGGTTTTCTTTAGGAAAGAAGTAAGGGACCTATGAAGAAAAGTTGGTCCCACTTATAGAGGTTAGAATTATTTGTCGATTGTAAAAAACTCAGGGGTGATCACCAACACTATTATAGTATATATTTATATGTCAGATAAACGTTATAGTATTGAACTTGACATGGAAAAATTGAAAGTGTTGTATATCGCTCATATTCGTTAACTCTGTCGATGTTTGTCTTGTTAGACTCATGTCTTCGAGAGGTTTAATATCCACAAAAGTACAATTAAAAAACCGTACAGTTATTTAAAAAATCCTAAAGAGTAAGATTTGAAACTACACAAGTTTGTATCTACTTATATAAATAACCGACTCAGTTGATTGATGTACTATTCAATGATTTGACAGACTTAAAGAAAGAGAGATTTCATTAGTACTATATGTATTGGGTTTCCTACTAAAACTCCTAATTTAATTACATACACTTTTCAAGTCCTCCCGTGAGTTGATGTCACGTTTTCAAGTGGTTTTACTATGTCTATTTGGATAAACGTTTTGTCTTTCTCTGAGTGTCTTTATTTTTTATTAATACCAATGGTTTCCCCTTTCACCCGATCCCTATTTAATCCTCAAACCCTAATTGTTTACATGTTATGATATATATTTTGTCTATTTGTTGTTCGTGGATGGTATATCACATTTCTTGATATAAGTCATAGAACATTATTGAATATTACCTTTTCTTAGACTTACTCTTATATATGTGTATACATATTGTCCTAGTGAAGTGACATAACGGACTTTGATTTTGTTGTAATATTTAGTTGATACGAAGTTATTTTCAACGTATTGGGAGGGGTGAATAGGTGTATCAAATAATAGACTAAAGACTCTCCTCTACCTTCATAATAGACAGAGTTTATAATCTTTCAACATATCGTCTTCATAATCTTTTTTTTTTTCCTAAGGAACTCTTGTCCTTCTAATGAACACGTCCTAAATTATTCAATTTTGTTGACACTTTTTTAAAATTCGTGTAGTTTTCAAACATCGAAGTCCATAAAAGTTTTACGGTGATTTGACACTTTATATTTTTATAATTGTTCATCATAAATTTCCATTGTCCCTGGGTCATAGTTTAATAGAAAAGTGGTCATTTTCCCATTCCTTATATCCAAAAATAAAAGATTTGTCATTCCTTTTTCACTTATATATCCTGATAAAAACATGACACTTTATTAAGGTTGTCAAAAGGGAGAAAGAAAAAATTTTCAGAGTAAGAGAAAGTAAACATCGTAACGGTGTAAGACATTTACAAGGTTAAAGAAGGAGTTGGATTCGTTAAAAAACTCTTAAAAAAATTTTTCTCTCCCGTCTTCTGTCCCTCCCTCCTTCCTTCCCTCTTTCCCTTCTTTATTTCTTTTTCTTTGAAAAAGAATTATTGGAACAGAGTGACAATGTCACAGAGGAAGAGACGTACTTGGTGAATAACTTATAAACAGACGGGAGTCGGGAGAAATTTCCAGAGGCGGAGACATTGTCAAGTATGGATGTCAACCTCAGACCGAGGAAAAACTCCAAAGTCAGTCGGGACAGAAGAGTAAACCTCGAGTCACAGGAGAAGGTCTGAGTCAGTTCAATATCCGTTCTCACTAACGAACACTACATCACAAGTCCAGAGGTAAAAGGACGACCGACTTTTAGTCAGGACTTATAAGTAACCTTCCTGACTACGACTTCGAGGTTCTGAAACCGGTGGACTACGTTTCTTAAGTGAGGAATCTTTTCTGGAACTACGACCCTTTCTAACTTCCGTCCTTCTCTTCCCCTACTGTCTCCTACTCTACCAACCTACTGTAGTGGCTGAGTTACCTGTACTCAAACCCATCTGAGACCCTCAACCACTACCTGTCCCTCCGGACCGTACGATGCTAAGTACCTCAGTGTTTCTCAGTCTGTGTAGACTCACTGACTTGACTTGACTTCGAGGGATTCACCACAGGGTGGTGTAAGTATCGAGGTGAGTTTGAGTTTCCTTCCCAAAACATGACTGGATCACACATTCTCCGTCCTTATAACTTCCAAGAAATTCTTAAGACAGATGGTTCAACAGGACCGGTAGATTAGAGGTTTGAAGGTATCGATGTGGAAGGAGTCATAAGAAACTAACTGATAGGAATAAAAGGTCGAGGAAGTGGTAGTGAAATGTATTGTGAGAGTAGTTAAAAAGGTCTTAAATCGTTTTAAGAGTATTCATTAAAGGAACGGGACTCAAAGGTCTACAAGAGGTATAACTACGGTTTTACTAGACAGTTTTTATGTGGAGGTACAGTGAGGTGTTTCGAGAACTAACGGAAGTTTTACTCCAGTTTTGAGAAATAGAGAAAAAATATCGTCAGTTCCTAGAGAGGTCAGATGAAACGGTGGTTCTGAGAAACGACGGGGTCCTTGGAAAATTATATCAATTGGATCCGAAAAAGATGAAGTGGTTTGATTGGCGTTTTTTAAAAAGTATAACAAAATTGACTACCTGGTGGAGAAGAGAAAACTTGATCGGTTGTATGAAATCTGGGTAATGAACGACGTTACTTGGTAAACATTTAAGTAGAGTGAACAAATGTAAATTGTAATTTATCAATGTAATCTTTTATAAACTACCGTAGTGAAAGAGGTTCGGTTCAGTCTTCTTTTTTTAAGGTGATCTCAGTGTAGGAAAACATAAAGTCGTGGATCTTAACACCAATACGGTAACACCCAATAAACTTTTATACACAGAGGTTGTTTTTAATAGATGACCTTCCACCTAAAAACGAATAAGTAGTAATATAAGGGTAATGAAACATGATACTACAGGTCACGTCCTTCTTTTAGGTACGAAGAACTATATTTAATTTAGGTTCTCAACATTCGACTGTTTCTTTAGAGTGACTTGAGAGGAAGTAACGGTGTTTTACTCACTCACACACACACACATACACATACGTGTGTGCACGTATAATCTAAAAAGTTACCTTCTGAGACAGGATTATGACATCTCATTTGAAAGTATACGAAGGAAGGTAAATAACTATCATTAAAAGAGGAATGTTCTTCCATTATAAGGTCAGAGTGACAGTCTCATGCGACGTTCAAGATCTGAACTTATGGAACTGAAGAGAGAGAGGAAATTGATGTCTTTCTATGATTATACCGACAACCCAGTCCGTTCGGATCCAAGTTTACGACCGGGATGGTTGTCGATCTACTCCAAGAGGTTCACTTGTGACTTGTATTCAAAGAAGAGGACTCTTTACCCATCGAATAGTTTCGTGATTAAACATTCCTAATTTATTTTATTGTAAACATTTGCAAATTATTGATCAGGAACCCTCTGTAAATTATTACCATTTACTCATACCTCTACTCTCCACTTACTATCATTATCACGGTCGACCGGAACGTGTACCAAAACTTTACACCATGTTAACTGGCCTTTTGAGTGTTAACGGTCTTGTACGAATGTTTAGTAAGATTCGTCGTTCTGTATACCAGGTTTCTGGTTACCTTTGGTGGGGGGTGGGAGTCAATCTTTATAATACAGGAGTCTTTATGTTTAAAGGAACTTGTAGTTTTCATGAAAAACGTCAATTATTTTAGAAGGAGTAAGAATTTCTTCGGTTACATCCATTTTAGAGTAGAAAAAGAGACTTGTATCGTTAGGATGAATGCGTCATACCTCCATTTAAGAAAGGACGGGACAAAAGGTCCTTCCCCAGAGTCCTCCGCCCCTCCAAATGATGAGTCCCTAACCGCCGTATATATTCGTCGATTCTACATCTCACATACTTTAGAGAATAAATCTTTTTAGGATCACCTGTAAAAATACCGGGGTCTCATACTTCGAAGGGTTCACAAGTAAGAGGGAGTCCCGACGGAAGGGATAGATGAAGTAGTTTGAATAAAATCAGTAAAGATATGTCCCTGATCATACTAGTAAGGAACTTAAACATAGGGTCATTTACAAACAATTTTCATTTAAACACTCATTTTTCAGGTTTTGTTTGGTGAACCAGATACATATCGGAGTGGGGACTGGGGTGTGATGAGGTGTGGGTCGACTATTTATATAGTCGGAGGTCATAGAGGACACTTAAAACATGTAAGGATTGTTATGAAAGGTAAATAAAAAGAAATTTTACAGTAATTAAGAAATATTTCGTACAATTCATACATAGTGTACGGTCCCAAAACGCGACAATTACGTCCCTCATTCTTGGCTCAGTAAAAGGAGAGTTACGACTTTCAGGTCACTTCTTTATCGGTATTTGTACTACTGTTGACCTGTATAAATAACACTTCCGTAGCTTTCTGTATATAAATAGGACGTCCTCCCAGTCGTGGTTCAAACAGTCCTCTGTTCCTTCTTGTCTCATGTCCTTTTTCTTTTCACTGATTGTCGTATAAGTCGTACGAACCTCGGGACCCACGTCCGCCCTGTCGTGCACCGTTCACTTGGGTTTGTCCCTCCGTCCTAGGGACGACGTCTTCTGGAACGTCCGTAAGACTTGAGTACATTCTTAATTTCTAAAATTTTAAATTTTTTATTTAATTTTATTTTATTTTATTTTAGATATCGTTTTTTTTTATTTCGTAAACATAGACTTATTGCATTATCTTAACGATCCATACGTTAGTTTAGAAAGAGGAAAGGATCTTTTTGTGTAAAGATGTGTAGGAATACTTCATTGACTTCTAAAGTCCGTAGAATAAACTCCGAGTTAATGTACGACGTCAAGGGACGAACCACGTCATAGTTGGACTTACTATTCTTATATTATAAAAAGGAGATCCGGTGTTAGAGAATCAATATGTCTTTACCGTTAAATCCTTTGTAAGAGTTTGTCTGGGAGTTAATCGAATACTCCAGAGTCGTCTTATGAACTAGTGAATGAGAAAGTTTAAAACGTAGTAAAAGGTTGGTCCGATAATAAAAATCGTAACGAGTCTATTAGAGTTTTTTCGTAACAAAGTATTTCAGATATTTATTTATGTTTTCGATATTTTTACACATCTGGACAGAGATCAACTACTGTAACTTAAGTGTCTTTTTGTATCGATTGTCTTTTCATAAAGGACATTCCTTTTTATTTCTGATAGGATTCCTTTAAAAGATACTTAACTATGACCTACGAACCCCGACCACGTGACCCTACTGTGTCTCCCTACCACACCCCTCCCTCCACCCTCCCCCCAAGTCCTACCCCTTGTACACATGTGGACACCGTCTAAGTACAACTACATACCGTTTTGGTTATATTATAACATTTCATTAATTGGAGGTTAATTTTATTTATTTAAATATAAAATTTTTTTCTTTTTTTTGAACATATGAAATTTTGCCTAACACAATGAAATGTATACTGATTCCCGAAGGGACACCGAGTCTACCATTTCTTAGACGAACGTTACATTCTCTACATCCAAGCTAGGGACCCAGTCCTTCTAGGGGACCTCTTCCCGATGGGTGAAGTCATAAAAACGGACCTATTAAGGTACCTGACTCCTTGCACCGTCCGATGTCAGGTACCCCAACGTCTCAGTCTGTACTGACTCGATGATTGTGTTGTTGTGTGTACTGATATGATATGTTTTAGTATATATTAAGTGTGTGGAACTCAGTAGAAAGAATGATGTCACATACAATTAAAGTACCCTCGAAAGAAATTGTGTAAATAAAATTTTATGTCACTTTTTATACCAAGAGGTGAAAGTTATGAAAGTGACTCGTAGGTACTTTAAACTTAGTACTATAAAGATGAAAATAACGAATATGAACTTATACACAAACCAGAGAAGACAATTTATCATATATAAATCTTTGTCCTATATCCGGATTCACAAAGGACCCAATTACTAAAAGGGAAATGATGTACAAGAAGGATATCTTTCTCTGGTGGTTGATACTGAGGAGAACGATAGACTATGTCACTACACGTGTCTCACAGTACGTATTCTTTGTTGACCAATTTTATAGAAAGGTCAAATCTCCACATATCCGTCTGTCACGTTACCTGTGTCTTACATAATACAATTCGCTTTATTCAGTCTATTTCTTTTTATGTTATATTAAAGTAAATGTACACTTTAGATTTTTTTAAAAATTTACTTGTTTGTATTACTTAGTTTTGACTAAGTATTTATGTCTTTTGTTTATCCATTAACGGTCTCCCTTCCCCACACTCCCAGTCCCCTCCTCTCTTTATCTTCTCCCTTTAATTCTGTAACCACTCCCTCTAAAGTCTATATTCTATCTACTCAGTGTCCATACTTTATATGTGGTACCCCTTATAACAAAAAGTCAATAAGTCAGTACAGGTTGAGACGTACTTAACGTCATGTGGTCCGAAGAGACAGGAAGTTGGTAGCAGGTCTCGAACGAGTTTGAGTACAGGTAACTCAGTCACTACGGTGGGTTGGTAGAGTAGGAGACAACAGGGGAAGAGAAGGACAGAAGTTAGAAAAGGTCTTAGTCCCAGAAAGGGTTTCTCAACCGAGAAGTGTAGTCCACCGGTTTCGTTACCTCGAAGTCGTAGTCACCCCCTTATATCGGTTATTAATATATTGTAGAAGCTTACCACTGTCTGTCCTTGATCTGAATAGTACTGCTAAAATACCTTTATAGTTTAGTGATACGACACATCGTCCTTAATTGTATCACAATATCCAGTTAAGATGAAGTTTTGGTTTGTGAGAGTATCTTATTCTTTCGTAAGGCCCCAGTGGTCTATGCCCCTAACCTACTTCCGTTAGTTTTTATATTCGAAGGTCAATCTACTATTTTTCATGATCCCTACATTACATGTTGTACTATATATATTAATTGTGAAGACTCACAATAGATACTTCAACAATTTTCTCATTAAGACTCAAAAGTAGTGTTTCCTTTGTAAAAGAAAAATTAAAGAAATAACAATATGGATATACTCCACAATAACAAGTGGTCTGAATGACCCCATTAGTAAAGTACCACATACATTCAATTTAATAATTCTACATTTGTAATTGGAATGTGTCACGACACACAGTTAATGAAGAGACATTTTGACCTTCTTTTTTTACTTGTCGAAGTTTAGTTAGTCCCTTCTCTCCGGATTGATCGACATTGTTTTTCTAAAGAAATTGCGGTGGACTTTCTTTCCCTGTTTTGTCGTTATGGTCCTTTTTTATTATTTTACTTTTATATAAAATTTTGAATTTTTTAGTTTCTCTCCTCCACCTCCAAAGTCAGTCTCTCTCTTTTTACTAATTTCTGATATCGATTCCCAATCCCAGTTCTAACGGCCCTCTTTATAGTTATTGGAGTCCATACGCTACTGTGGTGGGAATGTCGTCTATCACTTCTCCTTGAGTTTTCTTAGAACTACTTTCACTTTCACCTCTCGTTTTTTCAACCGAATTTCGAGTTGTAAGTCTTTTGCCTCTAGTACCGTAGGCCAGGGTAGTGAAGTACCCTTTATCTACCCCTTTGTCACCTTTGTCACCTTTGTCACAGTCTGAAATAAAAAACCCGAGGTTTTATTGACGTCTACCACTAACGTCGGTACTTTAATTTTCTACGAATGAGGAACCTTCCTTTCAACACTGGTTGGATCTTTCGTATAAGTTTTCGTCTCTGTAATGAAACGGCTGATTCCAAGTAGATCAGTTCCGATGCCAAAAAGGACACCAGTACATACCTACACTCTCAACCTGACACTTCTTCCGACTTGTGACTTCTTAACTACAAAAACTTGACACCACAACCTCTTCTGAGAACTCTCAGGGAACCTGACGTTCCTCTAGGTTGGACAGGTAAGACTTCCTCTAGTCGGGACCCTAAAAAACCTTCCTTACTACGATTTCGACTTTGAGGTCATGAAACCGGTGGAGTACGCTTCTCAACTGAGTAACCTTTTCTGAGACTACGACCCCCCCCAACCCCCGTCCTCCTCTTCCCCTACTGGCTCCTACTCTACCGACCTACCGTAGTGACTGAGTTACCTGCACTCAGACTCACTTGAGGCCCTCTACCACTACTTGTCCCTCCGGACCGCACGACACTAACTACCCCAGTGTTTCTCAGCCTGTGCTGGCTCGCTGACTTGACTTGACTTCCCAATCCAAATTAGTACCACAATAAGTTTGCACTTTTGGAGAATATTTTCACAATGACGTTATATACACTATAAGATATCCATTGAACAATTTTACGTTTAAGAACGTGAGGTAGGCTCCTCGTAGATTCATGAAGACACCCTCTCCTCCCCTCGACTCCTTAGACGAGAATTATTTTCTTAAAGTTCACAAAAACTACGGGCCTATGACCTGGTGTGACTCTCGTCACTTCCTACGTTACCTTTACTTTTGTTGTTCACTTCAGTGAGTCAACACAGACTGAGACACTGGGGTACCTGATATCGGGTGGTCCGGGGAGGTAGGTACCTTAAAAGATCCGTTCTCATGACCTCTCCCAACGGTAAAGGAAGAGGTCCCCTAGAAGGGTTGGGTTCCTAGCTTGGACCCGGGGGGGTTCAACGCCCGTCTACGAAACGGGAGACTCGATGGTCCCTTAGGGTACCTTTACCTTTCATCTACAGTATCAGATTTACATAGATCACCCGTCCTACTTCTGTCTGATACTTCTGGGAACCATTGTTTCTCGGACACCTTTCACTTCTTGTTTGTTTAACACACAAAAATCTCTCGACAATTTACCTTCAACTAGTAAAACGATAGACATCAATTTTTTATCGTTGTTGTCTTTGGAGTAATGACTTGTAAAAATTTCATGTCCTTCATTTCTTTTTCATATTGATTCGGTTATGAGTTAATACTTTTTTATTGATTGAAACTGTAAACCTTGTATAGAAAGGTATGGAAATATTGTTTACACGAGGTACATACATGCACATGTGAACACATATAAGTTTACTTTATATGTGTGTTGTCACTATTCATGTGATATAAAATTAGAAAATAGAATTATATATACAAATAGATATAATATAGAAAAAAGTACTATCAAGTACAAATTAAAAGTCTATAAAACTTCATCTACAAGTCAAAGTCTACATTAATAGACTTCATGTACAGTCTATTATACTACTCTTGTAGTATAATCTACATTGTAGTCTTCATCTACAATGTCAACGTATAATCTACAATGTCAAAGTATAATCTACAATGTCAAAGTATAATCTACATTGTAGTCTTCATCTACAATGTCAAAGTCTACATTAATAGTATATTTAATGTTGTATATTGTTGTACAACTTAGAGTGTTGTATAGTATTGTAAGAACGGGTGAAAGGGGTTAATCTGTATATAAATCTTCTACTTAGTGATCTATAATCTATGAATTTCACAATTTTTTAAATGGTTTCCCCGACTTCTTGAGAAAATTCTTAATCTTTTAATGGTAAAATTAAGTGTAAGGGAGAACAAATAACACAAAAAAGTACTGGCAGATAAACCCCCTTACCATTCGAAAAGGTTATTGACTCTTAACAACTTTTAATCTGAAACGATGACTAGTTTTAATATAGTCTGAACGGAACTATCGATATAAGTGATTTCCACGACTCTGTTAAAACTGAGGTTAAATACCAAATTTAACCCCGAAGGGATCACCGAGTCTACCATTTCTCAGACGGACGTCACCCCCTCTGGACCCAAGTTAGGGACCCAGTCCTTCTAGGGGACCTCTTCCTTTACCGTTACGTGAGGTTATGAGAACTGACCTTTTAGAGTATCTACCTCCTCGGACCGTCCGATATTAGGTGCCCCAACTTTTCTCAGCCTGTGCTGACTCGTTGAAGTGAAGTGAGTGAGTACCAAATTAAACAGGAAAATGTCTGTATAAAATTCGTACTAGGATAAGGTACGGTCCACGTCATGAACACTCTCCGAATGTATATGTGTTCTGTATGTAGGACAAGAGTTTTTTAAGACAAATCTTGAGACGTATATCATTCAATGACCTAGTAGTCTTCTAATTTCGTACATATTTGTATAAAATTACATAGTATCGTTGAATGTAATCCCTTACTAGTTTGTAGTCAGTCTCTTCTGTTGTATTACTTTCTTATGTGTCCTTTACCGAGATTTAAAAAAATCTTTCTTGGTAAAACTGATACCGGAACACTTAAAAGAAACAGAAGTGTGACATCTAATACCCTAAGTAATGTCCTCCCTACTCGTCTATTTACAACCGTTACTCTCATACGTGTTCCCCTCCCCGTAAGAAGGGTTTAGATACATGCTCACTGTTTGACTAGTACCCCTACATCTTCTACCGTTGCCGTGAATACACCCTATGTGTACAAGGTTTCCGGAAAAAGACGAGGAGACTCCTCCGTTACGGCTCGTGTCTCACCTACTAGTCCTGTATCCTCTCCTACTAGTTCTGTCTCAGGTTCCGTCGCCATCTCTACTGTTACCGGTCCGGTTTACGTGACAATTAGAACCACAGACACGTACTTTCGAAGTAGTGTAGTCCCACCTTCGTTATACTTACCACGTCTTGTACTGAAAGTGTCTTCCTGTCTGCGAATTCCTCGTCCTCATTTCCTTAGTCTCGACAACAGGGGGATTATTGTTAACGTTTCGGGTGAAACTACTAAGAACTTAACCAATTCTAACACCGTATAGAGTCTCCCAATGTCTACCGTTATATCGCTAGTTTCCGGTAACGTTCCTCCTGCCTCCTGAGGTACTTACACTTTGGTACCTACTTCTTGTAAACCGGTTACGTCCGTAGTTTCGACTAAAGAGCTCACAACTTGGTCTTTTATGGGTGGTACCACTGGTCACACCTTTCCGCATCAGGATCCAGACACTTCCTATCGTACCTCTCCTTTATCATGTACCCGAGTACTTCCGAACTGAGTCACTACTACTGCTTGTTCTAGTACGGCAAGGGACTCTATCGTTATTGTATCTCTGTCGACTTACCCTACTTCTGGGTCCGTACCATCCAAAGTTTTGGTCCCTACGGTCATTCTTTCTTCTGACATCCCACCTTTTACGAGACTAACTTCCTACCGTACTACTCACTTTCTCCGTTTAAAGTGACCCTTTTTGTTCGTTTAGGATGTTTTTGTCCCTTCTTTTTACTAAAGTACGAAAGGTGTATAGTATGTTAAATCTTAGTGATTACTTGACACAGAACAAGAATTCACATTCACGTAATAATAAATGAGAATAATCCGAATCTCAATTAGAACCAACTGAATCCCCTTCTTTGTCTCCTGATTTAGGTCTCGACGACTCAAAATGGTCGCAGGGTGAACAATGGAGATCCGAAGTCATGTATAGATACATGTGGCTGTATTCTCCTCTAATCAAATCTATTACCATTCTATAAAGGGTGTAGATACTAAACTACCAGTACCCGTCTCTCTTATAAAAATGTGTTTAGATTCTGTTGTGTTTTCCGTTAAGAAGGATGAAGAAGAGAAGAGTAAAAGGTTCTGTTTTTGGAATTCTCCAGGTAATTTTCAAAAACGTATAGGTTACTTTTGTCATATCAATTCTATGATAATTTATAAAATGTCTTATGTTATACGTTCTCCATTACTATTTTCACTTTACGATTCTTTTCAGTAAGTTAGACATGTTTATCTGATGTTACATATATCAACCATTTCGTAAATAAGTCCACCATTGACACTTGGACTATTATAAATTCCTTTTAAGAGGGACTTCTTTATCCCGAATTCAATTGGAATTGTTCTTGTTTACTTCAGTAACGTTCGTCTATTATTAACCTCGTTTTAATAGATTCACACTAAGAATTATAGGGTAATAATGTCTTCACTATAACTTTTACTTACCTCCCCAAACTTCCATCTCGACACCTGGGAGTCTTTCGGAGTAATTCTGTCCTACGTAGAGGTAAGCCTACCACCTACTACTGAGAGTTGGTAGAAGAGACAAACTCCTATACTCGTATATGAGTTGAGTCTAGTTATTTAGAGATCCTAGTCTCTTCAAGGAGATTCACACAGGATTCAAAAGACTATGGGATAAAAATAGACACCTTTCTTACGAAACATACACATATAGGAGAGAGTAAGTACTTACACAAGGAAGTTGCTTATACATAATTATTTATTGACTGTTTTACTGTTACACCTTCCTTGTCTTAATCTTAGTCTGGATCGTGAGGTTGTACCGACTATGTACTAAACCCTTTTTGTTTATAGGGACACATTCAATTAAATTACTCAAAAAACGTCGGATTTACTTGTTCCTCGCCGAAGTTGAAGTCACCCTTACTGACCAATATCTTGGACACTACTTCTCTCGTAAACTCTTCTTCGCTCTTTTTACAAGTTGTATCCGTCGTAAACCTCCTGAATGATTTTCTCACTCACCTTTTAAACTTCTCCTTTACGTATGTTTTAATTTTAAGTACCTAAAACTCAATCGGGAACCTAGAGTCGACGTTCTTTCCGGAGTGAAACGGAACGTCCTTAATCTTATACATGAATGGAGACGCAAGATTTGTTTCATAATGACGGGACTGTTATGACTAACTCTCAATTCGACTTTGGACCCAACTTCAGTGTTCTTATCACTTTTTATAGAATCTTTTTATTTTAGATTCGTATTCCTCCTGACTTTTTTTCCGGAACCCCTTATCGTCATAAATTCCTTTTCGGTCATCGTGCAAGATAACTCTGTCGTCTCCGTCCCGACGATGACGATTCAGCGAAGTCAGCACAGATTGAGACACTCTGGGGTATCTACCGTCGGGTGGTCCAAGGGGACAGGGACCCTAAGAGGTCCGTTCTTATGACCTCACCCAACGGTAAAGGAAGAGGTTACGTACTTTCACTTTTAACTTTCACTTCAGTGAGTCAGTACGGGTTGAGAATCGTTGGGGTACCTGACGTCGGATGGTCCGAGGCGTCAGGTACCCTAAAAGGTCCGTTCTCATGACCTCACCCAACGGTAACGGAAGAGGGTCTCCGTCCCGATCATTCCACATTTACTTGGGGTCCTTTTACGTTCCTGAAGTAGTCAAAAAGAGTCTGGAAACTAGAGTCTCGATCCTTTTTATCACACATTCTCATAGATAACTTATTGACTTAACTTAACGTAGACTATTATGACTATCTGGGATCCGTGAATTATAGTCCGTAAAACACCAAGGACTATATCTAGGGAAACTTACTCTTCATCTCAAGTCCATTTGTATGACCATACATCATTATATCCTCTATTTGATTGTTAAAAGGATAATTGGACCACAAATAGAAATTATGAACTTGAAACGAGTTTAAATCTAGACTACTATTTTTGATTAAAAAGACTTCAGTAAAACAACAACAAATCAGCGAGTTAGTATAGGATGAGAAACACTGGGGCACCTGTGTTTCCGAAGGGCCAGGAAGTGATAGAGGGCCTTAAACGAGTTTGCGTATAGACAACTCAGCTACTACGGTAGGTTGGTAGAGTAGGAGACAGTAGAGAAAGAGGAGGACGGAGTTAGAAAGGGTCGTAGTCTCAGAAAAGGTTATTCAACCGAGAAGGGTAACCCACCGTTTTCTAACCTCGAAGTCAAAGTCAGGAACGTTACTTATAAGTCCCAACCATAGGAAGTCCTAACTGACCAAAATAGAGGAACGACAGGTTACCTGTCAGAAAAAGTCGTGACATTAAGTGTTCATAGTTAAGACGTGAGTCGGATGAAATACCAGGTTGAGAGTGTAGGTATGTACTGATGACCTTTTTGGTATCGAAACTGATATACCTGGAAACAACAGTTTCACTACAGAGACTAAAAATTGTACGACAGATCCAAACAGTATCGAAAAGAAGGTTCCTCGTTCACAAAACAAACAAACAAACAAACAAACTAAAGTACTGATGTCAGTGACAAACGTCACTAAAACCTCGGACTCTTTTATTTCAGTCAGTGACAAAGGTAAAAAAGGGGTAATAGTTCACCCCCCTGACCTACGGTACTATAGTCAAAATCTTACAACTTAAAATTCGGTCGAAAAAGTGAGATGAGAAAGTGGAAGTAGTTCTCGGAAAAATCAAGGAGAAACGAAATACGGTAATCCCAGTATAGTAGATTACGTGTAATGGAAGTCAAGTCAAGTCAAGTCAAGTCAGAGAGTCAGTACAGGCTGAGAAACGCTAGGGTACTTAGCGTCGTGCGGTCCGGAGGGACAGGTAGTGGTAGAGGGCCTCAAGTGAGTCTGAGTGTAGGTAGCTCAGTCACTACTGTAGGTCGGTAGAGTAGGAGACAGCAGGGGAAGAGGAGGACGGGGGTTAGGGAGGGTCGTAGTCTCAGAAAAGGTCACTCAGTTGAGAAGAGTACTCCACGGGTTTCATGACCTCAAAGTCGAAATCGTAGAAAGGAAGGTTTCTTTAGGGTCCCGACTAGAGGAAGTCTTACCTGACCAACCTAGAGGAACGTCAGGTTCTCTGAGAGTTCTCAGAAGAGGTTGTGGTGTCAAGTTTTCGTAGTTAAGAAGCCGTGAGTCGGAAGAAGTGTCAGGTTGAGAGTGTAGGTATGTACTGGTGTCCTTTTTGGTCTCGGAACTGATCTGCCTGGAATCAACCGTTTCATTACAGAGACGAAAAGTTATACGATAGATCCAACCAGTATTGAAAGGAAGGTTCCTCATTCACAGAAAATTAAAGTACCGACGTTAGTGGTAGACGTCACTAAAACCTCGGGTTTTTTATTTCAGACTGTGACAAAGGTGACAAAGATAAAGGGTACTTCACTACCCTGGTCTACGGTACTAGAAGTAAAAGACTGACAACTCTAAATTCGGTTGCAAAAATGAGAGGTGAAAGTAAAAGTAGTTCTAAGGAAACTCAAGGAGAAGTGAAAGACGGAATTCCCACCACAGTAGACGTATAGACTCCAATAACTATAAAGAGGGCCGTTAGAACTAAGGTCGAACACAAAGAAGGTCAGGTCACAAAGAGTACTACATGAGACGTATATTCCATTTATTCGTCCCATTGTTATATGTCGGAACTACATGAGGAAAAGGATAAACCTTGGTCAGACAACAAGGTACAGGTCAAGATTGACAACGAAGGACTAGACGTATGTATAAAGAGTACTCCGTCCAGTCCACCAGACCATAAGAATAGAGAAAGTCTTAAAAGGTGTCAAATGACACTAGGTGTGTCAGTTGCCTAAACCGTGTCAGTTATTTCGTCTTTATCTACAAAAAGACCTTGAGAGAACGAAAAAGGTACTAGGTCACCTACAACCGTTAAACTAGAGACCAAGGAGACGGAAAAGATTTTGGTCGAACCTGTAGACCTTCAAGTGCCAAGTGTCTAACGACTTCGGACCGAACCTTTTAAAACTCGTAATGAAATAATCGTACACTCTACTCACGTTAACACTCCATCAAACTCGTAAGAAACCGTAACGGAAAGAAACCCTAACCTTACTTTTGACTGGAAAAGGACAGGACACCGGTGACGACTCAAAAAGTGTAAACGACCGTATAACTCACGTCGTGAAAGTGTCGTAGTAGAAAGTCCTAAACTTTATCGAGTTGACCTTAAGGTAGTGGAGGTGATCGAAACAAGTATCACTACGAAAGATTCCGGGTGAACTGAAGTGTAAGGTCCTACAGACCGAGATCTACTCACTAGTGTGGTAGTACTAATAGACCCAGTACTTCTAGAAAAAACATGTCAAGAAGACACATAAGAACGGTGGAGAAGAATTATAGAAGACGAAGACAATCCAGGTATGGTAAAGACAGGAAATAGCTCGGGTAGAAACGTACTTTACAAGGGAACCATAGAGATTAAAAGAACTTCTCTAGAGATCAGAAAGGGTAAGACAACAAAAGGAGATAAAGAAACGTAACTAGCGACTNTACTCCGTCCAGTCCACCAGACCATAAGAATAGAGAAAGTCTTAAAAGGTGTCAAATGACACTAGGTGTGTCAGTTGCCTAAACCGTGTCAGTTATTTCGTCTTTATCTACAAAAATACCTTGAGAGAACGAAAAGGTACTAGGTCACCTACAACCGTTAAACTAGAGACCAAGGAGACGGAAAAGATTTTGGTCGAACCTGTAGACCTTCAAGTGCCAAGTGTCTAACGACTTCGGACCGAACCTTTTAAAACTCGTAATGAAATAATCGTACACTCTACTCACGTTAACACTCCATCAAACTCGTAAGAAACCGTAACGGAAAGAAACCCTAACCTTACTTTTGACTGGAAAAGGACAGGACACCGGTGACGACTCAAAAAGTGTAAACGACCGTATAACTCACGTCGTGAAAGTGTCGTAGTAGAAAGTCCTAAACTTTATCGAGTTGACCTTAAGGTAGTGGAGGTGATCGAAACAAGTATCACTACGAAAGATTCCGGGTGAACTGAAGTGTAAGGTCCTACAGACCGAGATCTACTCACTAGTGTGGTAGTACTAATAGACCCAGTACTTCTAGAAAAGACATGTCAAGAAGACACATAAGAACGGTGGAGAAGAATTATAGAAGTCGAAGACAATCCAGGTATGGTAAAGACAGGAAATAGCTCGGGTAGAAACGTACTTTACAAGGGAACCATAGAGATTAAAAGAACTTCTCTAGAGAGCAGAAAGGGTAAGACAAGAAAAGGAGATAAAGAAACGTGACTAGCGACTTCTTCCGAAAGAACAGAGAAGAACGATAAGAAACCTTGAGACATAAGTCTACGAACATAGAAAGGAAAAGAGGAAACGAAAAGAGAAGAGAAGAAAAGTGTCGATTAACATTCCGGAGGGGTCTGTCGGTAAAACGAAATAACGTAAAGAAAAGGTACCCCTACCAGAACTAGGGACAGAGGACATGTTACAGTGCTTGGAGTAAGGTATCAAGTAGTCCGTGAGATAGATAGTCTAGATCCGGGAATTTAGATAAAGAGTGAAGGTGACATATTAGTATTCCCTAAACTAAATCCAGTATGGACTTACCAGATCGCCAAAGGGGATGAAAGAAGTTAAATTCAGACTTAAACCATTATTCCTCAAGTACTAGGCTCGGTGTCAGTCGAGGACCAGAACAAAAACAACTGACATATCTCGAAGAGGTAGAGACCGACGTTTCTTATATTAGTTAGACTAAAGTCACAACTGGTAGACCACTACAGGTACACATCTCGGAAGGAAAAAAAAAAAAAAAACATATCTACGATTTGGGGGTGGTTCACCCTGTTTCAATGATGAACTACTGGTCCTTGTTCAACGGGGTATGAATGACCTTGGATTCCTGACTATTACAATTGTTGGACACTGTTATGGGACAAGGGAGTAGTAGTAGGTTAGTCTCTTAACACGTGTTCGACAAATGTCCAGCGCCCTGTGGATAGGGAGTGGAACGGAAATTTTTACGAAAAGACCATCTATCTTATTTTTAATACATACGACTTTTTTTTTTACGAAGAGACTTTGGATACACTAGGTACTCAAACTCACAAAACTCGAGCTCGACAGAACTTGAGGAACGAACAACGAGACGTGATTAAAGACGTGAAAAGAAGTGGTGTTAGTCATCTACTCGAAATGACGTGTTTCCGTTCGTCTGGGTACAAACCAAGGTATCGTCTTCGTCCGAGAACCCAATTACAAGAAAAATGATATCGTTTATTTAATACTCTGAAGTTACCTAATCGGTTTACAGGTTCGATCAGAAGAGGAACTTCCGTTACCGTTGGGTGAGGTCACAAGAACGGACCTCTTAGGGTCCCTACCGACTCGGACCACCCGACGGGAGATACCCCAGCGTGTCTCAGCTTGTACTGACTTCGCTGATTCGTCGTCGTCGTCGTCGTCGTCGTCGTCAGAAGAGGAATTGTTATCACTATTATAAAGTTACGGAAGATGTCCGGTTTGTCAAATATAGTAAAATAGAAAAAGAAAAAAACTTTAAATAAATAAAATTACCTCCAATTAATGAAATGTCATAACATAACAAAAACGGTATGTAGTTGTACTTAGGCGGTGCCCATATGTGTACAGGGGGTAGGACTGGAAAGGTGAGAAGACATTCGAAGAATACGATAGAAAAAAGTTGACTAGTTTAGTTTCCCTTTATATCATTCCAGATGAGATTAAGTCTCTTGACAATTGATTTTATGTACTCGTCCTTATAGAAAGGGAAAAATTTTAAGACTAAGAATTTGATGAGAACGGACAAGAACAGGGTTTTGATTACTCGTTGATTGTTTATTGATAAGAACCTTTCTATGTAAATTTACAGAGAAAAAAAGGGGGTATCTCTTAAGTAAAAAAAAATGAAAAATAAAAATGAAATAAAATGGAATATTATGACATAACCAAAACGGTATGTAACTGTGCTTAGGTGGTGTCCACCTATGTACTTCCTGAAACTGAATTTGTAGGACATTCGTCTGGTGGTTCTTGGACATTTGTCTAACGGGGTAATGTTGCGAAGTGTAGATAATGACAGTGTTGTACGTAGCGCATATTGATCGAAAAAAGTGTCTACTCTTGTAACTCCGATTCTAATTTTTTGTTTACAAGTCGTTTCAGTACAATGAAAGAGTGAAAATAGGTACACCGTTTAGATTCTTAACTTGACACAAGAGATACTTAAGTGAGTAAGAGAAGTGAATAAAAATTTTGTAGAATTTTTACACCTTACTTACTTATGTACGAGTACTGACGTCATCTATAAAAGTATTGATAAAACTTGTTATGTTGTTAACAAAGGTTAACTATGTTATATAACTATAAATACCCCCCGAAGGGACTACCGAGTCACCATTTCTTGGACAGATGTTACGTCCTCTACAGTCAAGTCAGGGACCTAATCCTTCTAGGGGACCTCTTTCTTTACCGTTGGGTGAGGTCAAAAAAAAAGAACCCTTTAGGGTACTTGTCTCTTCGGACGATACGATGTCAGATACCCCAGTGTTTTTCTTAATCTGAATCATTGTCGTGTTGTTGTTTACGTATATATATATTATATGTTTGGAGAAATTATACATGATGACTCAAGTGGTCAAAGGACACTTGTCAACCGAAATATTTGACATACTTCTAAATATGTCAGGGACTACATAAGTCTTTTCTGAAGCGATGTGACTTTGTGACTGGAGTTCGTTTCTGAAAGACCCAGACTTTTTCCTCTAAACTAGGAAACTTTCAGTCGGGTTCGTAATCGTCTCTCAGAAATATTCTCTCTTAATAGAGGTAAAGTGTTTGAATGTTCGTTTTTACAGAGACAGGATTCCGACCCCTTTATGAAGGAGTAGTCGGGAAGGGGGAATTAGGTAGAGGTTTCTTCGAGAGAAAAAAAGTCCTCTGGAGCATGCCTGAAAAGACCTTACTAGTTTGAGAGTCTGAACTCTTCTGAAATATTCCTCGGGTCCTAGACGACCCACTCTCGACAAATGAGTCGTCTTTTTGTTAAGGATCCTCTCTTGAGGTGTGTCAACACAGGACGATTGGGAAATGAGGGGTTTGTTGACTGACACCTGTCGTCAAAGAAAAGTCTGATTGAAGAGAAAAAAATGGGGGTTTTCTATTAGGACTTTTACCTAATACTAACATCAAGAGTAACTTTCCTTAAAATGGTGACATGTTGAATGTTCTGTCGTTGAGTTGATTACTCGTATACTTTTGTATAAGGTGTAGTACAGTAGTTCCTTTACTTTAATTCGATCATTATTTTACGGCGATATATGAGGTGTAGTATTCAGTAGTCCCTATACTTTAAGTCTATCATAATTTTATGGTGACGTTTGGACCATTTTACATTTTGAAGGCTTTGACTATAGTTTAAGACAACTCCTAAACCTCGTTGTTGAGGGTAAGTAACAACTACCTTTACGTTCTACCATAACGGGGAAACCTTCCCACCAAAGAATGTTTTAATTTGTATGAGTATAGTATTTTGGTTGGTCGATATGAGGAATGATATATGGGTATTCTCAGTTTTAGACTTCAGACATTTGGTTTCTAGTGTGTACCTACAAATGTCTTCAAAATAAGTATTAACGGTTTTAAACCTTTGTTGGTTATACGGGTAGTCATCTACTCACCTATTTGACGATATAGGTTTTTTACCTAATAAACATCCCGACTTTTCCTTACTTGACAATTCAGTACTTTTTTGTACTTCTTTTGGACAATCTTCCGTTAGTATTACCGATATATACTGAAAGACCTTTTCCGTTTGATAACCTCTATTATTTTTTTAGTCACTATTTGTCTTACACCCCCCTCCCTCCTTAAGTATGTACCTTGTAACTCCTAAAAATCCTGTCACTATTATGAGACATACTATGACATTACAACCTATGTACAGTAATATTAAACAGGTATTGGTGTCTGATGTGTTGTGGTTCGTATTTCGGATTACATTTGATAACTGAAACCCACTATTACTACATAAGTAATTACATCCAAATAGTCAACGTTGGTTACTTTGTAAGATAACACCCCATGCCCCCAGTGACAACAATTACCTATCTCTCGTATGTGTATACATCCCCGTTCTTTATTTACCCTTTAGAGACGTGGAAGGGGAGTTAAACGACACTTGGATTTTGAAGAGATTTCTCATTTAGGATAAGAAAAAAAAAAAAAATTCTTTTGTCGATTTCTACTACTTTGAAATACAGGACCACACAGGGAACGGTCGAATGTCTTCATTATCCGATAAGACTACTGACCGGATTTTGACGGTGATCACATAAGTAGGGGTACTACCTCCATAATTGGTCCAAATTGCCTGTCAGAGACAGTTTTGAATACCTTTGTGTAATCGCCAAAAGTCAGAAACAGGAGAAATATGTCAGCAACTGTTAAACACCATTTGACTCCAACCACTCAAAGTTTAGGTTATTACTTAATTTGAACGAAGAACCGTATCTTCTGATACGATTCTCTTGTAACGGAACGTTTCCAGACGATATACCTTCTTCTCCTACTCGATTGATATGGTGATCTTAATAACGTCTAGTCTCTGGAATGAATAGGATAAGTTAAAAAAAGGGAAGACAACGTTCTAAGATCTAAGGGTCACATTCCTTTCTCGTCAAACAGTTTTCACCAGTCACAGAGAACGAGGTACGGGAGAGTGAGAGGGAGGTGGAAATCATTTATGTACCAATACATTGTTGACTCTAGCAAATATCGTGACGTGTATACGTTACTGGATATAGTTGTGTTGGACTTTTCGAGAATATAAACTCAACTCATCCGACACAGGTGACCCAGTTGGTATCCTCTCATGTCGTACCGACGACGACAACGGAAGGTTGGTCGTCTCTTATTTGGATGTCAAGGAATGCAGTAAAAGGTCGAAGAGGTGAACGTGGAACGGACGGGATCCAAGTCGCTCTATGGGTCCTTTCAGACTTTTCTGTACAAACAAAGGTCCTCAAGTAGTTCTTGGACTATTCTATACGACGGTAAAAAAATATAGAAGACGTAATCATCTTCGTAACAGAAGGGGGTCTTTCGTGAAGTCGTCTACCCCCTCTTAAAAATATTTTGGGACCTATACAAACGGTCCTTTATAAACTTTGAGCCACCTTTTTTTACATGTTAACTTTATTCAAAGGTTCTATATTTTCGTTTGTCTCTACGGGTCCGACAATATCCCTATATTTTTACTTTCAGGACGACCGATACGATTTCTAAGGTTAATCTTACCACGATCAGGTACTCGGTCTTTTCCGTTACCGTGGGGTGAGGTCATGAGAACGGACCTTTTAGATACCTGCCTCCTCGGACCATCCGACGTCAGTACCCCAGCGATTCTCAGTCTGTACTGACTGGTTGAAGTGAAAGTGAAAAATGAAATTAAGCAACCGCTTCCTTTACCGTTGGGTGAGGTCACAAGAACGGACCTCCTAGGATCCCTGCCCCTTCGGACCACCCGACGGTAGATATCCCAGTGTGTCTTAGCCTGTATTGACTTCACTGAATCGTCGTCGTCGTCAGGTACTCGCCCCGATGTCCTCTCCGATGTGTCGTCTTGAAGTTCGAAAGAGTCGTGTTCGGTTTCCCAAAATTTAATAAGTAGTCGGGTCCTTATTATTCGTCACCCATGTGTCTGTCTCCCCTTTTACTAGCTACAAAGAAGTCTCGTAGAAGAGATTACTGGACAGGGTTCTAAACTGGTCAAGTTTATGAAAGAGACGTGTGTGGATGGGTCGATCTTAAGATAGCACTTTACGACAGAAAGATGAAAAAGACGAAGTCGGGAGGACTTGTGTAGAAGTTGAAGGACCTTTACTGTACAAGATAAAAAGGAGGAGATTCGGAACAAAGTAAGACAAGAGGTTCCATTATAATTCCACAAATAAATAAGGTTTTAAGACGGCGTTTACGATCGTCTTTTCTCTAAAATAAAACATAACTGTATTTTAAATACAAACATAATTTTATCGAAAAAAGAGGATCTACAGGATTAAAGTTTGAATTCCTATTTAATTACTGTCACCTCATAACACTCAAAAATTTTTAAAACAAAGCTAAAACCAAAAGAAAAAGTGAAACATAAAATCAAGAGGACGAAGTGTTAAAGGATTACAACCCGAGCTAGACGGAAATGCTATTTTGTGTGGTGTCGACACCGGCCACAGACGTCGTAAAGAAATTGTAAGATAAAAGAGGAACCTTCTTTTCAATACTGGTTGGATCTGTCGTATAACTTTTCATCTCTGCAATGAAACGGTTGTTTCCAGACAGATCAGTTCCGATACCAAAAAGGACACCAGTACATACCTACACTCTCAACCTGACACTTCTTCCGACTCACGACTTCTTAACTACGAAAACTTGACACCACAACCTCTTCTGAGAACTCTCAGGGAACCTGACGTTCCTCTAGGTTAGTNCGGGACCCTAAAGAAACCTTCCTTACTACGATTTCGACTTTGAGGTCATGAAACCGGTGGAGTACGCTTCTCAACTGAGTAACCTTTTCTGGGACTAAGACCCTCTCTGACCCCCGTCCTCCTCTTCCCCTACTGACTCCTACTCTACCGACCTACCGTAGTGCCTGAGCTACCGGCACTCAGACTCACTTGAGGCCCTCAACCATTACCCGTCCCTCCGGACCACACGACGCTAACTACCCCAGTGTTTCTCAGTCTGTGCTGACTCACTTACTTGACTTGACTTGACTAGAGGAAGATAGGAGATGAGAGGATTGAAGTAGGGATTGAGGGGTACCCTTTTAAGAGTAAAGGATTTTAGAGTAAAATCATAAATATAAAACAATCGGGGGGAAGTAACATACCCCGACGACGATTCAACGAAGTCAGCACAGGCTGAGACACGTTGGGGTATCTGCCGTCGGGTGGTCCGAAAGGGCAGGGACCCTAAGAGGTCCGTTCTTGTGACCTCACCCAACGGTAAAGGAAGAGGTCACGTACCTTCACTTTTCACTTTCACTTCAACGAGTCAGTACAGACTAAGAAGTGTTGGGGTACCTTATGTCGGATGGTCCGAAGAGGTAGGTACCTTAAAAGATCCGTTCTCCTGACCTCACCCAACGGTAAAAACACTAGATGTAGTCAAGTCAAGTCAAGTCAAGTCAAGTCAGTGACTCAGCACAGACTGAGAAACGCTGGGGTACTTAGTGTCATGTGGTCCCGAGGACAGGTAGTGGTTGAGGGTCTCAAGTGAGTCTGAGTACAGGTAACTCAACCACTACGGTAGGTCGGTAGAGTAGAAGGGAGGAAGGGAAGAGGAGGACCGGGGTTACGGAGGGTCCTAGTCCCGGAAAAGGTTACTCAGTTAAGAAGTGTACTCCACCAGTTTCATAACCTCAAAGTCGAAATCTGTCAGTAAGGTTACTTGTGGGTCCTGACTAGAGGAAATTCTACCTGACCAACCTGGAGGAACTTCAGGTTCCCTGAGAGTTCTCAGAAGAGGTTGTGGTGTCAAGTTTTCGTAGTTAAGAAGTCGTGAGTCGAAATAAGTGTCAGGTTGAGAGTGTAGGTAAGTACTGGTGACCTTTTTGGTATCGGAACTGATCTGCCTGGAATGAACCATTTCATTATAGAGACGAAAACTTATACGATAAATCCAACTGGTATTAAAAGGAAGGTTCCTCGTTCGTAGAAAATTAAGGTACCGACGTTAGTGGTAGATCTTACTAAAACCTCGTTGGTTTTTATTTCAGCCTGTGACAAAGGTGACAAAGGGGTAGATAAAGGGTACTTGACTACCCTGGTCTATGGTGATAAAATCTAAAGACTTACAACTCGAAATTCGGTCGAAAAAGTGAGAGGAGAAAGTGAAAGTAGTTCTCCGAAAAATCGAGGAGAAGTGAAAGACGGTATTCCCACCACAGTAGACGCATAGACTCCAATAACTATAAAGAGGGTCGTTAGAACTAAGGTCGAACACGAAGAAGGTCGGGTCGCAAAGAGTATTACAAGAGACGTATCTTCAATTTATTCGTCCCACTGTTACATGTCGGAACTACATGAGGAAAAGGATAAACCTTGGTTAGACAATAAGGTACAGGTCAAGATTGACAACGAAGGACTAGACGTATGTCCAAAGAGTCCTCCACCCAGTCCACTGGACCATAAGGGTAGAGAACTTCTTAGTATGTGTCAAATAACACTACGTGTGGCAGTTTCCGAAACCACATCAGTTATTTCGTCTTTATCTACGAAAAGACCTTCAGAAAACGAAAAAGCTACTAGGCCGTCTACAACCGTTAAACTAGAGACCAAGGAGACGGAAAAGATTTTGGTCGAACTTATAGACCTTTAGGTACCAAGTGTATAACGACTTCGGACCGGACCTCTTAAAACTCGTAATGAAATGATCGCACACTCTACTCACGTTAACACACCATCAAACTCGTAAGAAACCTTAAACTTACTTTTGACTGGAAAAGATCAGGACACCGGTGACGACTCAAAAGGTTTAAACGACCGTATAACTCACATCGTGAAATTGTCGTGGTAGAAAGTCCTAAACTTTATCGAGTTGGCCTTAAAGTAGTGGAGGTCATCGAAACAAGTATCATTACGAAGGATTTTGGGTGAACTGAAGTGTAAGGTCCTATAGACCGAGATCCACTCACTAGTGTGGTAACACTAATAGACCCAGTACTTCGAGAAAAAACATGTCAAGAAGATACATAAGAACGGTGTAGAAGAATTATAGAAGACGAAGACAATCCAGGTGTGGTAAAGACGGGAAATAGTTCGGGTAGAAACGTACTTTACAAGGGAACCATAGAGATTAAAAGAACTTCTCTAGCGATCAGAAAGGGTAAGACAAGAAAAGGAGATAAAGAAACGTATAACTTGCCGACGCTACCTGGTGCGTCTTCGAGAGGCCGACGTTGTCTGACACGTGTTCCACCGGTTCTCCTCGATAGGGAGCGGGTTCCAGTCCCCGTCGCTATCTCTCACGGTCCGACGCTACCGTGTCCTCGCCGGTTCTCCTCGATGGGGTGGAGGCTCCAGTCCCCGTCGCCGGGTCTGGTCAATGGGTACGATCTCCAGTCCCCGGCCGCCGGCTCTCCTCGATGGCGTGTAGGTTCCTCGTCACCGACGTGCCCACCTCCTCCCGGCTCTCCTCGATGAGATGTAAGTTCCAGTCCTCCCCGCCGGGACTCTTCTATGGGGAGTAGGTTCTATTCCTCGTCACCGACGCGAAACGACCTCATCGGTACTTCTCCATGAGGTGCAGGTTCCATTCTCTTTGGGTTCATTCTACCCTCCACAACGCTCTCCCGTAGTCTCCCGTCTGCGTGACTTTGGTATTAGTGTCTTTTGATCGGTTAGACTAGTGCGTCTGGTGTCGGAACAGATTGAGTTACTTTGATTTGGTACGGTACACCCCGGTGGGTCCTGCCCGCCCAGTACCACCTCTCCAGACTGTCTTCCACCAGGTGACCTCTTCCCTTACCGTTTGGTGAAGTCATAAGAACGGAACTCTTGGGGTACTTGTCATACTTTTCGGTTTTACTATCCTATGACTTTCTCCTTGAGGGGTCCAGTCATCCACGGGTTTATACGATGACCTCTAGTACCTCTTTATTGAGGTCTTTCTTACTTTCCTATCTCGGTTTCGTTTTTGTTATGGGTCAACACCTACACTGACCACTATCTTCATTCCAGGCTACGATATTTCTCGTTATAACGTATCCTTAGACCTTATAGTCCAGGTACTTAATTCCGTTTAACCTTCACCAGTTTGTCCTCTACCGTTCTCACTTGTAGCTGTAAGATCTTTAGTCACTTGATTTTACCTGACCTTACCCACTTACATTGAGTCTATTGGTAATGTAGATGATGACACCCGTCCTTAGGGAGTCTTCTTTACCTCATCGGTAGTACCAGTTGTTTTCTAAGGTTTTACGTCTTGAACCTACGTTTGAGTTTTTGTTGTCTTACTAGAGACAAGTAAAGGTTCCGTTTGGTAAGTTATAGTGTCATTAGGTTCGGATACGGGGTTGGTCACTAGATGTAGTCACGAAGAGTTTACACTTGCGGTTACTCAAAGAATCTGTAGAATGTTTTAACGGACTATAAGACGTAAAGATAAAAATCTTAAAAAAAAAAAAACCTCATATCGACGAAACGTTACAACACAATCAAAGAGTCAAGTCAAGTCAGTGAGTCAGCACAGGCTGAGAAACGCTGGGGTACCTGGTGTCGTGTGGTCCGAACGGACAGGTAGTGGTTGAGGGTCTCGAATGAGTTTGAGTACAGGTAGTTCCGTCACTACGGTAGGTTGGTAGAGTAGGAGACAGCAGGGGAAGAGAAGAACGGAAATTAGAAAGGGTCGTAGTCCTAGAAAAGGTCACTCAGTCGAGAAACGTAGTCCACCGGTTTCATAACCTCAAAGTCGAAGTCGTAGTTAGGAAAGTTACTCATAAGTCCTAACTAAAGGAAATCCTACCTGACCAACCTAGAGGAACGCCAGGTTCCCTGAGAGTTCTCAGAAGAGGTGTGGTGTCAAGTTTTCGTAGTTGAGAAATCGTGAGTCGAAAGAAATATCAGATTGAGAGTGTAGGTATGTGCTGATGACCTTTTTGGTATCGAACTGATCTACCTGGAAACAACTGTTTTATTACACAGACAAAATATTATACGATAGATCCAACCAGTATCGAAAAAAAAGTTCCTCGGTCACAGAAAATTAAAGTACCGACGTCAGTGGTAGACGTCACTAGAACCTCCGGGGTCTTTATTTCAGACTGTGACAAAGGTGACAAAGGGGTAGATAAAGGGTACTTCACTACCCTGGTGTACGGTACTAGAATTAAAAGACTTATAACTCGAAATTCGGTTGAAAAGGTGAGAGGAGAAAGTGAAAGTAGTTCTCCGAGAAATCAAGAAGTGAAAGACGACATTCTCACCACAGTAGACGTATAGACTCCAATAACTATAAAGAGGACTGTTAGAACTAAGGTCGAAACAGACCGAGATCCACTCACTAGTGTGACAGCACCAATAGACCCAGTACTTTTAGAAAAAACATATCGAGAAAACACATAAGAACTTTGGAGAAACATTATAGAAGACGAAGACAATCCAGGAATGGTAAAGATAAGAAATAACACGGGTAGAAACGTACTTTTCCTGAAGGGACCACCGAGTCTACCATTTCACGGAACGAATGTTACGCTCTCTGGACCCAAGTTAGGGACCCAGCCCTTCTAGGAGACTTCTTCCTTTACCTTTGGGTGAGGTCATGAGAACGGACCTTTTAGGGTACCTGTCTCCTCACACCACCCGACGTCAGGTACCCTTACGTTTCTCGGTCTGTTCTGACTCGTTGAAGTGAAAGTGAAAAGTGAACGGACTTTACGAGAGAACCATAGAGATCAAAAGAACTTCTCTAGAGATCAGAAAGGGTTAGATAACAAAAGGAGATAAAAAAAACGTAACCAGTGACTCTTTCCGAAAGAATAGAGAGGAACGACAAGAAACCTTGAGACGTAAGTTTACCCACATAGAAAGGAAAAGAGGAAACGAAAAACGAAGAGAAGAAACGATTCGATAAATATTCCGGAGGGGTCTTTTGGTAAAGCGGAAAAACGTAAAAAAAAGGGAACCCCTATCAGAACTAGTGACGGAGGATATGTTACAGTGTTTGGAGGTAGGAAGTCCGTGATATAGTCTAGATTAGGGAACTTAGATAAACAGTGAAGGTGACATATTAGTATTCCCTAAACTAAATCCAGTATGGATTTACCAGATTACCAAAAGGGATGAAAGAAGTTAAATTCAGACTTAAACCGTTCTTCCTCGAGTACTAGACTCGGTGTTAGTCGAGGGCCAGAACAAAAACGACTGACATATCTCAAAGAGGTAGAAACGGACGTTTCTTATATTAGTTAGACTAAAACAATAACTGGTAGACCACTACAGATATACATCTCAGAAGAGAACACAACAACCTTCTCCCATAAACGATACTGGTCACACAAGAGAACCGTTTTGAGACAATCAAAGATATCGTGTTGTTTCACTCAGGTAGTACGTATATGTATATAGGGTAGAAAAATTTTTAAAGGAAGTAAATTCAGTACTATCTCGTAACACATCTCAAGGGGTACGATATATCACCCAAGAGTAATTAATAGATGAATTATATATCATAGTTAAGATTAGAAGGGTAAGTAGGGTAGGGGAGGAAAGGAGAAACCACAGGTGCACCAACAAGAGATGAAGACAAAGAGATAAGGACAAAACAGTTATTCTAGTGGATGTGTCTAAAAAAAAGTCTAAGATGTATATACTCAATTATGTCTTATAAACGAAAAGAGAAAGACTGAATGAAGTGAGACACACTGTCAGAGATCCGGGTAGGTATAAAGATGGACCCTGGGTTAAAGTAGGGAGGAGTACCGACTCATTGTAACGTAACACATATACACGGTGTAGAAGAAATTGGCAAGAAGGAAACTACCTGTAAATCCACCAGAGGTATAGGACTGAAAGTATATATCTCGACGTCACTTGTGTCCCCACGGACACAGAAAAACTTAATCAAAAGAGAGCTGTATACGGGTCATCACCCTAACGACCCAGTGTACCAACAAGATAAAAATCCAAAAATTCATTCAGGGTATGACAAGAGGAATCACTTATATAGTTAAATGTAAGGGTGGTTGTCACGTTTTCCCAAGGGAAAAGAGGTGTGGGATGAGACGGAAAGATTGTTCGAAGGTCCCTTACGGTTATGATGACAATGATCAATGTTAAGAGCGTGAGAAATTAGTTATCTTTGACCATTCTCCGGTCTACTCTTTAAGTCCCTTCCCAAATAACGCTGAATACGACGTCTTGTTCCCTGTCTTTTGTTCATTGTGCAAAGTAACGAGTGAGGGATTCCTCCCCACTCGACCGGGGAATTTACCCTACTCCGATCTCCGTTCGGGTCCCCAATCCGGTCTTCCGACCGTACCCAAGAGACGGGTGGGAGAACCACCTCGACACACGTCCCTAGTACGTTTCACAGGACGAAAACGAGAACTGTGAAGTCTTCACCGTCGACTTCAAAAACCAGAAAAACGTAGAACAAGTATTAAACGGGGTTGAATGTGCGTACGTCAATAAAAATTGGGGAATTACAAAGAAACGTAAGACAACGATGTCCTCTGTAAACAGGTTAACGTTTGCGACTTCCGTGTTCCAACGTTCAGGATCTTGGGTAGGGTAGAGTGACATGAAGAAATTATCGTTTCTAGAGATAATTAAGAGGAAAAACTTATTAATATTATACTGTAATATTAAAGGGTACATTAATATAGGCGGTGATCTTAGACACATAAACCCGTCACAATGTAGGAGTCTAGAAAAAGTTATTGTATATAACACGTATGTTACAAAAACTTTTCTATTAACTTATTTTTTAAAACTACCTTCGTGTATTCTGTACCACCTTCGTCTCTCCTTACTTTATTTATCCTTCTTATCCTTATCGACGTTCTTCAACTATTTCTCTTTTATCCTTCTCGATATAAAGAAGTACTCACAGGGAGTACCGAGTCGTCATTTCTTAGGCGGACGTTACGTCCTCTGCGTGCCAAGTTACGGACCCAACCCTTTTAGGGAACCTCTTCCTTTACCTTTGAACGAGGTCATAAGAACGGACCCTTTAGGGTACCTATCTCTTCGGACCATCTGACATCAGGTGGTTTGTTGTCATTGTGCAAAGAAACAGGCGATTTTAGTTTACCAATTACAACCGGTCCAGTCGTTTCTTCCTCTTTGACGACAATTAAACTGTTCTGACTTAGTTTCTCTTCTCCTCTTTAATCTGAAAGTGGTCTAGTGTATCCCGGTCGTGTGTAACATCCTGGAATTACTAAAAACACTTATCACCGGGTTTGTGTTGTAAGTAACTACGTCGTTGGTCTAAAACGACGACAATAATGACAAACGAATGAAAATTCAAGTAAAGATGTCAAAACTATATAATCTTATGGACTAAACGGAGACCGGAGAACGAAGACAGAGTCTGAAACACAGAAAGTCTTGGATATAAGAAATGACGGGATATTTTGGGAGTTGGGACTAAGGACGAAAGGGTGAAGGACTAAGTCCTACTGGTAGGTGTAGTCGACGATATATGTACTTAAAATTTCCAAGATATTGTGGGATACTGAGTTATATTTACAAAATGAAGATGTGGTAACTCTTAACAGATGTAAATGAAGACACTTATTACGACGTTATTTACAAGGGGATGTATTTTACACCGACCGTAGAGACTATGAAAAGGAAATGTACTTAAAGATCTTTACTTTATAATACCTGTAAAATTTCGTAACTATATAACCTTCTAAGTGAAGGTATTTCAAATACACACGCACGAGTCAGTACAGGTTGAGAAGCACTGGGGTACCTGACATAGGACGGTCCGAGGAGACAGGTACCTTAAAGGCTCCGTCTTTCTGACTTCACTCAACGGTAAAGAATAAGGTAAGTACTTCAAATATTTTTATAACATTTTATCACGAATAACAACAGTAACGACACATCAACGATTCAACACAGACTGAAAAACACTAGGGCACCTGAGACCGGACAGTCCGAGGAGACAGGTACCCTAAAGGATCCGTTCTTATGAAGGGTCCAACGGTGAAAGAAGAGGTCCCTAGAAAGACTGGGTCTCTAACTTGAACACAGAAGACGTAATCGTCCGCCCAAGAAATGGTGACTCGGGGGTCCCTTCGGTTTTATCACGAATCGTCATAAGGGACGTTGTCCCTGTCCCTGTGTTGACACGTCATACAAAATTTTCAAACGACTAAAAAATCCTTTCTCCAAAATGACAAATGACATTATTTTACAACTATGAGATTCATTATAAATAACGGTGAGGGATACGATGTTAACAAAAACAAACAAAAGTCAAGATAAGAAAGACAAACCTAATTGTTCAGACCGTGTGTAATTGTACCTCAACTTACTGTAGTGTCTGACACCATACAAAGGGTCTAAGTTACAATAACTATAACTATAAAACAATTGACGTATACGGACAACGTTGATTAAAATAACTCCCTATAAAACGAGTCCAAAAAGTCTTCCAACCTAACTATATGGTCGACGCGAAGAGGATCCGATCACACTCTCTTCTCGTCACTCTTCCCGGTATATACCTTTCAGATACGTGGGTACACACCTAGTCACATAGTGTTGTAGGGACACGTGTGTGGTTCGAGACAGTGTCTTACGTGTGTTACGATGATATCATTGAGATGACAAAACTCTCTTTTCATTGTAAACACAGATCTCCTTTTTATTAAGACCATAACAGTTCATCAAAAACTCTAGATCCCGTCGTAAGTGACGGGATCTTAAACGGGTCGGACCATCTCCTTTACAAAAGTGTGTAGAACTCAAGTGACACTCCTGTGTGTTGTCTTGTTTGGAAGTATACGTTTTATATTTGTATGTGTCACTGTTATACGATTATAGGTTAGACCATATGTCCGTACTTACGCACGATACCCTAATCTTGTAGAACTTAACCTTAGTCACCATTTACCTACCAGTACACTTTAAGAGATTCCTTACTCAAAATTTGTACTTTTGAGAGGTTATCCGGTACGAAACTTATCACCAACACGGTGAATTATTGACTCTCTGACTTCAATCAATGAATTTAGAACCGTTGTCGTATATAGCTTCCTGATGATCTAAGAAGAAGGTTTATATAATAGAATATCAACACGTCTAGTGTTCAGACTGTTCTCAGAATGACTCGATTTTGGTTCCGTAGTCGTCCCGATACGATGCAAGAAAGGATCTCTCAGATTCTCCCAGATTCCTTCCTACTTATACGAAGGAAAAGGGAAAGATCTCCGACGGGTGAAAAGAATCGACGGGTGAAAGGAACGGTGGAAGTTTCAGTCGTTATCACCAGTTCAGGAAGAGTACGACGGTAGAGAGACCAAGAGGTGAAAAGTCCTGAGTATACTAATCTAACCTGGATGGGTCTAATATGTTCCATTAGAGGGTAGAGGTCCCGAAGTCGAAGTTAGTGTAGAAGTTTTAGGGAAGACAGCACATTTCGGTTGTATAAATGTCCAAGGTCCTATTATTGTATAATAATAGGTCCAGTAGAGACCCCCGGTAATAAAACGGATGGTATTTCTAAATCGTATTATTGAACCCGTGTCTTATGTATTAGTTTATAAAGATAGTAACAAAACAATGTAATATTTTGTATTTTATAAAGTCCGGTTCTGTACAAGACACCACTTTGTCTCAACCACCATCCCTACCTTCGTCCCTTTTACCAATCCTTTAAAGACTTTTATAGGTTCACTCTCTATTAACACAAAACCTATTCCCTCCGTAAAACCCTCCACTAATTCTCACTAATTTAAGACCAACACAAAAGTTTGTATAACCGTACTAAAAGGACAGTAGACATATGTCTCACATTCTCTCTTTAGTGTCTACTGAGATTCTCACCAGGTCTTTACCACCGTTATAAATTTCTATATTTCCATGGCATTCATCTCTGCTACCTGAAGTGTTTCTTTATACACCCATGATTAATGGTTTCTGATTCCTTATTAACTACGAAAACTTGACACCACAACCTCTTCTGAGAACTCTCAGGGAACCTGTGTTCCTCTAGGTTGGTCAGGTAAGACTTCCTCTAGTTGGGACCCTAAAGAAACCTTCCTTACTACGATTTCGACTTTGAGGTCATGAAACCCGTGGAGTACTCTTCTCAACTGAGTAACCTTTTCTGAGACTACGACCCTCCCTAACGCCAGTCCTCCTCTTCCCCCGCTGGCTCCTACTCTACCGACCTACCGTAGTGACTGAGCTACCTGCACTCAGACTCACTTGAGGCCCTCAACCACTACCTGTCCCTCCGGACCACACGACACTAAGTACCCCAGTGTTTCTCAACCTGTGCTGACTCGTTGACTTGACTTGACTTGACTTTCCTTTTATTATAAGTGGAGTGTAGTCCGCATGAGTCTACACGTTATATTCTAGGAGGTGTAAACTTGTGTTCATCCATCTTGGGGTTTAATGACACTAATCAAAAGAAGGTGGATCACCCGACCTTGAAATTTTGTCTTTTATCCAACTCAATACGTTTTCATTTTTTTGTTAAAAGACGTGTGGAGTTACTACCTGACTCTAAAAATAAATGATATAAGTGGTTGTGAATCAAGTCCGAGACACCATTAGATTAGTAACCAATAGTCATAGTCTTTAATAGTCAATTGGACAAAAGACATGATTTGATCCTCTGGGACTTGTCATTCTTAATAACAATATAAGAAAAAAATTTTAGAGATCGTGAAGCCTCTTCCGTTACCGTGGGGTGAGGTCATGAGAACGGACCTTTTAGGGTACCTGTCTCCTCGGACCACCCGACGTCAGGTACCCAAGTGATTCTTAGCCTGTGCTGACTGGCTGAAGTGAGAGTGAAAAGTGAAAGTACGTAACCTCTTCCTTTACCGTTGGGTGAGGTCACAAGAACGGACCTCTTAGGGTCCCTGCCACCTCGGATGTCCCCCGACGGCAGATACCTCAGTGTGTCTCAGCCCGTACTGACTTCACTGGATCGTCGTCGTCGTCGTCGTCGTCGTGAATCGAACTACAAGTCTTAAATCCTGTTAAAATAATGACTTATACATGTCTATCTATTGTAAAAAACACTCTCTCCGATAACCACCCATCAAATTATTTTGTTCTGACATGAATTACTGTCTATGATACCCCATCTCATACTGAATGTAAGTGTTATCGACCACCTAAAATCGTCAACCCATATTTTAAAGTAAGATTTTTTTTCAGGAGAAATCTCACTGACGTTTACTCATACCTCAAAGAAAACCCCCACTACTTATAAAAGATTTTAGCCTGACACTACTACCAACAACGTGTTGAAACACTTAAATGATCGTGAAAATTTTAACATGTGATATTTACCACCTTAAATACCATACACTGTATAGAGGTTTGACAAGTATACGCTTTGGGAAGTTATTTTCCCGTGTCATGTTTTTTAATGTAGTCGGATATTTCGTGTATCGGTGTTTTACGTCAACGAATTACCTTCCGTATTTTTCTGATATACTCCGTTTTCTTCAGAAGACCCTTGGTCGTATGAGATCTCTGTATCACTCACTGTTGTGGTTTCCCTCAACCGACGAGCCAAGACTCTGACAGAGGTCGGTCTGTCGGTCATTCAGAAGAGTATTCGAGTGGGAGTCGACCTAGATTTCGGAAGGGCCGTAACACTCAGTCGGGCTCTCCCTGTCCTTTTGACGACATACCCGGGACATTCATTGTAACAAAACTTTTTCGAGTTGAGATCCGTTCGGCTTGAAAGGATGGGTGTCTACTCTCAGAGGAGTGGGCCTCGTCTTAATCGGATCTATTACCCTACCACCCGACTCTACCTCCCATCTTAAATATATTAATAAATAAGAGTCCTTTCGACATCTTTTCCCCACAAAACAAGACAGTCCACACCCACCCTATAGGACGACAAGTAATCAGTTTACTGAATTAGTCAACGATTATGTAAATAGGATCAATCACCAAACCACGAGTTCTTTTGATTCCTCCAAAAGTCCCCGACTTTTCGGGTCACTAAGAATGATTTTTACTTTTTTATGGTTAAAACTTGTAGATTACGTACGGTCCATGATATGATCTGTGTCACACACAAGTTAGAGTGTCTCTTCCTTTTGTTTACTTTCTTTCAAATGTGATGAACATCCAAAATCACTCTTATCAAAAACTCTCGGACTCGTAACTTTAATTTTTCTTTACCCCAAAATAAAAAATAATTTTTTTTTTTTTCTTTCTTTACCCAAATCTTAGGGATGAGACTACAAGTGATCAACATGTACCAGAACATATACAAAGTATTGAAGAAAGTATAAGTTAAATAAGTAGTCTTTTCACTTATATTATGACGAGGTACCACAATATTATTTCTACTTTTCTATTTTACGAATATCTCATGACCCGTTTCATTACAAGTATCTCGTCATTGACAACAATATAAAAACAGTAATAGTGATATGTTCCAGAGTTTTGATCAACCACAAACTCGTTCCTAGATTTGGGTCTAGTCAGTGTGTTATCGGTACGACAACCGTTACTGAACCTGTTATGTCTATTATAATATATCAGATTAAGTCGGTAATTGGGTAGTGGTGTTTGACGTCGAGTACCGTCACGTTACCTGTTTCACGTAGTGACACTAGCTTCACCTGTTTTTTTAATCATCTCTTTGACATCGAATAAAGGGTATTCTCTTTTACTTCCGACACGTCCTTGAGTCTCCTACCCGACTTGTCTGGAAGACCACTGCCGATGTGTTTTACAAGTAAACTCCCTTAAAAACACGAAGGAGGATTGGTATAAGTAATCAGGAGGAAATAAGAAATTCTAGTCAAGTACAAAAAATAAATTCTTCTAACGTTACTTTATGTTGACGTTCCAAGGTGCTGGTTTGTCTGACGATAATGGTTCAGAGGTATACTTTAGGAGAACACCGAGGTCAAAAACTGTAAAGTCTTTATTTTAATTATAACTCCGATTCACTCACCTACCACTCATACACACCATACACACACGTACTCCCTCCGTCAAGACTCGTCTACTAGACGATCTCAAGTTACAGTAAAAGACCATTTACTTCGTTTCTTCTCCCTGGGTCCAAACCTTACCCTCTCCCTCATCCTAGAAGAACTAAGAATGACTAACTCGACAGACTCCTATATACCCACCTCCATAGGGAGTCCATATCTATTTTATCAAATAAGTGTAAAATAAGTGACCGGGATTCGTCTCTCGAAACTAAACAAGAGGTTTGATGACGGTCAGAAAAAGATGTAGTAGATAAACTGAATGAGTAAGATGAAGGTACTGGATCAACTTCGGATTTTTAGAATGTCGAAGTTTCTAAGATAATTGAAAAAAAAAAAACCTATAATATTAAATAAATCGTGTTATGTTCGTACCAACATTAAGGGTGTGTATGACTTTCTCTAGTTCAAAGATCAATTATCCGAGACGTAGACACTATATCACGAAACTATAGGGTAAACCAAAGGTAATATTATTCGTTTGTATGACGAATAAAACGTAGGTACTCTAGACTTCAGGATTCGTCTTGTCATTCCTAATTAAAGTAGAAGTAGCCTTAGAATGAATTACAATGAACTTCTTTCGTAAACTAACACTCCGTTATGAGGTAGAGATTAAACACTAACCCATAAGTATCCGGGTGACAAACAGTGAACTAAGAAGAAGTATACAATAAACTGTAAAAGGGGGGATTCATAATTCTCGATGATTAAGAGTCATCTACCCAAGTCTTGTGTCCGTGTGTAATACTTTTAATTTACAGTGTACCTTCACAAGTTTTTGTAGTCGGTCTTTGTAAGGAACTTTTAGACCGATGGTCTTGAGATCTACTACTAGGTCCATCGTGTCTTGTTGACGGTCCACTTTAATTTAGAAAGGGTCCGACCAGAACCTGTGGTACGAAGAGTCTTACGTTGTTTGCAAACGGTGTGATGAAGAGAGCGAGGATGACTTGAAAGTCAGTTATTTTAGAGTGTCGAAAAGAAGGTACCTACCAACAATTTAGTCAAAGTGCAGGACGTGGTAAAAAAACATCATCATCATAGATTAAAAGAAAAAAAAATTGAAATAAATAAAATTAACCTCCAATTAATGAAATATTATAACATAACCAAGACGGTATGTAGTTGTACATAGACGGTGTCCATATGTGCACAAGGGGTAGGACTTGAGGGGAGATAGGAGGGAGGGGCATGGTAGGGAGACCCAGCAGGGTCACGTGGTCAGAATTCGTAGGTCATAGTACGTAACTTGGACCCGACCGCTGAGTAAAGCATATACTATAATATGTACAAAGTTACGGTAAGAGGGTTTAGTAGGGTGGGAGCGGGAGAGGGTGTCTCAGGTTTTCTGACAAGATATGTAGACACAGAGAAAACAACAGAGCGTATGTCCCAATAGTAATGGTAGAAAGATTTAAGGTATATATACGCAATCATAACCGTAAAAAGAAAGACCGAATAAAGTGAGACATATTATCCGAGGTCAAAGTAGATGGAGTAATCTTGACTAAGTTTACATAAAAAAATTACCGACTCATTATGAGGTAACACAAATACATGGTGTCGAAAGAATAGGTAAGTAGACGACTACCTCTAGATCCAACGAAGGTACAGGACCGATAACATTTGTCACGACGTTACTTGTAACCCCACGTGCACAGAGAAAGTTTAGACCAAAGGAATTACACATACGGGTCGTCACCCTAACGACCCAGTATTACCGTGGGGTGAGGTCATGAGAACGGACCTTTTAGGGTACCTGTCTCCTCGGACCATCCGACGTCAGGTACCCCAGCGCTTCTCAGCCTGTACTGACTCGCTGAAGTCAAAGTGAAAAGTGAAAGTACGTAATCTCTTCCTTTACCGTTGGGTGAGGTCACAAGAACGGACCTCTTAAGGTCCCTACCCCCTCGGACCACCCGACGGCAGATACCCCAGTGTGTCTCAGCTTGTACTGACTTCACTGAATTGTCGTCGTTCCGTCAAGATAAAGGTCAAAAAATTCTACCGATTGTTTGTGTACTTTTCTACGAGTTGTAGTGAGTAATAGTCTCTTTACGTTTAGTTTTGGTGTTACTCCACGGTAAAGATAATTGAAAATTTTACGTCTTGAAACCTCTCCGGTATTTATCTAGAGTCCAAACACTCAGTAGTCCTATATTCACGATAAATTTCGGTACCCTTATTGACAATATAGTGTTCTTCTTATATACCTCTCGTTTTTTATTCTCCTTGAAGAACCTTCTTTTACTGTCGGAAGTCAAATCAAGTCAACGAGTCAGTACAGGTTGAGAAACACTGGGGTACCTGACGTTGTGTGGTCCGAAGGGATAGGTAGTGGTTGAGGGTCTCGGATGAGTTTGAGTACAGGTAGCGCAGTCACTACGGTAGGTTGGTAGAGTAGGAGACAACAGGGGAAGAGGAGGACGGAAGTTAGAAAGGGGCGTAGTCCCAGAAAAGTTTATTCGGCCAAAAAGTGTAGTCCACCGGTTTCATAACCTCGAAGGCGAAGTCGTAGTCAGGAAGGTTACTTATAAGTACTGACTAAAGGAAATCCTACCCGATCAACCTAGAGGAACGTCAGGTTCCCTGAGAGTTCTCAGAAGAGGTTATGGTGTCAAGTTTTCGTAGTCAAAAAGCCACGAGTCGAAAGAAATAAAAAAGAATTAAATTTAAATAAATAAAATTAACCTCCGATTAATGAAATGTTATAACATCAGGTTGGGAGTATTAGGTATGTACTGATGACCTTTTTGGTATCGAAACTGATCTACCTGGAAACAACTATTACAGAGACGAAAAATTATACAACAGATCCAACCGGTATCGAAACGAAGGTTCCTCGTTCACAGAAAATTAAAACACCGACGTCAGTGATAGATGTCACGAAAACCTCGGGCTTTTTCAGAATGTCTGTCAGAATTTCTTATCGTGTTAATGTTCTGTCCCTTGTTTTTATAACAAACTAGTGGTCCCGTTTTTAGGAATATCTTAGTGATAGTGACTTCGATTATTTCCTCTGTTAAAGTTTCTCCTCTATCAGTTGTGACTCTTTTACACTTTATTCCCTCTCCTTTTACTTACACGTTTATTTGAAAACCTGAACCATAAATCCTTCAGTAACCACTGTCAAGCTCTTACAAGACTCTCAGTAATCTCTTTATTAGACCTAACAATGACTCTCACTTCCTTATATTTGTTTTCATATGACGGAAAGTTTCTTGTAAAAACAATAATATTTTATACCGTCCTTTGACTCTCTCTTTGTCAAACACAAGATGAAGAAGGTGATCTATTCGTGTCACCGACCAATTCTTCCTACTAGTTAGACAGAACCAACTTAACGCACACAACCTTTTTTAGTTATATTTACACACCCTTCGAAAGTAATTATCTAACCCTATTTTGAACTCATAAAATCTCACGTCCTTCCCTCAGTTACCATGATTTATTCTGTGATTTCTTCCTTTCCTTAGAAGGACCTCAATTTAATCTCCTCTACTTCTTAATAAATAAATCGATAAGTATTTTATAAACCTTTACGGACCGAAGACTACGAGACCTTTATTTTAGGTTTAAGGATTAGAAAAGGTACCTTAAGTTCTATAAGTACAGGATCGGGGGTGGAAGAGAATGAAATAAAGGATATCGTGGGTCGAAGTGTAAATTCCGAGTCATCAGAAGGTTGTTTAACATTATATAGTAAGTCGGAGACGAAGGAACAATAGATACAGTTCTTGTATAGAAACTAAAGGTAGGAACATTTGAGTGTGGGTTGGTAGTTTTGAAATGTCTCAATTTTAGATAGAGTAGTGAATTCTAAAGAACCTTGATTATAAAGAATCTTATGTCAGTTTGTGTAAGTACATATGAACATAAGTCTTAGACAGCGAGGTGTAATCAAAACAGAATAGACAGTGAAACTTCGTAGAATGGAAGTGTATGAAATGTCAAGTCAAGTTAAGTCAGTGAGTCAGGATAGCTTGAGAAACGCTAGTATACCTGATCTCGTGCGGTCTGAAAGGACAGGTAGTGGTTGAGGGTCTTGAACGAGTTTGAGTGGAGGTAACTCAGCCACTACGGTAGGTCGGTAGAGTAAGAGACAGTAGTGGAAGAGGAGGACGGAAGTCAGAAAGGGTCGTAGTCCCAGAAAGGGTAAAAAGGTAAGAAACGTAGACCACTGGTCTCATAATCTCGAAGTCGAAATCCTAGTCAGGAAGGTCACTTATAAGTCCTGACTAAAGGAAATCCTAACTGACCAAACTACAGGAACGTGAGGTTCCCTGAGAGTTCTCAGAAGAGGTTGTGGTGTCAAGTTTTCGTAGTTAAGAAACCGTGAGTCGAAAGAAATACCAGGTTGAGAGTGTAGGTGCGTACTGATGATCTTTTTGGTATCGAAACTGATCTACCTGGAAACGACCGTTTCATTACAGAGACGAAAAATTATACGACAGATTCAACCAGTATCGAAAAGAAGGTTCCTTGTTTGTAGAAAGTTAAAGTACCGACGTCAGTGGTAGACGTCACTAAAACCTAGGGGTTTTTTATTTCAGACAGTGATAAAGGTAACGAAGGTGTAGTTGAACGATACTTCACTACCTTAGTCTACGGTACTAGAATCAAAAGACTTTCAATTCAAAATTCGGTTGAAAAAGTGAGAGGAGAAAGTGACGGTTGTTCTAAAAGAAATCAATAAAAAGTGAAAGACGGTATTCCCACCACAGGAGACGTATAGACCCCAATGACTATAAAGAGGACCGTTAGAACTAAGGTCGAACACGAAGTAGGTCGGGTCACAAAGAGTACTACAGGAGACGTATATTCAATATTTATACGTTCCACTGTTATATGTCGGAAATACCTGAAAGGGCTAAACCTTGGTCAGACAACAAGGTACAGGTCAAGATTGACAACGAAGGACTGGACGTATATCCAAAGAGTTCTCCGTCTAGTCCACCAGACCATAGGTTAGGGAAAGTCTTAAAAGGTGTCAAATAACACTGGGTGTGTCAGTTTCCGAAACCGTATCAGTCATTTCGTCTTTATCAAAACAAAACAACAAAAAAAAAAAGACCTTGAGAGAACGAAAAAGTTACTAGGTTACCTACAACCGTTAAACTAGAGACCAAGGAGACGGAAAAAATTTAGGTCGAATTTGTAGAACTTCGGGTACCAAGTGCGTACATGACCACTTCGGACCGAACCTCTTAAAACTTGTAATGAAATGATCACACGCTCTACTCGCGTTAACACGTCATCGAACTCGTAAGAAACCGTAACGAACAGAAACCCTAACCTTATTTTGACATGAAAAGGTCAGGACGTCGGTGACGACTCAAAAGGTTAAACCGACCGTATAACTCACGTCGTGAAAGTGTCGTAGTAGAAAATCTTAAACTTTATCGAGTTGACCTTAAGATAGTGGAGGTGATCGAAACTAGTATCACTACGAAGAATTCCGGGTGAACTGAAGCGTAAGGTCCTACAGATCGAGATCCAACCACTAGTGTGGTAATACTAATGGACCCAGTACTTCTAGAAAAAACATATTAAAAAGACACATAAGAACGGTGGAGAAACATTATAGAAGACGAAGGCAATCCAGGTATGGTGAAGACAGGAAATAACACTGGTAGAAACGTACTTTACAAGGGAACCTAGAGATTAAAAGAACTTCTTTAGAGTTCTGAAAGGGTAAGATAACAAAAGGAGATAAAGAAAGGTAACTAGTAACTCTTTCCAAAAGAATAGAGAGAAACGATAAGAAACCTTGAGACGTAAGTCTCAGTCTTTCCCACATAGAAAGGAAAAGAGGAAACGGAAAGTGAAGAGAAGAAAAGAGTCGATAAATATTCCGGAGGAGTCTATTAGTAAAACGGAAAAACGTAAAGAAAAAGAACCTCTACCAGAACTAGAGACGGAGGACATGTTACAGTACTTGGAGACAGGTATCAAAAAGTCCGTGAGATACTCTAGATTAGGGAACTTAGATAAACAGTGAAGGTGACATATTAACATTCCCTAAACTAAATCCAGCATGGACTTACCACATCACCAAAAGGGATGAAAGAAGGTAAATTCTCAAGATGTTCATCACCGTAAAGAAACGGACACTAAGGCGACTATACGTGTACGAATCATGTGTCACGGACCGAAAAAGTTTGTCCATTAAAAAGAAAAAAAAGTTTTCACAGTGACCCGAGAGAAATTTCTACTCCAAGAGACGGAGAGTCACTACTCCAGGACTGTAGAGACCAAAAGAGTCCGTGGTTTGGAGGCAATAAAACGAACGAAACACGGTAATCACGACTGTATTAGACCAGAAAACATAAGAGTACTGTTAAAAATAATAAGTAGTACTATACGACCTACAACTTTAATAAATATTCGTCGTCGTAAGTGAGAGAAAATTAATATTTGGAACATTCTCCACAAAACAAACACAATATAGAATCGAAGATCGTGTCGTGACATGGGTCTCATCCACGAGTCCTTTACAGAGTCTCACATTCCGTTCTCATTTCTTTGTTATAATGTTCGAGTAAGAGAGTTGTCAAAGACCGAACCTTATGAAACAGAACTGTATGTGTTTTACACCTTAATAAAGTTCATGACAAAAAGAACCTTTCGGAAAACGTTTATGGGGTTTGTAAAACATGTGTCTTGACTTCACTAAGGAAAAAAATTATTAAAAAGATGAAGGTTCATTGGAGTCTTTCAACAATTGAAGTTTTTGACTCAGGATTTAAGATACTTTTTACTATTCTTTATCCAGTTTCTGAACACCTTTTACTCTACACTTGGGTAATAATATTTAATAGTACTCATAGTAAGTAAATTATCTAAAAATCAAATAGAAGGACTAGTTATGTATGAATAATTTACATTTTCGACATTTTTTTTTTTTCTACAAGTCCTTAGCGATATCAACATTAATTAAAGTTTTTCACGATTATCTTGGACAATTAGAAAGTTTGAAAGTGTCAATTAACAATTTATGTACGGTCAACGCACTCTGTCATAGATGAAGTAAAAAATTTCATAAAAAATTAACAAATAAATAAATAAAAACCGACGAGACCCAGAGAGAACGACGCACACTAAAGAGATCAACGTCGTTCGTCTCCAATGAGAGATCGTCTCCGTACGTGAAGAGTAGCGTCACCAAAGAGAATACCGTCTCGTACCCGAGATTCATGGGTCCGAAGTCATGAACTCCGTGTATTGGAATAAACGGGGTTCTGTACCCCCTAGAAGAGTCTGGTCCTTAGTGTAAACACAGGGGACTAATCGTCCGTCTAAAAAAAAATTGGGGACCTGGTGATTCCTTGGAACTATGAAGTCAAGATATTTTACTAGTTTAGGTACCGTCACAGTACCCTCATCATTGGTCTTTTTCTTTAAGGAAAAATTTATTTATAAGGGAAAAACAATTGAGAGTAAAGGGAATACTCTAAACGATTATATAAGACTGTCGTTAAATTAACCAAGAGACTCTTGTTAGATTAAAAAGATTTGACCCCTTATACTTCAGTATCAAGTGACTAAACTGGTTGAGTACATTAAATTGTGAGAAAAAAGGAACTTAAAAGGTAATTAGTTTAATTTTTAAAGGACAATTTTGATTCTCTAAATAAATCCCTTAAGAACTGGAACGTCAAACCCATTTTGACACACAAGACCTTTGGGAATCCAAGGGAATTCCTTGTCGCTAGAATTGTAACCAATGTTCAAGTAAGACCGAGTTGGGAGAAAGTGTATACGGTACGATTTTCGAAACCTTATGATTAGAGACAAAAAGGGTATGGAGAAGAAGGTTGAATATGTCTGGATAAATAGGTCCGACGTTAATGAATGAGTTACTTTTTATTTCAATACAAGGGGAGGTTTCGTTTTGTCATTTTAATTTAATCCACAGAGGAGTCTTCGTACAGAATTGTTTTACCTCTTTTTAGACAAGAAACGATTACCTCTTTTCGATCAAAAATTTCTTTAACTTCTTTATATAAACTTTGACTGTCGTACAATATAGTTCGTCCCCGGTCTCCGGAGACATCCATTATTCAGACACAAGATCGAGAGGTAGAGAGATTACGTTAAGGTCTACGACATTCCCAGACCTGTTCCCAATTTACTGTCCCCAGTAAACTTTCTAATCTATGATATCAGTGGACGTGTACTGGCGTGACTACGGATTCAGTAAATAATAGTGTATTATGTACATTAAAACGTAATATTCATAGAGAGTTATAAAAGAGCGAAGGGTTTAATAGACATTCGAAGTGACGAAAGAGAAGAGAACTGGTTACATTATGACGAGAAGGTTTAGGAGTTAGTAGACAGGGACTACGGTTGATATGTCTTATATAAGGTTTCTCCTACCTGATACTAGTCGGTCAGAACCTAGTTCACACAAAAGAATCAAGACGATAGAGACCGATCTCCTTTTCCAGTGTATTATATTTGGAACGATAGTCGTTTTACGAGGTCTCTTCTTTTTAGTACTCGTCCTCGTTTATGTTTTTTTTTTTTTTTCATAAAAATTTCGTCAACTTTAAAAAGTTAATAAAATAGTTAAATATAGTCGGTAAGTATAAATGTATCATATATCTAGAAGTAGATACCAATCGAAAACCAACTTATTTTAATAAGTATTAACCTAACGGACAAATTTACATTCAAAAAACCAATAAGGTCTTAAAGTAGAACCTTAAGACATGAAAAATTAAGTAGTACAGTTTGAACTTTTTATGGTGTAGGAGAAGGCAGTAAAAGGACGACTGCCCACAAGGGCCCGACCTTCGGAAAGTGTCGACCTAGAGGTAAGGGAAGACGAAAGAGATACGTTGACGAGAGAGTCCTTTGTCGGACCAAGAGAAACGGTAGTAGTGAGTCGGGTCGGAGGTGCTCGGGTACATAATAAAGGAGAGGTACGACAGGTGGTGACTGGAACCGAACAGTTATAGGTGAGACAAGTGGTACGACCCATAGAAGACCAAGTTACGGTCCCTCTAGTCGAAATTACGGACGAACAGTGTCTACAAGAAATAATTTAAGAAGTGACAGTACCTCAGTAGTCACAACAACCGGTACCGAAAACTAGCAAAACACCGGTAGAAACTGGGGGAGTCCATACGGTAGTAAAACTGTCTGAGGTCTTATTGAGTTTAACCTCACCGGTAACAGTAGTCCCCCCACGATTGCGAGTGCGGTTACCATCGTGAAGAATGCTCTGACAGGATAACGACGTCGGCGTACGAGGTGGTGAGGATGACGAAGGTGGGCCTACACTACTTCGAGAGCACGTGTCTGTGGTCCGAGTTGTTACGTCACCCCGACTGACGGTACTAGAGATGACAACCACACCTGAGCTAGGAGTAGGGGACAAGAATACAAAACTAGTAGTTCTGATAGGAGTCGTAACGTAGGGGTCTTCTCTCCTTCTTTCGGAAGTCGTGTACATAGAGAGTATAACCCCGACAACGGTAAAAGATATAGGGTAACTAGTCAGACAGGAAACAAGTGTCCAAACCCTTTACCCGGGGTCGGATACATGTATGATACTAACGATTGTGGATGAACGATTAGGGGGGACAGTACTTGGGGTAGTAGATGTCGCACTTCTGTTTTGTCTATGCGTCTCGACACTATTTTTAAGAGGTAAGGTTTCTGTGTATCTTAGTATCTTTGTTAGATACAGTCCAACAAAATAGTTGACTTTCCACTTAGACCACTAGCAACTACGGTTTACACGTTTATAAATTTTAGTTTCTACTTTATATAAATCTTTTAGTCGAACTGACTGGGTAAATAAAATGTTTGCTCCTCTGTTCTGTAATCTTATCCTCCTTGCTTGTCGAAATGACAAATCTTAAAGAGGAGGTTACTGACGAATAAGATTTGACAACAAATAGGACGGTCATCAGACAGAGGAAAATGAAGTAGGAGAAGAGTCGTCCATTCTACCGTGTCATACTTTTTCAGTGAGGAAAAACTCTTTATCCATCATAAAAGATTGACATTATTATTAAAATTGATTAAAATAATAAAGGAAATTGGTCAGTAACAAGACAAAAAATGTGTATAATTGTGTAAAAATATAAACTTTGTTTTACTATTCTATCAGTGAAAATCATAATTACTCTTTTTGACTTCGTGTTTTTACAATTGTACGAATTTGTCTATCATTCATTGTTTCGGTATAAAGGAAAGGTGGACGTTTGACTGAATAAAGTCCCAGGAGGATGAGAATTGAAATTACCACATACATCATATTTGTTATATACATAAATATATAGATATGATATAAATATACATTATATTTGTACATATATGTTATATCGTATATTAATATGTACTTAACCTAGGGGATCTCCTCCTTTACCGTCGGGTGAGGTCATAAGAACGGTCCTCTTGAGGTACTGTCTCCTCGGACCGTCTGATGTCAGGTACCCCAGCGTCTCTTACCCTGTGCTGACTGGTAGACTCGTCGTCTCATGTATTTAATTGATTGAACATGACCCCCCTGTGTTAAATCGGTTTGTTTTTTTTTTTTTTATTTTGACATAAGAGGTCTTTAAAAGTTGGTTAATTAGTTTATTTTCGAATTTTGTTTTAGGAGTTTGGAGTGTTTACATAAAGATGGACTACAAGAGAGGGTCGATTCGTATAAGGTCTTAAAGAAAGACTGGAGGGAATTGTAAGACGGGGTCTTCTTTGACTTTTCACTGATCTTAACGTTTCCTTAATGTTCAACACAATAATCTTAACAAAATTAAATATCGTAAATAAAGTACATACCGAATTAGGTCGTTCAATTAATAAAAAAGGTTGGACCCATATAGGTTATTAAGAGTTTTTAAATTTCACGTACAAAGTAACTATGTAACCATAGTGAGTCATTAGTGAGTCATTAGTGAGTCATTACCACCCGGGATATCGACCATAGTCTAGGTTGTTCCTTCGTCTTCATTAAGTATCGATGTCCCTTAAATAAGTGTCATGGTCGATAAATTAGCAATCCTACTATAGTTTTAGGAGTCGTACAAACTGTTATCATAAAAGTCTCAGTTAATGACAATTAGAAGTAGAAACAATAGCGACGTACAACTTTACAGGGTCTTGAAACAAAACTCTGGACAGAATAAGAAACAATATAAGAGTAAAGACCAGTAGATTACATTGTAGTACAGAAATGTATGGTAGATATCCGAACATTTAGGGTTTATTCATAAATATTATATCAGGTCTGAGTATAGATTAACGGACACGTAGTCATAGAAGTAAACCTGTAGATTTTTAGTAGAATCTGAGTAGTATAGGTTTTGGTATAGGACCATAAGTGTAGTTCCTTTTTTGTAAGAGTTAGTACCAAAAAATATTGGGTCTTGAGACGAAAAGTTCTACGACTCTCTTCTGAACCTCAATAAAGACCGTGTACAAGTGGAGGGGATAAGATGTAGGTTAGAAATCGTTTACGACGGATGAGAAATAAGGTCTATAAGGTCTACAACTATAGACCTCATGTTGATGAAAGATGATGAAGATGACGATGGTGGTACAAGGTTCGGTAGTAGTAAAACTTGGACTAAACGAAATATCATGTCAGATAAAGGGGGTGCCATCAATTTTCCTAATAGAATTATGTGTTCTGTTTCGTACAGTGTAGGAGACACGCTGTACAAGGTCTCCAGAGGACAAAATGGGTTCTTTGTAAATATCAGTAATATTATGGAATGTTCCTAAATACACGAGACTGAGTAGAAGTAGTCGAGTTGAAGTAGAGGATGATGAGAGGAGGATGAGTGACATGACGACGACGCCGACGATTCAGCGAAGTCAGTACAAGCTGAGACACGCTGGGGTCTCTGCCGTCGGGTGGTCCGAGGGGGCAGGGACCCTAAGAGGTCCCTTCTTGTGACCTCACCCAACGGTAAAGGAAGAGGTTACGTACTTTCACTTTTCACTTTCACTTCAGCGAGTCAGCACAGGATGAGAAGCGCTGGGGTACCTGGTGTCGGATGGTCCGAGGAGGTAGGTACCCTAAAAGGTCCGTTCTCATGACCTCACCCCACGGTAACGGAAGAGGATGAGTGGGATGATGTGGGTGTGATTGGAGGTTTGTAGGGGATTTATGTGACTCACACGAAGTAGGAGTCTGAAACGTGAACGTCTAGAGGAATGAACTCTACAAGAAGGAGGGCTACGCACTAAATGACGGACAGTGGTTCGTCAGAGGCGAGTACGGGGGAGGATAATGTCCCGGGAAATATGATGTTTTTTATTATTACTGTTTTGGTGGAGAGGAGTTAAGGACGGATGTAAGTGAGAGAAGGAATGGATGGAACAGAATTGAAGATCGTGAAAGTGTGGGAGACATTGCGTAATGTATAACCAAATATAGAAAAGATCGAAGGGGTAATTTTCCATTCCAGAAACTCTTATTCCTGAAACAAAGAAAATTCGAGAGAAGGACGGTCTATCCTTTTTTTTGTTTTAGCATTTTAGACACACCGGACGAGTTTCAGTAACGAAGGGGAGGTGGGTCACGAGGTCCGTGGTTTTTGTTGAACGTAAAGGAATCGGAACTAACGAGACAGAGTGAAAGTTCGGAAACGTGTCCGAGGAGGTGAATGTCGTGGGAGTGAGAGAAGGGAGACTGGTTCATCTTCGTCGAAAGGAAGTCTCCACAAAAGTACTACAGAGTTCAGACAGACTATGGGAAAAGTCCAAGAGGACGTAGTAAAACACGAAGAAGCAGTACCGTGGGAAAAAGTCTGCGATGACATTCGTAAGAGGGGTGTTTTCCGAGAGGAATGAAGAACTCTAGTTCCCTGGTGCAGAGTCAGTGGTAATCTTTATTCTCTTTTACGAGTGTACTACACCCAAGTGTCTGAGTTAAAAACAAACTATACTGTATTCTATCCCGTCCCTCTATTCCCTCTCTCTGTTTCTCCACGAACTCGATCTCTTCTACCTACCCCCATGGGTCGCTGGATTTATACCCTCCTCTACCTTAAAGTCAGAATTCTTGATCTGTCGGTCCTTCGAGAGTGATGAAGATGTCTACAAAGAGAGGGTAGTTGTGGGCGGGTGTCCTGGTTGTGATTGTACACTTTTCGGGGCGACACGTTGGTAGGTTCGTTGAACATTCGAAGGTAAGGATCCCTCATGTATTATATCTGCAATTCCCTGTACCCCCACCCCACGTCTCGTTTACAGCAGAAACTGGGTTCCCTGTTCGAGTGTTACTTAACCTCTAAAAGGATTTCCGGTCTCTTCACCATCTGTGTACCGGTGATAAAGTGAACCTGAAGAATTAGTTTTAGGAATTTTCAAGGTATTCAGGATACTCCGGGATATGCTAGGTTAACGGGTAATGAAGAGACTAACATAGAGGGATTATGAGAACAGGACCAAGGGGGACGAGTCGTGTCACCGGAAGAACCACAAGATTTGAGCGTCTATGTAAGAGAAGAGTCCTTAAAATAAACACCAAAGAAAAGGAAGAAGGACCTTATCGGTAGAAGTTTATGGAGGTACCTATATAAAGAGTGAGACAATCCGAAGAGGAGTTTACGAAAGTAAGACACACCAGAAGAATTATAACAGGTTATCGAAGTAAATTTTAAAGATGATAGGGGAACTCTACATAAATAAAGGAAGAAGGGAAATAAAAAAATGAGGACTTCGGATGGATTGTAAGAGAAAGTAAAAAATATCGTTGAGGTAAATGACAGACACGGGGATTGGTCTCATGAGGCACTCCGACCTCTAAACATACACACCGCAGACAAAAAGAATAATGTAACGACAGTAACAAGTCAACGATCTAGTGCAGGTCGAGAAACACTGGGTACTTGACGTCGTACGGTCCGAACTATTTAGAAACAACTTACACTTATTTCTTTCTTAGGTTTATGAACCAAGAGACTGGTATAATATTAAGTCCTTGGTATACTGGATTCGTTTCTCGGAAATCCAGTACACATACGAAATAGACACTGTGTCCACGTTACTTTTCACCGAAGGAGTGGACTTTCAGGTAAAGTAGTTGACTTTCTTTTCGACCCCGACCCTTTTCTCTTCAAGTTCTCCATGTACCGGAATAAAAGTTAATACCCTGATATAAAAACACACGGATAGAGTCATTTCTCCTATACTTGAGGATCTCGAGTCTTGGTTTGATGTACGTGACCGGCGACACAGATCATTTCACCGATTGATCTCAGACTCAATGAACCTCCCCGTCTATATCTAACAGCTCTCGGGACATACAAATCCACACCCTCACTGCCGTCTCCGTCACCCGGGGACCATTAGAAGCGGGTAGGTGCGGGTGGTCTGACTTTGTCACCCTTCGGACACCTCACTGTATGTTCACCGGCACCTCCAAAACGAGGGACGGACGGGTCGGGGTTCCGGGAGTCAGGCATCAGGGTATCGGATAGGGGTACCCTCAGGATCCGTCAATATTTATTTAGACACGGACTTTCCCTCTCAGCCGAAGTCGACGGAGAGTAGTCCTGACACGGTATAAGTTCACTCACGTGGGAGTGACCCCAGTCCGTCGGGTACCAGGGACTGTAGGATTCCTTGGGACTTCTGGGATGTTTGACAGAGTACCGTTCCATTTCCCTTCGGAAACATAGCGTGGGTGTAGAAGTACCTACTCCTTCTTCACAGGGTCTTACAATCGACGGTGGGTCTTTCCGTTCACTGTTATCTACGATGTCGGTGTGAGTCTGGGTTTCTCTTCGACGTTCACCCAGACCGATCGTAGGGAAACCCGTCTTCTGGTCTGGTGTACCCTCCTTTCGTACTCCAGAAGACCCTATCCATTGACCCCTCTACTTTGTTATCGGGGTTCAGAATCCGACGATGGGCGTTTCGTCTTTTCCACGGGACGCCTTTCTTCTCAGTCCTTCTATAGACTGAGACTCCGGTGGTCTCTGGGAAGAACAGACGGGTACGCCTACAACAGTAGTCTCCGCGACTCTTTCCCCTTTACGTAATGACAGGAGGGGAACGATGGGAGGTACGAAAACTCGTAGAGGAGACTTTTTGTGAAAAGTAAAAGACTGTCGTCGACTCCCCCTGTTTCGACCCTAGACTATAAACAGTTCCTTCCATCGACATTATAGAACCGTGTACAGACTCTTACCTCTTGTTTATCAGTAGTCTCCTCTCTAAAAGACTGGAAACTTGGACCTAGACAAGAAGGAACGAATAGATTATACTCCTATTAGATTCAGTTTTACAAATCAAAAGTAAAATAGTATAACACAAAAATCTATGGAACAGTGAGAGGAGAGGTTTGGGAGAGGTTCGGGAGAGATGATTCCGGTTTATCTTCTCGTACAGAGTCGTCGTCTTTCCTGTGTCCAATCCTCACTTCTCCTTAGGACCACTCCACCCCTCTTCACCCCTCCTACTTGTCAAATTAGGGTTATAGTGACTACTTCAGTGGACGTCTCACATAAGATAAAAAAAAAAAAACTTTTCGGTTCGGAAATCGAGAAATCTCTGTTAATCGAGATATATGGTCCCATACTTTCACTTTCACCTCTCACTTTTTCAACCGAATTTCGAGTTGTAAGTCTTTTACTTCTAGTACCGTGCACCAGGGTAGTGAAGTACCCTTTATCTACCCCTTTGTCACAGTCTGAAATAGAAAACCCGAGGTTTTAGTGACGTCTACCACTGACGTCGGTACTTTAATTTTCTGCGAATGAGGAACCTTCCTTTCAATACTGGTTCGACCTATCTTATAAGTTTTTGTCTCTGTAATGAAACGGCTGATTCCAGACAGATCAGTTCCGATAAAAAAAAAAAGGTCATCAGTACATACCTACACTCTCAACCTGATACTTCTTCCGACTCGCGGCTTCTTAACTACGAAAACTTGACACCACAACCTCTTCTGAGAACTCTCAGGGAACCTGACGTTCCTCTAGGTTCGTCAGGTAAGACTTCCTCTAGTCGGGACCCTAAAGAAACCTTCCTTACTACGACTCCGACTTTGAGGTCATGAAACCGGTGGAGTACGCTTCTCAACTGAGTAATCTTTTCTGAGACTACAACCCTCCCTAACCCCCGTCCTCCTCTTCCCCTGCTGGCTCCTACTCTACCGACCTACAGTAGTGATTGAGCTACCGGCACTCAGACTCACTTGAGACCCTCAACCACCATCTGTCCTTCCGGACCGCACGACGCTATGTGCCCCAGTGTTTCTCACCCTGTACTGACTCGCTGACTTGACTTGATTTGGTCCCATGAAGCCCTCTGAAAGTCCTTTCTCAAACTACTCTAGTCTTGTAACTTATTCCGTCTCGTTGTGACTCAAAGGATTCTTTCGTTTCTGAGTGGATTATATTTATTGAGTACCGGTCTCCAAGGTTCTTTCTACTTCGAGATCCTCATAGTTCTGAGTAGAATTCGAGAGAAACATCGTCACTCTCACCGGAATCTCTGTTGAAAATTTTCATCTCCTTGGGTAGTCGATCCTTGTCTCTCTTTCGGAAGTATCCCCGGTGTGGACCGTCGATTCTAGGATGGTCGTGGAAGTAGAGGTCTCTTAAGTAATTACCCTCGATGATGGAAAGTAAACTACTGGGGTCTATTCGAAGGGACAATGGAATTCTATAACTGAAACCGGAAAAATGGAATTAAAAATAAAACACCCAAAACAAACAAACAAAAATAATAAAAATAAAAAAATAATGTCAACATAGAAAGGAGAGAACGACTGGAATCTGGACTACTGGACCTTAGGACTTTTAAACGTTCGTTTGTTTCGTTTTGGTTTTGTTTTATTTTTTAGAGGGATAGGGGTGACAAACGAGATGGAACATAAGGGAAGAGACAGAAAAATTAAAGATGAGTTATAAAGTCCTGACTTGTCTTCCTAGTAGAACAAAGTCTCTCAAAGGAGACTACTACGAAAGGGGTAGGATACGTAATTTATGTGTAGAAAAGGATTGTGTATAGGGTTCTAGGATTGTAAAAGTAATGAATAGATAGAAAGTGAGATCCGTTCCATAGACTTTCCGTTTGTTACACAGTGTCGTGGACTATCCGTTTTTATACTTAAAAACAGAGACATAAAAGTCATAGATCGTTTATAGGAACTATATACCATTCAGAATATTCATTTACGAATATCTTGTCTTTTTACTAAGGGTCCCTCGAACTCTTCCTGTCTAAAACCCCTACTCGTAACAAGAAAGGTCCAAAGGAAAATGTTTACATTTACCTGAAACTCTCATCACTGACTATTCACTTAGACTCGACAGTGAAACGGGAAACTGTCCTCCGAAGTCTGTCGGAAAAATACTTTCTTGTGTTTACTGAACCTCCTCACTCTCTTCTCTCTTCCGCTTCCTCTCGATTCCACACAAGTCAGGCGTCCAGAGACCCCTGTCGGAGAGACTAACACGAAGAACAGAATCGTCCGATTGTCCGACGGTCGCACTGAAGTGGAAGAGCCACGGTCGATACTCATGGACGTTGAAGTGTGTACGGTGGAAACATGAATAACCATAGGGTCCTGATCTTCGTCGAGTTAAGACCTAACCGAAAGGGGACGAAAGATACATACGACACCGTAACAAACCTTTAACGTAGCACCAGAAGTAGCATTCCTACCTCGTGTCGGAGGTGCGAGGGTACATGGAGAAAGAGACGTACGACCGTCGGTAGCTGGACCGGAACAGGTGTAGGTGGTACGGGTTCTAGGAGCGGGAGAAGACCAAGCTGAGGGCCCTCTAGTGGAAACTACGGACATACTGGGTCTACAAGAAATAAGTGCGAGAGAGTCGGTAGCTCAGGTGGTAGGATGACCGGTACAGGAAACTGGCAATGCATCGTTAGACGGTGGGCGACGCGGTACGGCGTCACGAGTTGTTGTGTCACTGTCGGGTCTAACCGGACCACCGACACCGGGCGCCTAGGGAGAAGAAGTAGGGTGACGGAGACGAGTAGTTTGCCGATCGGAAGACGGTTAGGTTACACGAGAGCGTAAGGATAACGAACGTGGTCCTACATTACTTCAACCGGATGCGTCTGTGTAACGGGTTACACCAGATACCTGAATGACGGTAGGACGACCAGTACCCACACCTACGGGACAAGTAGAGAAACAGGATAAAAGACTAATATGCTTGTCAAGATGTTGACGGAAGGTTCAGCCTCGCCCGGTTCCGGAAACCTTGGACACACAGTGTGTAACCACACCACGACCGGAAGATACACGGAGAGTAGCCGGAGAGTCACCACGTAGCGAAACCCTTGTCGGAAGTAGGGTAACACGTACAAGAGTACCCACTACAGATGGATGAAGACGGAGGACAGTAGTTAGGGTAGTAAATACCACGGTTCTGGTTTGTCTAGTCTTGAGCCCACGATCGATACAAATTCTAGTCGATACTGTCCCTCAAAGTCGGACACCCTCCGTTCACTGGGAATGGTGACGTGAATAAGAATGGAAATTACCGAACTATATTACTAAAGGATTACGATCGAACTAGAGTCAACGGGTATTTGTGTAGCCACTAAAAGAGACCAAACCGAAGATTTATGAAGGAGACGAACCCCACTTTAAAAACTCCGACGGTATTAACAAAAGACCCGAAGGGTCCACCCGTACTCAGTATTTCTTGGGTAGATGATCGTGTCCTCTACATTCTCTGTACCCAAGTTGGGGACCCAGTCCTTCTAGACGACCTTCTCCCACACCGTTGGGTGAAGTCATAAGAACGGACCTCTTAGGGTACCTGTCCCCTCGGACTACCCGATGTCAGGGATTCCAACGTTTCTCAGTCTGTGTTGACTCACTGATTGTGATGGTGATAATGATGATAGGAACAATGTATTTTTCGATTTTAATCTTTTATTCGTCGTTTTCTTACATTTCCTCTCACCGTTTTCATGTTAAACTGAAAATGTGTTCCCTTTTTAACGAAAGCAATAATCAGGTTCTTTGGATACAATTGTGTTATTAATCCATTGTAAAAACGAATAAATTAATCGTCAAAAATAATTACTTTTAAGTCTTACTTTTTCTTCAAACACACCTTCGTATATACGAAATCGTAGTGTCGACTACCACGTTGACCGTTTTACATCGTTTCCGAAAAATTTTCAATACTCACAAGTACGACACTAGAGAGAAAACTTTTAAAGTAGATTATTTTATAGGGATTTACGTCTTTGGTTTAAAGAGTATTCTATATAGTCAGTATGGTAATAAATATCATTAGTACGTAAACTGTAGGTTCCAAACTAAATATTTTTATTTCTTAACATTTGAGTTCATACCCGAAGGAACCACTGAGTCTGTACCATAAAAGTGAATTACCTTATAATACACTTTATAAGGTACAATTCTTTTATAATACACTGGAAATTTCCGAGACTATATTTTACTTTGTACATATACAATTCTTTTTATTCCTCCTATGTACTAACTTCGATTGAACATTTTGTTAGATGCGGAACTTTCTTTACACGAGTTTAATGATCACTGAATGAAGACAAAGATAGAAGATTAAGGAAAAAATACCTCTAGAACATGTCGAAAATATTAAACATGTTCAATTGTACATATTGAAAATTTTACCTTTTTTACTTTGACTAGTAAATACATATGGTCCCGAACAGTTTCTGAGTAACAAAGGATAAATAATGGACCCTTCAAGTCGAAATTTATTATTACGGTTACTTATATAGAACTCACTAACGTTACAAGGTCTTTAGATTCACGAAATATCCAAAATAGAATAGAAGTGTAGTTGAAATACCGTATCCCTGATAAAAACAGGAGGTAATGGTCACGTTCTTTATTCCAAATGTAACTCTTTTGATTCCACGTGTCAAAACACCAATGACACGGTACTAAGGATTAATTTAAAGTATTGGTTTATGTCATAAATTACAGGTATGACGTAACGAAGGACAAATTGTAGACGGTAAATAAAGGAGTCGGACACATTTAGAACAAAAAGAAGACGGTACACGGAATACTCTATTTACTGATAAACACAACTCTCTATTGGGACGGAAACAACACTCGTTGTTTAGATCCAATGCGAAGAACAAAATGTCGGTTGGAAGTACAAGATGTCGGATGAAGAAAGAAATAATTTCCTCTTATAAAAACAAATAAATAGGGGTAGAAGAGTTAGTACAGAGGGAACAAATTTCATAAAAGACATAGATAGTTTGTATAGGTTCCAGACTCAAAAGTGAATCCATTACTCTGTAATATTTAAAATAAAATTTAAAACGATTCACAATACGGATGACGAAAGTGTAAGTATCTTAGGATACACTCTCAAAGGGACCAGAAGAAAGAGTGGTCACGTTTTTCGATTTACGTAGAAAAGTTTTACCTGATAAGGATAACATAGTAACTCGTCCAGACTACTCTACGATTTCAGACTTCTGTTAGTGACCCGGATACACAAGGGAGTCGTCGAAGTGACTTGTTTCGAAAACACCCATTAATCCACCTATTTGGTACTCCCTCTGAAGTCGGATATCCGAGAACGAGTCTTCCTCCCTTGGAGTCTGAGAATCGGAAAGAGGACCTCTTCCCAGGAGGATCGCATACTACATAGACACTCGTAGGTTAAGACTAGTGGACGGGTCTCCGACATTTTCTCGGAGGTTTCAGAACGTCAAGTAGTCACGTGTATCTGGTCCAGACTCTCCCTCTCTTACCTTCTTTACCTACTGAGGAAATTCTTTTGTTTCCTCACGAGTTCGAGACATTTTCACCTTTAAGCTCATAACCTGGAGTGGGGTTTATTACTAACTACTTTAACTGATACAGAGAAGGATGTTGAAGGTAAGAGAAGATAAAAGGACACGTAACGAGATGGAGTTTAGTATGGGAGAATTGATGAAGGTATGTGGATTCTCTTATTGGTCTAAGTGTTGAATTATTTAACACGGTAGAGAGTGAGGGTTGAGAGAGTGACAAGTGACGACTTGTATAAATAAGTATAAGGTAAAGACAGAGTTGATGTAGAGGGTGACGGGGTCCTAAAATTGAATTTTTTTTTTTTTCATCAGGGTTCTGAACATAAGTATCGCTGTGATAAGGGTTATCGGTTTTACACCTTTGTTGGGTCCACGAGTTGTGAACTTACCTATTTCTTATGACCAATATATGTATGTTATCTTATAATAAGTCGGTACTTTTTCTTGTTTTACACTATGTAAGATGTTGTAATTACTTAGAACTCTTATACTACAATTCACTTTATTCGATCTGTGTTTTCCTGTTTATAACATCCTAAGGTTAATATATTCCATGATTTTTAAGCAACTTGATCTTTCATCTTAAGTAGCTTTATCTTTCATCTCCAAAGGTCCCCGACCCCCATCCCCTCTTACTCTCAATAACAAATTACCCATTGTTTTAAAGTCAAACCTTACTACTTTTTCAAGATCTTTACCTATCGCTACTACCAACGTGTTGTTACACCTATATGGATTAGGGTGACTTAACGTGTGGATTTTTACAAACAATCTTACCATTTAACATACATACAAAATGATACTATTAATAAAAATTTTACATTTTGTAGTAATAGTTAAAATATTATTCTTGTACAACTTTACTAACGTAGATCCAATTTCTTTCATATAATTCAAAAACAACGACAACAAATTCATAGGGTTTCTTGTATAGACTAGTGGTATGACTCTCCTCACGTCTCGTGACCCTACTCTGAATCATCGAGTCTTAAGGTCGACACGGTGATTCGGAACACTGGAACAGATTTAGTGTAATAGAGAAACTTCAGATATTTGTACCACTAATTTAATACGTTTCAGATTTTTTAGATTTACGGTAAAGGTTAGAGAAAAAAAAAAATGAAAAACCGACGGGACACACCGTACACTCTAGAATAAAGGGACAGGTCCCAAATTTGGGGAAGGGAACAGTGGGGGAGAGAGACGTCGTCTTCGAGTTTCAGAATCGACGACCTGGTGGTCCCTTCAATATACTACACGAGACTTGTAATTCTTTCACTTTCAGTGAGTCAGCACAGACTGAGAAACACTAGGGTACCTGATCCGGTCTTGTGACCTCACCCATCTGAAAGGTAAGAGGCCCCCTAGAAGGGTTGGGTCCCTAACTTGGGTCCAGAGGAAGTAACGTCCGTCTAAGAAATGGTGGACTCGGTGTCCACTTCGGATTTGTAATTCTTCGGTCCTTGTTAAGATTTCTAGTACGTTCCGACTTAGAGAGGTCCCTGAGGAAGCCTTGACGAAAGACTGGGTGTATTCTTTTGGTCGGAGGAAGGGACTCCGGTGTGGATGATAAACGGGTTTGTGACATAAATAGTTGAACTGGAGGATGAGGAACTAAGATGGTTAATATCGAGAGAGGTTTTTAGTTTGGAAGGGAGTTTCTACCCCTTTAAAGGTGGGTCATCTATGCGTACCCGAGAGACTTTCCTCCGGGTCAGGTAGTGTCTCTCGTTTGGTAAGACGTAGTTCAGTTAAGTGAAAGACACTCCGAACAAAAGGAGAAATCAAATAATACCCGTTATTATCACAGATGGGGAGTCACGCAAACACTCCTAATACACGTTAATAGGTATGTGTTACGAATCACGTCACAAATTATGTATCATACTTGAGTTTTGTTGTTTCCAGGCAGATCAGTTCCGATACCAAAAAGGTGACCAGTACACACCTACGTTCTCAACCTGACGCTTCTATGGTTTCTTAACTACGAAAACTTGACACCACAATCTCTTCTGAGAACTCCCAGGGAAGCTGACGTTCCTCTAGGTTGGTCAGGTAAGACTTCCTCTAGTTGGACGATAAAGAAACCTCCCTTACTACGATTTCGACTTTGAGGTCATGAAACCGGTGGAGTACGTTTCACAACTGAGTGACCTTTTTTGAGACTACGACCCTCCCTAACCCCCGTCCTCTTCTTCCCCTGCTGTCTCCCTTCTACTTTACCGACCTACCGTAGTAACTGAGCTACCTGTACTCAGACTCACTTGAGACCCTCAACCACTACCTGTCCCTCCGGACCGCACGACGTCAAGTACCCCAGCGTTTCTCAGCCTGTCCTGACTCACTGACTTGACTTGACTCTTGAGTATTTATGAGTAATAATAATAATAGTAACTCCTCTATCTGTTATTAGGGACGGAATGTCCCTATTACTCCTCTATCTTTACACCCAAAGACGGGCACCGTTCGTTCTGTGTGTCTAACAAAATTTGTGACTAATCTAGTGTAATCGGATCCTCGAACCTCAAATTCTGGACCTGAAACAAGGAGAGGGTGGGGAGGTTAAGTGTGCACGTGTGGTCGTCCTGATACTAACCTTTTACTCTACTTCCTTCCCTCATATCACCTCCCCCCTTAACCCTGAAGGTACCCTAAGTTAAACCTAACTTTACTGACTAATATACGTGATCTCCTCTTTCTAGTTGTCTTTCCGGTATCAGAAGTTTTGACATGGTCTTTTTTACGATAACGTAAGGTCTTCCACCGTTTGATTTTTACCCAATACCGGTAATAAATACGGAACAAGTGTGTTTGGTCCCAGGACCCTCTCACAGACGGAAAACAAAGGGTTACCGGACCTTCCTGAAGTTCTTCCTCCGGAGACCCACGGACCCCTCGACTCAGTTGACTCTCTCCACCAGGGTCCGTCGGGGACGGCACTCTCCGGAGACCCAGAGTCCGTTCACGAGCGACAGCACTCTCAGAGAAAGGGTCACTTGTTCCCAGAGACCCCTGGTTCCTGGTATTTTCGAAACGGGACAAGGGTCGGTACAAATACAACCGGACTTGTCACCTCCCGTGGTCAAATCCATGGGTCAAGGGGTACTCTCGGTGTCACAGACTCCGACGAGACATTCGTTCTGTTGAGGGTAGGGGTGTTATTACTGTAAATGGGGGGTGGAGACTCGTCGTGTAGTAAATGGGTCGGGACCTGACTGTTCTTTATTCTTGTGGTGTATTCAAACAAAACTCTCTATCTCTAAAGGGGTCCGAAATTTTTAATAATAATCTTCTTTTCTAAATGAGAGTTATGTATAAATACTGGTCTCTAATGGTCGTAGTGTATAGACTCTAAGAAAGGTTTCTACTAGTGGTGGTTAAGAGGGTTGACCACGGCCTTTAGTACGGGTTACAGGTACGAATTTACAGTAAATTGAAATTTATAAGTTCGTATTAAATGTTGTAAGATCCGGAACATTCTTTACTTCTCTTATGGTTTTATTTGTTATCACCTACAATATCACATACAGTCTATAATGGGTTTTCCTTTCTCTACTGTTCACAACCGTTCCTACACCGTTCTTTCCTTGTATACACGGGTCAATCACCCTAACACTTAACCATGTCCGTAATCCTTTTTGTCATACCTCGAATAAGTTCGTTAATTTTTATTTTTATGGTATTCGTTAGTAATGGAGTTTCTCTATGGACGTGAGAGTATAGTCGTAGTAAGTGTTATCGGTTACATACCTTTGTCGGATTCGTAGATAGTCGTCTACTTACCTATCTCTTTTACACTACATGTATATATAATGTATATATATATGTATGTGTTATATACCTATAATAAGCCGGAAAATTTTCCTTTGAGACTGTAAACAATGTCCTATCTATTTTGATTTCCCGTAATAAGATTTACTTTGTCAGATCTGTCTCTATCTGTTTATCAAGTATAAGAGTGAATATACACCTTAGTTCCTCCTTTTTTTGTAGTTTGAGTTTCTTTGTCTCGTCTTACCAAAAACAGCCTCCGACCCTCAACACCCGTCGGTTTACAACTACTTTTTGTAGTCCTTCCTCTTGTAGTCAGTCCTTTTACAACTACTTTTTTTATATTTGAGAATCAATATTCTATTCATTCGAGATTCCGAGATCGTACATTACACTACTGATATCAATTATTATGATGGAACATATTGACTTTACACGATTCTCTCATGTTGAAGTCACAAGAGTTGTTTTTTTTTTTTTGTTTTGTTCATAAACTTCACTAGCTAAAAACAATTAATTGATTTACCACCCCTAGGTCGGGAAAGTGTTATATATACACATATATTAACGGTGTAAAATGGAAAATTCATATAATGTTAAAATAAATAATTAATATGGAGTTATATATGTATTTAATTGAGTTTCAGTTAGTGACTGGACTTACATTTTGAAAAAATCTACATTCGTATTTAGATATTTTGAGAATCTTTTCACATTCTCTTTTGGAAGTCATAAATCTCGTTTCAAAAAGAATCAGAACTGTGGTTTTGGTACTAAGTAAATTCCTTTTAACTATTTAATTCGAAGTGATTTTAATTTTTACCGTCGACATAGTTTCTGAGTCAAATTTCCTACTTTTCTGTTGTATGTCTCATACTTAACTTATACACACGGTTAATGTATAGGTTGTCTCCGGATCATAGATCTTATCCTTTTTCTGAAACTTTTAAATCTTTTTTTTTAGATTTCTATCTGTTTTTAGTATTTCACTGTAAAATACCTTTTTCTATGTACCTCCGTTTATTTATATACTCTTCTGTAAGTTTTAATAATCGGGTCATTTTTTACTTTTAATTTTGGTACGACTCTATAGTTATATATAGATATTTTTATCGATCGAAATTTTTTTTTACACTTTTGTAGTTTACGATCGTTCCTACAACCCTTTGACCTACGAATTACGTGACGACTCCTTTACACTTTTCCGTATCGATCAGTGAGACTTTTTGTAAAACCATCAAAGATTTTTGACTTGTACGTTGTTTGTATACTGACTCGCAGACGTGAGACCATAACTAGAGTCTCTTTACTTCTTTATACACATGGTTTTCGAACATGTGTTTGCAAACATCATTGAAATTTTATGATTGGGGTTTGTCCTTTATTCTGTATTACATGAAGTTGTCCACTTAACAATTCTTTTGTTTTTGTTTGTTTGTTTTTTTGTCACCATTATCGGTATGGGATGTTATAACGAGTCGTAAATTTTTCTTATTTGACAACTTCTACCACTTTATCCTTCTGGGACTCGTGTGAAGGAGGGTAGTCAAGTCAAGTCAAATCAAGTCAGCGAGTCAGCACAGGCTGAGAAACGCTGGGGTACTTATCGTCGTACGGTCCGGAGGGACAGGTAGTGGTAGAGGGCCTCAAGTGAGTCTGAGTGCAGGTAGCTCAGTCACTATGGTAGGTCGGTGGAGTAGGAGACAGCAGGGGAAGAGGACGGGAGTTAGGGAGGGTCTTAGTCTCAGAAAAGGTTACTCAGTTGAGACGTACTCCACCGGTTTCATGACCTCGAAGTCGAAATCGTAGTAAGGAAGGTTTCTTTAGCGTCCCAACTAGAGGAAGTCTTACCTGACCAACCTAGAGGAACGTCAGGTTCGTACCAATATAGTTTTAATGTTGACAAATGTCTCCACCGAGTCTACCATTTCTTAGGCGGACGATACGTCTTCTACACCCAAACTAGGGACTCTACCCTTTTAGGGGACCTCTTCCTTTGTCAATGGGTGAGGTCATAATACCGGACCTCTTAAGGTGTCTGTCTCTTTGGACCACCCGATATCAGGTACCCCAGTGTTTCTCAGTCTGTTCTACCTCGTTCAAAGTGTATGTATGTATGTCTCGTGTATGTCTCGTTGATATATACTCTGTCAAAAGGTGTCGGTTTCTATGTTTCTTCTTTAGTGTCACTTACCCACCCTCCACGTCTCTGTGTTACATCAGTTTTAAGTGTTGGGACCCTTCCGTTGTGTGTTTATCCACCGATTAGTGTTATCGTCTCTACGAGAGGTTCCGTGTTTCCCGGGTTTGGGATGTAGTCCCAGAGGTTAAGTCCCCAGAACGTAGTCTTTCTACTTTGGGTTCTTGTAGACTGAAACTTCTGGTCATCACAAATGTATGCCCTCTCTATCTCCTGACATCCTTTTTAGAGGTACAAGACTCAGGAATTAAAGGAATTACAGGTACAAGGAATTAAAGGATTATCTTTAATTCCTTTATTAGGGTGAGTGTTAATGTAGTCTTTCTTAAAAAATTTTTTTGGAACCTTATTTAGATCGATTCCTTTATTGTCTGAACTTGAAACTTTTGATATTTTGACTACTTTCTTTAACTTCTACTTTTTGTCTTTATATATATCAAAGTCTAGGGACTTTGATTGTGTTTTGACATTGAGTTAATATGAAGTTAAAATTTGTCCGTGTTCGATAATTATGTACCTTATTCGACCTATTTAGAGGTCTATCAGTACGACTCACCTTTTTTATATCAGGGGGTTTTAATATATGATATGGTAAAGTAGACATTTTTGTTAGAACGTAACTGTTTTCAGATCTTTATTCATTGTGTGATCACTAACGGTCCCTACTTTTTCCCCCACCCTTTGTCGTCTCACTCTCATCTGTATTTTCTTTTTTTTTTTTTCTTACTGCCTCGGAACACCACTACCTTTACAAGTCATAGTACTGACGTCGTTACGGTCAGAAGGATTTAACCGCAACGTGACAACAAAGTGTTCTACAATTGAAACCCTCTTAACTCACTTCCTATATACCATAGAGACACAACAGAATGTCGACGTATACTTAGATGTTGACAGAGTTTTTCTCAAAATTTCTTATTTCACAGAGTTAAAGACGAAACGGTAAGGTCCTAAAGAACAACAACAACATTCACTACCTGTCGGTTGTTTCTTCACCAATTTTCGAACCTCTACCCCAACTATACTTTGTGTGTACGGAATCTTACCAGGGAGATCATCCCACATCTACATCCTCACCTTCGTCCTTTTTCTCGTCTACCTGATCCGTTCTGAGTCTCTCCCGTGTAAACTACCGGAAACAAAGAGTAACACTTCGACCCTCGTCATTGTATACTCGATGACTCTCATTCTACCGTCTGACCTGTTTCTCGAACTCTTCTTACCACTGTTAAATTTTTGGTTTTCCTTTTAATACCTCATGACGGTTTCAGAGTTGAGTCCATTTACTTGTACTTAAATAAAACTATATTCTAAACTTTCAACTCATTAAAAAGGATTTAAATAAATAGTGGATACCTCCTCTTTCCCTCTATGTGACCCGGGTCAAGTCGACCCTCACGACACGATTCAGTCAAGTCAGCACAGATTGAGACACACTGGGATACATGACATCGGTCGGTCCGAGAAGAGAGGTACCCCTAAGAGGTCCGTTCTTATGACCTCACCCAACGGTACGGAAGGAGGTTCCCTAGAAGAGTTGGGTCCTTAACTTGGGTTTAGAGAATTTAGCGGACGACGACTAAAGAAATGGTAGGACTCAAGAAATGGTGATGACGGTGGTCCTTCGGGAGTCTACCCTCTCACGTCGGTTTTAGTTTCTCCTCTTTTCAGTTTACACAAGTATCTTTCGTCGAGGTTCACTCACTGTAATCAGGTTTAACTAAATCCTTTTTCGACTCCAGTGTCGATAAAACCTCATCTTGAGAGTTCTTTCCCTCTTTCTTCCTTGTGTCTGGAATGTACACCCTTCTTTGTAGTTCTTTACCTCTTTCTAAACTTGACTCAAAACTTACCGAGACATCAAACATAACAAAGATGATTCAAAGGAGGAAAACTGGATCTAAGTTGTCCCGTCGGGGTCCGATCCGCACACCCGTCTTAGACACGGTCGACGTCAGACCTCGATGTTCGGATTTCAGAACCTCAGGCAGGGTCTTACTCTCGACTCTCAAGTCTTGTCCCAGACACCCAGAAAATCTTAGGACTCGAGAGAGGTGAAGGAAATCCTTCGGAAGAGACTACGGGAGACCGACCCTCTCCGGTTGTGATGATCCGGGGATTGTATAGTAAGGTGGGAGGTGTTTTTACCCGACAAGGACGTCCTAAGCAGAACCCCAAACCGGTTCTGCCCCGACCGGACTCCTTATAACAGAAACTTCCTAAAGTTTACGTTAACTTCACCTAGCAGACACTTCTATTAAATTTGAACGACCCCATGACATCTTAGATACTCAGACAGAGGAAAGGAGGTAATAACAAATTAACGCGGTTGGTGAAGGGATAAGGTTCTCGATCGGTGTTTAACAAGTCAGGAGTCCCTGGGCTCACCTCACCGAGGAGACACCGAGTCCGGACCAGAAGGGACCTCTACCGCGACGTCGATTTCGTAGAATTTCTGCAGCACCCGAGAACGTCCTACACCTCAACCGTCTCGTCGACCTCTGTTGTTCGTCGGTCCCACTCATTGGACCCGAGAGTTGTGTGGAAGAAGAGACGAACGTCCTACTCACTGGTGATCACGGAGACGGAGTCTACCTCCATTGTCACCCTTTCCAGACCTTCAGTCCATCTTCTTTCTCTTTATTGGTAAGAAACTGTTATTCTCTACCCGTACGGAAGAACTCTTCTCTCAGACTCCTAATCCCTCAAATATCGAATCTCTTCACCTCTTCCGTTACCGGGGGGTGAGGTCATGAGAACGGACCTTTTAGGGTACCTGTCTCCTTGGACCATCCCAAGGTACCCCAACGACTCTCAGTCTGTACTGACTCGCTGAAGTGAAAGTGAAAAGTGAAAGTACGTAACCTCTTTCTTTACCGTTGGGTGAGGTCACAAGAACGGACCTCTCAGGGTCACTGCCGTCTCGGAGCACCTGACGGTAGATACCCCAGTGTGTTTCAGCCTGTACTGACTTTGTTGAATCGTCGTCGTCGTTGTCGTCGAATCTCTTCTTGACCTTAGGGTCTGGTGTGAAGGTCCCTCTCCACGGGGAGCATCGGAGACGTCTCTCCTTCATTTACTCCCCTTAACAGTTCAAAAGTAGTGTAGACCGTAAGTAAAAGGAATTAAATAGTGACTGGGTAAAAATATAGTGTTATAGTTTTTTAATTAAACCAAGTACTAAAGAAATTAAAGAAATGAACTTTTCATAAATATGTCTTAAAAGAAAAGAGAGAACTTATTAAGGAATAAAGTTTCTTTGCCCCCGTTGTCTCCTACTCTACCAACAACCTACCGTAGTGACTGAGTTACCTGCACTCAACCCCAATTGAAGCCCTCAACCACTATCTGTCCCTCCGGACCGTACGACGCCAGGTACCCCAACGTTTCTCAACCGGTACTGACTCACTGACTTAACTTGACTTCAACAAAATTGTGAAAATTAAAAATGTTTTACACAGACGTGTTCGAGACACTACCTTTGAAGAGATAATGAACCGAAACTTACCTCACTTAAGTCAGTACAAAACTATAAACGAGTGTTACAGACTCTCTCTAACCTGCCTCCCGAGGTCTTGACTGTAACAGTCGTTGCAGTGATACAAAAGAAATTTTTCAAAGACGGTTTAATACGTGTTAGAAGACGAGGTCTCTTTGTTACGAACAGTGGGTGGGTTCTTTATTTCCTTAATTTTTTTTTTTTTCAGTCAGGATGGAAATCTCACTCAACTACGACAACTGATCTATACTGTATTGACATCCGGGGTCCCAAGTCTAATTTCGGGGAACATCGAGAGTCTGTATGAAAACCACCTTAAAATATGAGACGATTTTCTATAGACACGTTGAGAAGGAGAATGTAAGAAAATAACTGGATGGAAATTTCTCAAAAACAAACGAATGAATGAACAAATATGAAAAACATAACTCTAAATTTCCTTTTAGGGCCCTTTTGTTACTCTTACTCGGGTCCAGTAGTTGGCAAATTCAAAGGTGTCATATAAACGTTAAATAAAACTACTCCGGTAACGAAGAACAAATTTGATCCCGAAAATTTTAACGTGACAAATACTAGTAGAGTACATAAAAATTTCTTTCATGGTGAAAAAGTTATTCACTTCTCTAGTCATAAAGTGTCGTATCGTAAAGTTTTCACTATGATGTTTTCATAAATTTAATATCAATTTATATAATATATAGTTATATAAATCTATAAATTATAAATTTATATAGTTACGTAAATTTAATATAATAGAAAACGAACGAAAGCCTACCTTATGTAAAAGTTAGAGGAAGTGCAAATTATATACGATAACACACTCTTGACTACAATGGATTATAATCTTGACGGTAAAAAGGGTACAAAAATGGAACAAAATAAGAAGAAGGTCTAACTTTTATGGGTAAAAAGACCTCTAGAGTAGACATTTGATTCCTACAAGGGAAGGACCAGGAAACGGTTGTAGAGGAAGAAGGTCGGAGGACGAAAGGACTACTAACCGTAGGGTCCGGACCTCCGGTAAGTACTGACCTAGAGGTAGGGGAAGAGGAGGTACATGTGACGCCGGGAGTGACCTTTGACGGACTAGGAGAACCGACACTCCTCCTGGGGGTCGGACGTGGTCGGGTACATGATGAAGGACAGGTACGACCGGGAGTGGCTGCACCCGGAGTGGCACCGGTGTTACGGGTGGTGCGACCGACACGAGACCAAACTGGTAGCCGAGTAGCCGAAGTTGCGGACAGACCGGGTCTACAAGAAGGAGGTGAAGAAGAGGCACCACCTCAGGAGCCACGAGGACCGGTACAGCAAACTGGCGAAACACCGGTAGAGGTTGGGGGACGCGATACGGAGACAGGAGTGCTTGTGACAGTAGTAGTCCTAACCCGACCGGTAACACCGGGCTCGGTGACACAGGGAGAAAGGTAACGGGAAGAATGATTTCTCTGACTTGAAAACGGGACCGTTCTAGGAGGACAGGGTGAGTAAGACAAAGGTACGTCTACAGTACTTTGCTCGGACACGACTGTAATGACAGTTATAGTAAATACCCGACATACACCAAGACAGGTGTCACCCAAAACTGAGGAACGAATAACGCGACAGGATATGGGAATAAGAAGTATGTCACTACTCAGACCGGAGAGGGTCCCTCGCATAGGCCCGGGAGTTGTGAACACAAAGAGTATAAAATCGGCAAGACCAAAAGAAGTAGGGTCAGTATCCACACAGGTACTAGGTGGCAAAACCCTCTGTGGACGGGGGGTATCATGTTCGGGAACAACGGATACACATGGACCACCACGGGGGACACGAGTTGGGGTAGTAGATGTCACAGTTCAGGTTCGGGTAGTCCCTCCGGTACGAATCCCACGACTCCCTCTTCTCCTTTCCGACTACTTCAGTTCTTCATTGGAGTTTTTGCCTCCCTTTTGTGTCAGTCAATATTGGATACAGGTCTTTCGGGTATATGACTCGGGACTGGGTCTCTGTAATAGTTCTCTTACTGTTCGTTTACGTATAGGAGTCTTAGTCGGGACTAAGAAATGAAGTGAGTAATTGGAGTCGAAAAGATAAGTCTCAATGAGCACGTTCTCAGACACCAACAATACTCTCTTGTAATTTACTTGGTATGTATCAGAGAAGGGAGGTGACTTCTTATCTTCAAAGATTTATGTGTTAATATTATTCACGTTATTCTGACACTCTCCAGGTTTGTATCTCGATATCCTTGGTTCTTCACCAGAATGACGAAGCTGTCCTTTTTTACTCTTTCCTCAGTCCCTTCCTCAGTCCCTTCTTCCTCCGACGTTTCACTCATTCTCGAAGAGTCCGTCTTTTCCATCCGCTCAACACGAGTCAACGCAGGGTGAGAAACGCTGAGGTACCTGACATCGGGTGTCCAAGGAGACAGGTACCCTAAAGGGTCCGTTCTTAGGACCTCACCCAACGGTACAGGAGGAGGTCCCCTAGAAGGACTGGGTCTTTAGTTAGAGTGTAGAGGATACTGACCGTGTCCGTCTAAGAAATGGGTGACTCGGTGACCTCTTCGGGGTCCGTTCGTCTCTTCTTACCTTTTCTTACCTTTTTGTTTACACCGCAAGAGACCAACGACACCCTTTACTCACCAGTCTACACGGAGTCGCAACCTCCGTTCCTTTCGACATCAATGGCGAGAAGTGTCGATATCTAGGTTGCCTGTAGGGAACGAGGTTTCCCTATCGAGGAACGATAGGGAACGATAAGAACGAGTTCTTACTGGAAGGAGATCGGACTCTAGTATTATGATCTCGGAGATCAAGTCAATGTGCAGTGAGAGACAGAGTGGAGAATTTTAAGGTACACGGACCCTGTCTTTATGGAAGTAAGATTTCAGTAGGGTTTCTTCGGTGAGCCCATCCTTAAAAGAAGTGACCGTCGACGTAACCGTCTTTTTATTTCTCAGTCGTTTAAATTCGTCCTAAATCTCCGGTTACAAACTTTTGTATTTACAGGAGAATTCTACGAGGACGTGTATACAAAATCTAGGACGACAGTCAAACCCCCGATATATAAGTCGTCAGTATGACGATCTACTATATGATCTAGGTGTAAATTAAAAAATTCCTTGGGGAATGATAAAAAGTATGACCGAGGTCCTCTCATGTGATAGTGGTTGTTACACGTCCCAAAGTTAACGAGGTGTATGAGTGGTTACGAACAACAGAAAAAGAATTACTATCAACACTTCACTATCGAGTAAAACCAAAACTAGGAAAAAAAAAAGATTATTAATCGGTCCAACTCTTGGAAAAGTATAGGGATAAACAAATAGAAACCTCTACACAGACAAGTTAAGGAAACGGGTAAAAAAAGAAGTCCGATAAAGAAAAGAAGAGAAAAAATCTTACCGTCCTCAGGGAATGTATATAAAATATAGTCAGGAAATACTCCATACGCCAAACGTTTATAAAAGAAGAAAAGTATTCAAAAGAAAAGTGAGGCAACTAACAAAGAGGAAAAGGTACGCAATTGAAAAATCAAACTACATAGGGGTGTACAGATTAAAACGAAAACAACGAACCCTAAAATCAAAGTATAAGTTATCCAGTAACAGTTCAAGTTAATGTACTTCGAAAAGGGATTCAAAAGAAGATCCACAAAATATGAAGGTCCATGATCCAAGTTTATCAATTAGATAAAAGTCAATTAAAAACGTACACTACACTCTAGTCCAGGTTAGAATGAGAAAACGTACGTCCGTAGGTCAAAAGGGTTACGGTGAACAGTTTCTCTGACCAGAAAGAGATACCATATAAAAACCCTAGGTGCAATTTTTAATCAAATGAGATATACTTACCCAAACCTAGAAGTAAAAAATATGGTCATGGTATGACAAAACTTAACGTTATGTTAAATCCAATGTTATGTATTAGAAATCTAAACATTGTGTAAAACTTTAGTCTTTCATACACAACGGAGGTCGAGATAAGAAGATCAAATTCTAACGAAACTGGAAACACCCAGAAAATACTAAGGTATACTTCAAATTCTAACAACGGTGTAAACATTTTTTATAGTAACTCTGAAAATATATTTAAAGCAACGGAAATGTCTAGTGACCCCCATTATCCGTGTGAAACTGTTATTACTCAGAAGGTTAGGTACTTATGTGTTACATTAAAATAAATAAACACAGGAGAAATTAAGAAAGAAGTTAATAATTGTCAAAAGGTACATGGTCATAAAGTGGAGGAACCAATTCAAATAAGGATTCGTAAAATAAAAGAAACTACGATGACATTTTCCCTAATAAAAGTTTTAAAGGTAAAACCTATCAAGTAAAAATCACAATGTTTTTGTTTTACCTAAAAAGACATAAGAAACATAGGACGTGAAATGACTTAAACAAGATTATCGAAAAATACCTTAAACTCCCAAGGTTTCTGTATACTAGTATAACAGTCGTTTGTCTCTTTTAAAATGAAGAAAAGGTTAAACTTAGTGAAACAAAGAAAAAGAATAGAGTGATGAAACCGGTTCTGAAAATCATGATACAACTTATCTTAACCTTTTTCATTCATAGGAAGGGAACAAGCACTAGGAACAAAGACTCTTTTTAGAAAGTTCAAAAATAAGAATTCATATTCCAATCAATACCCGAACAGTATGTACAAGAAATAATACGAGTATATGTAAAGAATGTTTAGATCTTTATGGTATAAGTAAAGTCGTAATAAGTGTTATCGGTTCTATCATTTTGTTGGGTTTATAAGTAGTTGTCTACTTACCTATTTCTTTTACACGATTTGTGTATTTCATCTTATAATGAATGGGAAATTTTTCTTCTCTTATGACGATAGACGTTGTTCCTTTATAAACCCCCACTACCTATACGGACAGTAGAATTAACACTACTTACTAAAATGCCTACTTTTCTATACAGGTTTACTTAGTTTAACATATGTAATTTCCTTAAGTCAAAAAACATGTAGCCAATATGGGGTTATTTCGATAATACGTGTGTATGTGTGTGTGTGTGTGTCTACGAAGACGTACAACCGAGACCCCGGAGAAGTACAAAAGTCATAACAAAAGTGAGATAATCTTCATTTCCTTCGGGGACCCCTACCTTGTTCAATCGTTCCTGTTACAGGAACCATCCTTCCGTACGATGTAGAGATTTTGTGTCCAGGTCTCTGTACCTACTCGAGGGTACAGATGGGGGTCAACAGAGAGACACAGACTCCGGTAAATAAGGAGTATACAGAAGGGTCCAATGAACTAGGTATCAACGATACGTTGTACTACCCCGAAAGTGTTTTAGTGTCCCTTTTGTCTTTGTCTTCACTCAGAGGAATTGGACGTTCTTGTTGGGATCCTTGGTTCCTCTCTCACGTCTCTTTCTCTGCGTTGAGTGGACTCACAGGCATTCCGAGTGAACCTCCCTGGTCCTTCACGAGACACACTGAGGTCTATTATCTAGACTATAGTAACCTTCCGTGTCACTTTTTTTCCAACTTCACGGTCATCTTAAAGGATGTTTGCATCGCCTTACCTACTTGGCTCTTTCCCACTACTAGGATCGTGAGAGGCGGTGTCTCCACACAGACGAAGAGCGGTGAGAGGGAAACCAGGGATCCCAACAAGAACGTCCAACTCGTCTAGGTGAAAACACATCCCAAAAGGACACTAAAACGCTTTCGGGGTAGTACAAGGTATCAAAGTTTCAACGAGTCTAGGTGCTGAAAGGTTGGTTTGTGTACAAAACGTGTAACAGGTAAAGGGTCCCTTCTGATTCGTCTCTAATAGGAGACACCAGACACCGGTCCTGTAGGGACCCCTCGTCGTTTAGTGATTCCGTGGGTCAGTCACCATATTTCATCGTAAATTCAACGTCTCAAAAAGACCCAAGAAGTCTTACTGCTCGTTATCTCTTCCGACGTTACTATCCTTCCCACTCATTGAATCCAATCTTGAGAAAAATGTAACAATTCTTCCCACCCCTGGACCAATCACTCAGACTTTAAGAGAGAGACAGTCGACGACAGTACACCTCCTTAGTCACCCTACCTCCTACTCACCTACGGTCTTCGTCCTTCTTTTCCTAAGGTCCGGTAATACTTATGATCCAGACGTAGTGGTTTATTTTCTCTCCTTCACTTTTCCGATGAAAGGACTACGTGTCTATAACAGATTAAGTCTATTAATACGTCTTTGGGTCTGAGACACAGGTTCTTCTAATTATGGAAAAATAAAGAGATTCTTTCCGTAGTTACATTCCGATAGAAATTTTAGGGTGCGGTCTCTCGTAGGACGCCCACTAGACTTACAAACGATCCAAAGATGTGAGAGTGATACTCTAACAGGAAAGGTAGAAAGACTCATTCTTCTCCGAAAATCTTTCTTGGACCGAATTTATAACGTTTTACTGATGTTGTATCATAATCTATCGTGGAGGTAGTACAGTGTGTTAATATTCTAAAGAAATAAAGAGAGAAAACATATTTTTCTTTTGTTGAACCGAAACTCCAGTGTATTTCTCACATACAACCTAAGTCGGAAAACGAAGAGTCGACAAACTGAAAGGTTCTGTGTGCCTCAGTGTTCTATTGTATCAGGATCTCACGATTTCACCTTCCCTACCTTAAGGAGTCCCCTCTCGATATTAAATTTTATAGAAACTGGGAAATCACACGACCTCTATTATTATCTTCTGGTTTGGACTAGACTAAGGTACAATTTCACTAAATAATGTTTTAAGACTTACTGTACCCTTCGTTCTTTGTATAGTTAGGTTGAACCGACGATTTTATCCGTAAAATCATTTTCTTGTCCCTCTTTTTTTTCGGAAAGGAAAGAAAGTTGTGTTTCTTAGAAAGGGTTACAAGTCAAGTCAAGTCAACGAGTCAACACAACTGAGAAACACTGGGGTACCTGACATCATGTGGTCCGAAGGGACAGGAAGTGGTTGAGGGCCTCAAATGAGTTTGAGTACAGGTAGGTTGGTTGAGTAGGAGACAACAGGGGAAGAGAAGGACGGAAGTTAGAAAGGGTCGCAGTCTTCTTCACTTCACTTCAGTGAGTCAGTACAGGATGAGAAACGTTAGGACACCTGACATCGGATGGTCCGAGGAGGTAGGTACCCTAAGAGTCCCAGAAAAGTTTACTCAGTCAAGAAACGTAGTCCACCGGTTTCATAATCTCAAAGTCGAAGTCGTAGTCAGGAAGATTACTTATCAACCCCGATTAAAGGAAATCCTACCTGACCAACCTAGAGGAACGACAGGTCCCCTGAGAGTTCTCAGAAGCGGTTGTGGTGTCAAGTTTTCGTAGTTATAATCTGAGGAGTATTGTTACATTATATATAATTGTTTTCTTTCCATCTTTTCAGTAATAGACCTATATTTCTTCTTTAACCGAACCAACATGATCTCAACGAGTTTTATACTGAATACACCATATGATATTAAAATCGGGGAATTCGAGACTTGAAGAATATTACAAGTCGAATTCAATGGTAAACCTAGAACGATGGTGTCGGTTCTCATTATCTAGTGTATTTACGGATGTCAACGTACCCTAGATGTATAGTTGATACCTTTTCCAGTTCAAGATCCTATCCCCAAACTCTTATTAAGTTATTCTCTAGTTAATTACGTCTTACTTTCTTTCTCTGGACACTGTAATTAGGGTCTATTTTAATTAGGACTAAGGAAGTTTAATTTACCTCTCGACTGTGTAAGATAAAACTAAATACGACGGTTATTGTTTCTCATAAAGGACCCAACTAGGATTCGTTTAGGTTTATTTTACCCTATTATTATTTATAATCGACTTCTTTGGTGACTAGAAATATGTTTCATATATCAAATTCGACTTCCCAACTCTATTCCCCTTGATCTTTTACTTTAATAAAAGTGAGTTAATAAGTAAAAGAACAAATAATTGACTAATAGGGATTTTTTTTCTCCTATCTTTTAAAACTTTAGTAGTTTTAGTCTTGTCATTCTCCCTTACTCTCTCTTCTTTATACAGACCCTAATCTTTTCGTCCTTGTTCCTCTATTAATCGTGTTGTTTTCCGTTTACCGAAATATTCTTCCTGTGTGTTCCATTGTCACTCGTAATTCTAAAAATCTCTTTATCCTTCCTCGAAGTAAACCTCTTTGAAGTCAGAATAATTGTACCTTGTAGTTTTCTCTTGTTAGAGAAGAACTATTAAACTAGGACGGTCGGGGTGTGAATTGTTTGGAGGTCATAGATCATGTCGGGTACCGGTTATGTCTCCAAATTCTGACAACTTTCGTATATTCGGTTTATCTGGACTTAAACCTAAACCAGAGAAAGGACCTTGTCGGATCTGTTTGAGAGATTCGGAGAAGGAAGGTCAAATTACATAAAAAAGGAAAAAAAAAAAAAGACCACACATGTTGAAAATTTCAGAAATAATTTAAACAACGTTATAACAAAGCCAAAATACATAACGAAGAAACCGGTACTTCGTATACCCTAAAAACGAGGGTTCGTCCCTATCTTAGACGTGGGAGACACCTCCCATTCAGAATTGGTGACCTAGTGGTTGTTTCAGGGAAATTAAAAATAATAAACAATTTTTCTATGTCATTGTGAATGAAATACAGAAAAAAAAAAAAACTGTGTCTCTCTATAATAAGTGTTTGTTCTTACAACCACCCAGATTGTAGATCTTGTGTTCTCGAAGCTATTAACAATTTAATCCTTCAATTAAACGAGTCGTAATAAAACAACAACAACTCAGTGAGTCAGTACAAATTGAGAAAACGTTAGGGTACCCAACATCTGGTGATCCGAGAAGACGGACACCCTATAAGGTCCTTTCTTATGACCTCAACCAACGGTAAAGGAAGAGGTCCCGTAGAAGGGTTGGGGCCCTAATTTGGGCACAGAGAACGTGCACAGGGGACGTAACGTCCACCGAAGAAATAACCACTCGGTAGTCGAGTTCTAGTCTACGATTTTGAAACACTGTGATGATCCTGTCTAAGGTGACTTGGCAATTTTTGGACTTAAATACAGGGACTGAATACAGAAGTCAACCGAAGACACTTTTAAGACTGAGTCTCTTCTCTTGGAATCCAGAGCAGGAGGACGTCGACACCGGGAGGGTCGATCCCGACTCGAGTCACTAGTCTCTAATGTCCATCGGGTAAGTTCCTGTTTAGTTTAGAAGGTCTACTCACACGATTCTCCGACTTGTTTCCAAATCGACCACAAGATTTTTGATACCGTTTACAAGTTACTTACCTCACGCGTTTACTAAAGACAAATCGTTGACGACATCGGACCTAACGTTTCCGTGGGTTACTGGGTCTGTCTATGACAGACCCGTTCCGTTTCGACCTGGGGTTTAAGGATTTACAAGAGTCCCTGGACCACTCTTAGTTCGCAGAGAAGTAAATGGCTTCAAAGAATCACTTTCACTTCCACTTTCACTTCAGCGAGTCAGCACAGGTTGAGAATCACTGGGGTACCTGACGTCGGGTGGTCCGAGGAGGTAGGTACCCTAAAAGGTCCGTTCTCATGACCTTACCCCACGGTAACGGAAGAGGTTTTTCACCGAAGGAATTGGTCCACTTTTTTACACGTCGAAGTGAGTAGTCCCTCTAGGTTCAACTTTACTGAGACTCTATGGGGAAACTCGAAAAGCCTAACCGTTTTTAATTCTTCGAACTGTAAAAGACCCGGTCCGACATCCTTTTGTCCTTGAAGATTTTATCTGGTACCTTTACGTTTAAAATTGTCGGGAACACTTCCCCTTAAACCAATAGAGTTTGGTTTGACAACTATGTACACACAAATGGAGAACTAGAAAGGGTGGTTTTTTTTGAGAAATAGACACTTAAATGGGACTTCTATATGGAGGTTGTTATGTTTTTATTTATGCGTGTTCTAATAAGTGACGTTGTAACAAACTTCAACGTTTTATAACCTTTGACGACTTTAGGAATTGGTATTCTTTACGTTTGTATTTCTGACCATGTAGGTATGGTACATACCTCATACTACGTCGATGAATTATATTAAAAGTCGGATCCATAAATAGTAATGACCTAGAACTAATCTTCTGTTACAGGATCCTAAACATGAGTCTGTGAGGTTTGTGTTCTTTTAGAGTTCAAGATTATCAAGTCCTTTTGCGACGTCAAAAGAGAAGGAAACAACCTGAAGTCTTAAAGAGAAAAGTGAAATCTATTTTATAAAGTGAAGAGATAGTCGTTTCATTAATACTATCTTGTGTACTATTGATACACTTTAACCAGAAGGGACTACCAAGTCAACCATTTCTTAGGTGGACGTTACGTCCTCTGGGGACAAACTAAGGAGCCAACCCTTCTAGGGGACCTCTTCCTTATCCGATGGGTGAGGTCATAAGAACCTGAAGGGAAAACCCGTCGACCATTTCTTTAGTGGACGTTACACTCTCTGTACTCAAGTTAGGGACCCAACCCTTCAAGGGGACTCCCTTTCCGAATTAGTGAATTTTATATTGTAGTAAATTTGATATTTTTTTAAGTAAGAGTTAACTTATTCTTATTGGTCCTGTGTCTCTCCTCCTACTGTTACTAGTACTCGTAAAAGTTACACGACATATATAATTTCTCACGACGACACGGACTACGACGATCCAGTGAAATCAACACAGTCTAAGACACGCTGGGGTATCTGTCGTCGGGTGGTCCGAGGGAGTAGGGACCCTAAGTGGTCCGTTCTTGTGACCTCACCTAACGGTAAAGGAAGAGGTTACGTACTTTAACTTTTCACTTTCACTTTAGCGAGTCAGCATAGGCTGAGCATCGTTGGGGTACTTGACGTCGGACGGCCGAGGAGGTAGGTACCCTAAAAGGTCCGTTCTTTTGACCTCACCCAACGGTAACGGAAGAGGATTGTGTGTAGTTAAATAAATTTCTTTTGTAACCTACCTTCCCATATTTAACATATTTTAAATGTAAATCATTTTTGATTTAGGTAAGGACAGTAAATAAACGACCATTGGTATCTTTTAAATGTGATACAGGATGTACGGTATAAACAAAACTACTGTGTGACCGATTACATACATGTAAGGATCTTGTCAATTGTTATATTTCATTTTCGACTCTTTACCTTTTATTTATCACTTTTACGGATGTGTCGTATTAATAGACGGATAACTGTCCACAGCCCAGTCACAGAAACACAGACAGGTCAAACTTTTTCAGTGTTTAAAGACCTCGGGAGTAGACCGGGGATTCCTACAAGGGAAGAAACAGGAAACGGTTGTAGAGGAAGAAGGTCGGAGGACGAAAGGACTACTAACCGTAGGGTCCGGACCTCCGGTAAGTACCGACCTAGAGGTAGGGGAAGAAGAGGTACATGTGACGCCGGGAGTGACCTTTGACGGACTAGGAGAACCGACACTCCTCCTGGGGGTCGGACGTGGTCGGGTACATGATGAAGGACAGGTACGACCGGGAGTGGCTGCACCCGGAGTGGCACCGGTGTTACGGGTGGTGCGACCGACACGAGACCAAACTGGTAGCCGAGTAGCCGAAGTTGCGGACAGACCAGGTCTACAAGAAGGAGGTGAAGAAGAGGCACCACCTCAGGAGCCACGAGGACCGGTACAGCAAACTGGCGAAACACCGGTAGAGGTTGGGGGACGCGATACGGAGACAGGAGTGTTTGTTACAGTAGTAGTCCTAACCCGACCGGTAACACCGGGCTCGGTGACACAGGGAGAAAGGTAACGGGAAGAATGATTTCTCTGACTTGAAAACGGGACCGTTCTAGGAGGACAGGGTGAGTAAGACAAAGGTACGTCTACAGTACTTTGCTCGGACACGACTGTAATGACAGTTATAGTAAATACCCGACATACACCAAGACAGATGTTACCCTTATCTGAGGAACGAATAACGCGACAGGATATGGGAATAAGAAGTATGTCACTACTCAGACCGGAGAGGGTCCCTCGCATAGGCCCGGGAGTTGTGAACACAAAGAGTATAAAATCGGCAAGACCAAAAGAAGTAGGGTCAGTATCCACACAGGTACTAGGTGGCAAAACCCTCTGTGGAAGGGGAGTATCATGTGAGGGAACAACGGATGCACATGGACCACCACGGGGGACACGAGTTGGGGCAGTAGATGTCACAGTTCAGGTTCGGGTAGTCCCTCCGGTACGAGTCCCACGACTCCCTCTTCTCCTTTCCGACTACTACAGTTCTTTATTGGAGTTTTTGTCTCCCTTTTGTGTCAGTGTGTCAGTATTGGATACAGACTTTTTGGGTAAAAAGACTCGGGACTGGGTCTCGGTAATAGTTCTCTTACTGTTTGTTTACGTATAGGAGTCTGAGTACCCACTTTTTGTCAGGACTAAGAAATGAAGTGAATAATTGGAGTCGAAAAAGTAAGTTTTGAATGAACACGTTCTGAGACATCAACAATATTCCTTATTGTAATTTACTTGGTATCCCTCACAGAAGGGAGGTAACTTCCTATCTTCGAGATTTATGTGTTAATGTCATTCATATTATTCCGACACTCTCAAAGTGTGTTTCTCAATATCCTTACACCTTCTCCCAAACGAGGGAACGGTCCCCTTTTACTCTTTCCAGAGTTCCTTCCTCCGATTTTCCACTCAGTCAACAGTCCTTCCGTTTCTCTCCAGTGTGTATTAGTGACCTTTACTAACATTTTCACTTATTTGACTCTACACCTCAATAGACCAACGAACTCCTTTCCACTCACCAGTCTACACCGAGTCGTATTACACACACAAACACACACACACACATGCACGATGTCCGTTACTTTCACATCATGTCGAGAAGTCTCGATCCCTAGGTTACCTGTAAGAAACGAGGTTTTCACATGGAGGAACGAACTATTACTGGAAAGAGACCGGAAACTGACAGTGGACTCTAAGATTAAAGTCTCTGATATCTAAAATTAATGTGTAGTAAGTGCGGAAGGAGTAGAGAATTTTAAGGTACAGGGACCCAATCCTTGTAGAAGTAAGGTTTCAGTAGTGTTTCTCCGGTGACTCCATCCGTGAAAGACGTAACAGTCGTCGTGACCACCTTTTAGTCCCTCGTCCATTCAAATTCGTCCCAAATCTCCGGATACAAAACTGTATTTATAAGAGAATACTACGATGACGTGTATAGAAAATGTAGGACCTCAGGTAAAACCACCCGTATATAAGTCTTCACTATCAATCTACTATATCATCGAGGGGTAAATTAAAAAATTCCTACGAGGTATGATAAAAGAATCATCGACGTGGTCAAATGTAATAGTGGTTACTACGTCTTCCAAGGTATAAGAGGTGTAGGAGTTGTTACGAACAATAGAATAAAAAAATCACTATCGACACTCCGCTGTATAGAAACACCAAAACTAAACGAAAAAGGATTTTTCATCGTTCAAATCAACGATGAACGAAACGTTCAACGAAAAATATACGGATAATCATAAAGAAGTTTCTTTACCGATAAGTCAAGGAAACGGGTAAAAAATTAGTCCAATATAAAAACAAGAACTCAATGTCCTCATGAAATATATAACGATTAAAATTAGGAAATAGTCTATACATCAAACGTTTATAAAAGAGAAAAGGTACCTAACGGAAAAGTGAGACAATTATCACAAAGGAAAGGACACGTTATTGAAAAATCAAACTTCATAGGGGTGAACAGATTAAAACGAAAACAACGAACACTAAAACCAAAGTAATAAAGTATCTAGAAACGGTTCAGGTCAATGTACTTCCAAAGGGGGTTCAGCAGAAGATGATCAAAATATCGAATAATACCAGTTTATAAATTAGGTCAAACTCAATGGAAAACATATACTACACTCTAGACCAAGTTAAAATAAGTAAACGTACTTCTGTAGGTTAAAAGGGTTGTAGTGAACGGTTTCTCTTACAGGAAAGGAGTAACATACAAGAACCCTGAGAGTAATTTTTCAGTAACTCATATATACCCACTCAAACCTAAAGATAACATGTTCTGTCCAAAATATGGTCACTTTCACTTTCAGTAAGTCAGCACAGGCTGAGAAACACTTGGGTTCCTGATGTCAAGTACCTTAATATCCGGTATTATGACCTCATCCATCGGAAAGGGAAGAGGTCCCCTAGAAGGGTTGGGTCCCTAACTTGGGCCCAGAGGGTATAATGTACGTATAAGAAATGGTCGATTCGGTCTTCCCTTCGAATATGTGTCATGGTATGACAAAATTTAACGATATCTAAACATTATATAAAACTTTGGTCTTTCATACACTACGGAGGTCGAAACAAGAAGATTAAGTTCAAACGAACCTGACAACCCCCAGAAAATACTAAGGTATACTTAAAATCCTGAAAAAAGATAAAGATATTTTCCATAGTAACTCTAAAAATATATTGAAAGTAACTGAAACGTCTAGTAGACCCCATTTTACGTGTGAAACTGTTATAATTGAGAAGGTTAGGTACTTGTATTGCACATGAAAGTAAATAAATAATAGAAGGAGTCACTAAATAGCAAAGGTCACATGTTCAGACAGTGGAGAAATCAATTCAGATAAGGATTCATAAAATAAAAGAAACTAAGATAACACTTTGTCTAATAAAAAAGAATAACAGGTAAAACCTATTAACTAACAATCACATTATTTTTGTTTTGACTAAAACACACGATTAAAACATGGGACTTTGAAAGAGCTTAAATAACATTTGACAAAAGAATATCTCCAAACCCCTAAAGTTTATGTATTCTAACACATCGGACGTTTGTCTCTATTAAAATAAAGATCAAAAGGTCATCCTCGAGAAATAAAGGAAAGGAATTCAGTGATGAAACCGAACCTAAAATCATGATATGACTTATCTTCACCCTTTTTTACTCGTATGAAGGGAACAAAGGTTAAGAACAAGTACTCTTTTTACAAAGTCAAAAATGATAACTCATATTACATTCCATACCCGAACAGTATATATAGGACATAATTCAACCCTTGTGTAAGGAATGTATAGATATTGAGGGTATAAGTAAAATCGTAATAAGTGTTATCGGTTCTATCACTTTGTTGGGTTTACAGGTAGTTGTCTACTTACCTATTTCTTTTACACCATATGTGTATTTCACCTAATAATGAATCGGAAATTTTTCTTTTAGGTCGGTAAACGTTGTTCCTTTGTAAACCTCCACTACCTACAGACAGTGGAGCTAACATTCCTTACTAAAATTCACATATAGTTAAGTCAAGTCAAGTCAAGTAAAGTCAGCGAGCCAACACAGACTGAGAAACGCTGGGGTACTTAACGTTGTACGGTCCGGAGGGACAGGTAGTTGTTGAGGGTCTCAAGTGAGTCTGAGTGCAGGTAGCTCAGTCACTACAGTAGGTCGGTAGAGTAGGAGACAGCAGGGGAAGAGGAGGACGGGGGTTAGGGAGGGTCGTAGTCTCAGAAAAGGTTACTCAGTTGAGAAACGTACTCCACCTGTTTTATGACCTCAAAGTCGAAATCGTAGTAAGGAATGTTTCTTTAGGATCCCGACTAGAGGAAGTCTTACCTGACCAACCTAGAGGAACGTCAGGTTTCCTGAGAGTTCTCAGAAGAGGGTTGTGGTGTCAAGTTTTCGTAGTCAAGAAACCGCGAGTCGGAAGAAGTGCCAGGTTGAGAGTGTAGGTATGTACTGGTGTCCTTCTTGGTATCGGAACTGATCTGCCTGAAATCAGCCGTTTCATTACAGAGACGAAAACTTATACGACAGATCCAACCAGTATTGAAAAGAAGGTTCCTTATTCGCAGAAAATTAAAGTACCGACCTTAGTGGTAGACGTCACTAAAACCTCGGGTTTTTTCATTTCAGACTACGACAAAGGTGACAAAGAGGTAGATAAAGGGTACTTCACTACCCTGGCCTACGGTATCAATACAAGTTTACCTAGTTTAATATATTTAATTTCTTTAAGTCAAAAGACATGTAATTACTATGGAGTCATTTCGACATTGTGTGTGTGTGTGTGTGTGTGTGTGTGTGTCTACGAAGACGTACAACCGAGACCCCGGAGAAGTACGAAAGTACAAAAGTGAAATTACCTTCATTTCCTTCGGGGACCCCTATCTTGTTCTACCGTTCCTGTTACAGGACCCATCCTACCGTACGACGTAGAGATTTTGTGTTCAGGTCTCTGTGTCCACTCGAGGGTACAGAAGGGGGTAAGTAGAGAGAGACAGAATTCGGTAAATAAGGGGTAGACAGGAGGGTCCAATGAAATAGGTATCAACGATACTTTGTACTACCACGAATGTGTTTTAGGGTCCTCTTTGTCTGTGTCTTAACTTAGACGAATTGGACGTTCTTGTTGGGATCCTTGGTTCTTCTCTCACGTCTCTTTATTTGTGTTGAGTGGACTCACAGACATTCCCAGTGAAGCTCCCTGGTCCTTCATAAGACACACTGAGGTGTATTATTTCCTGTAACAAAATTTTTTTTCAAACTTCACGGTTCATTTTAGAGGATGTCTACACCATCGTCCCTACTCGGATCTCTCCTACTAAGATCGGGAGAGGAAGTGTTTAGTCCACGAGTCATCATATTGAAAGGTTGGTTTTTATGTATAAAACGTGTAAAAGGTAACGGGTCCTTTCTGATTCAACTCTGATAGGAGACACCGGACAGCGGTCCTACAGGGACCCCTCGTCGTCGAGTTCCGTGGTCCATATTTCATCCCAGAATCAACGTCTCTAAAAGACCGAGGAAGTCTTACTCCTTGTCATCTCTTCCGACGTTCTTGTTCGTCCCACTCATTGGACCCCGGGTCTATGTTGGGAAGTATGTGTACAATAAATAATCCTCCCCCTGGACCATTCTCTTAGACTCTACGGGAGAACTAGTCGGCGAAAGTACACCTTCTCGGTAACTCTACGTCTTACTCGTGCACAGTTCTTATTCTTCCTTTCCTTCCTCCGGTCGGAAGGGTATTTACGGTCTAGGCGTAAGTATGGGGACGGGCGGGAGGTGGGGCCATCCCCCTTTCTTCACTTTCTCTGATGAAAGGACGTCGTATCTCTGACAGATTGGGTGTATTAATACGTTTTTGGGTCTGAGACACAGGTTCGTCTAATCGTGGAAAAATAAAGAGATTCATTCCATAGTTATATTTCCATAGAATTATAAGGTGAGGTCTCTCGTACGACGCCCATTAGATCTATAAACGAAGGACAGAGTTAAGAGAGATACTCTAAACAGAAAGGGTACAAAAGACTCATTCTTCTTTGAGAATCTTCTCGTGAACCGAATTTATTACGTTTTAAAAATGTGGTATCGAAATCTATCGTGGAGGTAGTGCAGTGTATTAATAGTACAAATAAAGAGAAAAAAAGACCATCCTTTTTCTTTTCGTGAACTGGAAAAAACCGCCCCCCATATACCAACAAAATGTTATAACACAACCAAAGATGAAATGTTGTTTCACTTAGTCAAAATACAAACGCGAGCTAAAATACGGAGGGTGGGCGTGGGGGAGTAAGTCGGGCAGACCCAGTGGCGTCTCGGGACTCGACTCGAGGGGCACGACGCGACGTCTCTAGGAGGGGCGCGCAGGTGTATATACAGACCAGAGATAAGGGCGGGACTCTTCGCGAAGGAGACATGGTAAAAAGATCTCAGGTGTATATACGCAATTGTATACTATGAACAAAAAGTGAAAGAATGAAGTGAGACAACCGTGGGGTGAGGTCATGAGAACGGACCTTTTAGGGTACCTACCTCCTCGCACCTTCCGACGTCAGGTTCCCCAGCGATTCTCAGTCTGTCTGACTCGCTGAAGTGAAACTGAAAAGTGAAAGTACGTAACCTCTTCCGTTACCGTTGGGTGAGGTCACAAGAACGGACCTCCTAGGGTCCCTGCCCCCTCGGACCACCCGACGGCAGATACCCCAGCGTGTCTCAGCCTGTGCTGACTTCGCTGAATCGTCATCGTGAAGTGAGACATACTGTTGGAGATCGAGGTAGGTGTATAGATGTTCACTGGGTCAAAGTGAAGAAAATACTGACTCTTTATAAGGTAGTATACATACGTGGTGTAGAAATAGGCAAGCAGGTAGTCACCTGTAAATCCAACTGAGGTACAGGACCGATAAGATTTATCACGACGTTACTTATAACCTGACGTACACAGAAAAACTTATTGCCAAAAGAGACCCATATATGGGTCATCACCATAACGACCCAGTATCCCATCAAGATAAAAGTCAAAAAATTCCTTATAAGTATGACAAGAGGTATCACCGATACAATTGTATACAAGAGTAGTTCACACCCTGTAAAGGGAAAAGAGGTGTAGGATAGATCGGAAACAACAAACGTCTACAAAACTTCTACCGGTAGACTGGACACACTCGACTACGAAGTGACATCAAAAATAGACGTAAAGAGATTATTAATCACTATAACTCGTAGAAAGGTACACAGAGAACTAGTAGACATACGTGAACTAAAACTCAAGTTCATTTCTTTCATACCACCTGAGTTGGAAAACGAAGATCCGCTGAACTGAAAGGGTCTGTGTACCTCAGTCTTCTATTGTCTTAGGATCTCACGATTTCACCTTTCCTACCTTAAGGAGTCCCCTCTCGATATTAAATTTTATAGAAACTGGAAAATCACAGGACTTCTATTATTATCTTCTGGTTTAGACCAGACTAAGGTCCAATTTTACTAAATAAAATTTTAAGACTTGGTGTACCCTTCGTGCTTTGTATAGTTAGGTTGAACAGATGATTTTATCCGTAAAGTCCTTTTATTCTCACCCTTTTTTTTTCGGAAGGGAAAAAAAAAATTTGGTGTCTCTTAGAAAAGGTTATAATAAAGGAGTATTGTGATTATATGTGTTTCTTGTCCATTTTTCCAGTAATAGACCTACATTCCCTCTTTAACCGAACCAACATATTCTCAATGAGTATTAAAAACCGTTAAAAGGAATTCCCCATATGATATTAAAATTGGGGAATTCGAGGTTTGAAGAACATTACAAGTCGAATTCAATGGTAAACCTAGGACGATGGTGTCGGTTCTCATTATCTAGTGTGTTTATGGGTGTCAATGTACCCTGGATGTATAGTTTTCGTTCAAGTTTTGTTCTCTAAATTCTCATTAAGTTATTATCTGATTAATTACGTCCTACTTTCTTTTTCTTGACACTGTAATTAGGGTCTATTTTAATTAGGAGACGACGACGAAGACGACGATTCAGCGAAATCAGTATGGGTTGAGACACGCTGGGGTCTCTACCGTCGGGTGGTCCGAGGACGTGGGGACCCTAAGAGGTCCGTTCTTATAACCTCACCTAACGGTAAAGGAAGAGGTCACGTACGTACGTACGATGTAGCGAAGTCAGCACAGACTGAGATACACTGGGGTACCTGTCGTCGGGTAGTCCGAGGAGACAGGTGTCCTAAGAGAACCGTTCTTATGACCTCACCCAACGGTAAAGGAAGAGGTTTAATTAGGAGTCTAAGGAAGTTTAATTTGCCTCTCGACTGTGTAAGATAAAACTAAACACGACAGTTACCGTTTCTCATAGAGGACCTGACTAGGATTCGTTTAGGTTTACTTTAATCAATTATTACTATTAATTAACATAATTAGACTTCTTTGGTGACCAGAAATGATATATGAACTTGTATACCTGGAAACTCTACGATACAATTACCTGGCTCACTTCTTCTTGACCCATTATTTTAATGACAGAAGTAAGTTAGTAAGTAAAAGAATAAGTAAGTAACCAATATAGACTTTTTTTTTTCATATCTTTAAACACTTTAGTAGTTTTAGTCTTGTCATTCTACTTGATTCTCGACTTCTTTATATGGACCCTTATCATTTCTCTTTTCGTTTTGGTTCCTCTATTAATGGTGTTATTTTCCGTTTACTGAAATATTCTTCCAAGATTTCCCAGTGTCGTAAACGGGACGAATCTCGTTTCCGATTGTCTCAAAACGGTTCTCTTGTATAACTAGTATCGTTTGTGGGAGAAGGTTGTTGTGTTCTCTACTGAGATGTGTACCTGTAATGGTCTACCAGTTATTGTTTTAGTCTTACTAATATACGAAACGTCGGTTTCTACCTCTTGGAGATATGTCAGTCGTTTTTGTTGTGACCCTAGTACTTGAGTCTAGTACCTGAGTATACCGAGTCTTGTATTTTGATGAATAACGTTTTAAGTTTGAATTTGACTTCTTTCATCCCTTTTGGTGATTTGGTAAGTTCGCACTGGATTTAGTTTAGTGAATACTAGTATGTCACTTTCACTGTTTATTAAGTTCCCTAATCTAGACTATCTCACGGACTTCTTGATACCTGTCTCCAAGGACTGTGAGATGTCTTCCGTCACTAGTTCTGGTAGGGTTCCTTTTCTTTACGTTCTCCCGTTTTACTAACAGACTCCTCTGGAATGAATATCAACTCTTTTCTTTTCTACACTTTCCGTTTCCTCTTTTCCTTTCTATGTGGGTAAACTTACGTCTCAAGGTTTCTTATCGTTCCTCTCTATTCTTTCGGAAGGAGTCATTAGTCACGTTTCTTTATCTCCTTTTGTTATCTTACCTTTTCTGATCTCTAGAGAAGTTCTTTTAATCTCTTATGGTTCCCTTGTAAAGTACGTTTCTACCCGTACTATTTCCTGTCTTTACCATACCTGGATTGTCTTCGTCTTCTATAATTCTTCTCCACAGTTCTTATGTGTCTTCTTGATATGTTTTTTTCTAGAATTACTGGGTTTGTTGGTGCTACCACATAAGTGAGTGGATCTCGGTCTATAGGACCTTACACTTCCGTTCACCCGGAATCCTTCGTAGTGATACTTGTTTCGATCACCTCCACTACCTTAAGGTCAACTCGATAAAGTTTAGGATTTTCTACTACGACACTTTCACGACGTGAGTTATACGGTCGTTTAAACCTTTGAAGTCGTCACCGGTGTCCTGACCTTTTCAAGTCAAAAGTAAGGTTAAGGTTTCTTTCCGTTACGGTCTCTTACAAGTTTCATGATGTGTTAACGTGAGTAGAGTGTACGATCGTTTTATTACGAGTTTAAAGAGGTTCGGTCCGAAGTCGTCATACACTTGGTTCTTGAAAGTCTACAAGTTCGACCTAAATCTTTTCCGTCTCCTTGATCTCTAGTTTAACGGTTGTAGGTAATCTAGTATCTTTTTCGTTCTCTAAAGGTCTTTTCGTACATAAAGATAAAATAACTAATGGGGTTTAGGAAATTGACACACCTAGTGGTGTTTGACACCTTTTAAGACTTTCTATACCCTTATGGTCTGGTGGAATGGACGAAGGACTCTTTAGACATACGTCTAGTCCTTCGTTGTTAATCTTGACCTGTACTTTGTTGTTTGACCAAGGTTTATCTTTTCCTCATGTAGTTCCGACATATAACAGTGGGACTAATAAATTGAATATACGTCTCATGTAGTACGTTTTACGACCCGACCTACTTCCTGTTCGACCTTAGTTCTAACGGCCCTCTTTATAGTTATTGGAGTCCATACATCTACTGTGGTGTGAATACTGTCTGTCGTTTCTCCTTGATTTTTGGAGAACTACTTCCACTTTCTCCTCTCACTTTTTCGACCGAACTTTGAGTTGTAAGTTTTTTGATTCTAGTACCGTAGGTCAGGGTAGTGAAGTACTGTTTATCTACCCCTTTGTTACCTTTATCACTGTCTGAAATAAAACCTCACGAGGTTTTAGTGACGTCTACCACTGACGGCGGTATTTTAATTTTCTGTGCACGAGGTATCTTCTTTTCTAAACTGTTTGGATCTGACGTATAATTTTTCGTCTCTGTAACAAAACGACTGTTTCCAGGTAGTTCAGTTTCTATACCAAAGAGGTCCTCAGTACATACCTATACTCTCAACCTGATATTTCTTTCGACTCGTGACTTCTCAACTACGAAAACTTGACACCACAACTTCTTCTGAGTACTCTCAGGGAACCTGGAGTTCCTCTAGGTCAGTCAGGTAGGATTTCCTTTAGTCAGGACTGATAAGTAACCTTCTCGACTACGACTTCGACTTCTTGACTGACACGTTTCTTGACTGAGAAACCTTTTCTGGGACTACGACCCTTTCTAACTTTAAATCTCCTCTTCCCCTGCTGTCTCCTACTCTACCAACCTACCGTAGTGACTGAACCACCTGTACTCAAACTAGTTCGAGGCCCTTAAACACTACCTGTTCCTTCGGACCACACGACGTCAGATACCCTAGTGTTTCTCAGTCGGTATAGAATCGCTGACTTGACTTGACTTTGTCAGTGTCCTTTACCGTCTTCTAAAAACCTCTTTCTCCTTTCCCAAAGTAAAGGTCTTGGAGTTAGAATAGTGGTACCTTGTAGTCGTCTTTTGTTCGAGAAGAACTATTAGAATAGGACGGTCGGGGTGTGAATTGTTTAGAGGTCATAGATCATGTCGGTTATATCCTCCAGATTCTAACAAATTTCACACATTCGGTTTATCTGGACTTAAAATTAAACCTAAGGAAAGACGGTATCGGATCTCTTTGAGAAATTCGGAGAGGGAGGTCAAAATAGAAAATAATAATAACAGTAAAACTAATAAACAAATTTTATATGAAAAAATTTCATTATGAACAGTAAAAAACTCTGATTCACCATAATAAATGATTATATTTACTCTCTTATCTTACAGATTATAGACCTTCTGTTCTCCATAGGTTATTGACTATTCTTTTACATAAAGGGGTTTTAGTTGGATCTCCCCTCCCCACCCCTCCCTCTACCCTTTCTCCAATTTTCCCTCCCCTATATACATATGGATACCGACTAAGTACAACTCCAAACTGTCCTTTGTTGTTTTCAGACATTTCTTTAATAGGAAGTTAATTTTTTATTTATTTTTAAATTTTATTTTTTCCTTTTTACGATATTTTAAAAACAATTTTTAAAAAATTATTTTTTACAACACAATCAAAATTTGTTTTTCTTTTAAATAAAGGGGTTTTAGTCTTTGATTTGACTATAAAGATCCTGTCTAGGGTGATTTAGGAGTAACTCGGATTTAAATACAGAAAGTAAGTATAGAAACTAACCGAAGACACCTTTAAGATTGAACCTCTTCTCTTGGAATGCAGAGTAGGAGGACGTCGACACCGGGAGGGTCGATCTCGACTCTAGTCGCGACTCTCTAAAGTCCCTCCAGTAAGTTCCTGTTTAGTTCAGGAGAACTACTCACACGATTCTCCGACTTGTTTTCTAAATCGACCATAAGATTTGTAATACCCCTTGCGAGTCACTTAACTCACTCTTTTACTAAGGATGTTTCGTTACACATCGGACCTAACGTCCCCGTAAATTTCTGGGTCCGTCTATAAGAGACCCGTTCCGTCTCTGTCTGGGGTTTATAGATTCACAAGAGTCGTTGGACCACTCTTAGTTCACAGAGTAAGTTGTTTTGAAAAGATCATGAATTGTCGGATCCATAATTAGTAATACCCAGAACTAATCTTCTGTTGCAGGATCCTAAACATGAGTCTGGGAGGTTTGTGTTCTTCTAGGGTTCAAGATTATCAAAATTATTAAGTCCCTCTTCGACGTTGAAAGAGAAGGAAACAACCTGAAGTCTTAAAGAGAAAAGTGAAATCTATTTTATAAAGGGAAGGGATAGATAGTCCTTTCATTAATACTCTCGTGTACACTATTGATACAATTAGAAAATTTTAAAACGTTTTTCCTTACTGGTACTCGTAAATTTTACAGAAAATATATAAGTTCTCCCGATTGCGTGTAGTGAAATAAATTTCTTTTGTGACCTTCATTCCCACCTTTATCATATTTTAAATGTAAATAATTCTTGATTTAGAATTTAGATAAAGTTAGTAAATAAAAGTCTATTAGTATCTCTTCAATACGATAGAGGATTCACCATATAAACAAAAGTACTGTATATCCAACAATATATATGTAAGAACCTTGACAATTATTATGTTTCATTTTCGACTCTTTATCTTTTATTAATTACTTTCTCAGATGTGTCATATTTATTTACAGAAGGATTATCCACATACCAGTTACAGAAACACAGACGGGTCTAACTTTTCGAGTGTTTAAAGACCTCTGGAGTTGACGGAAGGGTTCTACGAACGAAGGACCAGGAAACGGTCATAGAGGAAGAAGGTCGGAGGACGAAAGGACTACTAACCGTAGGGTCCGGATCTCCGGTAAGTACCGACCTAGAGGTAGGGGAAGAGGATGCACATGGGACGCCGGGAGTGACCTTTGACGGACTAGGAGAACCGACACTCCTCCTGGGGGTCGGACGTGGTCGGGTACATGATGAAGGACAGGTACGACCGGGAGTGGCTGCACCCGGAGTGGAACCTTGACGGACTAGGAGAACCGACACGCCTCCTGGGGGTCGGACGTGGTCGGGTACATGATGAAGGACAGGTACGACCGGGAGTGGCTGCACCCGGAGTGGCACCGGTGTTACGGGTGGTGCGACCGACACGAGACCAAACTGGCAGCCGAGTAGCCGAAGTTACGGACAGACCAGGTCTACAAGAAGGAGGTGAAGAAGAGGCACCACCTCAGGAGCCACGAGGACCGGTACAGCAAACTGGCGAAACACCGGTAGAGGTTGGGGGACTCGATACAGAGACAGGAGTGCTTGTTACAGTAGTAGTCCTAACCCGACCGGTAACACCGGGCTCGGTGACACAGGGAGAAGGGTAACGGGAAGAATGATTTCTCTGACTTGAAAACGGGACCGTTCTAGGAGGACAGGGTGAGTAAGACAAAGGTACGTCTACAGTACTTTGCTCGGACACGACTGTAATGACAGTTATAGTAAATACCCGACATACACCAAGACAGGTGTCACCCAAAACTGAGGAACGAATAACGCGACAGGATATGGGAATAAGAAGTATCTCACTACTCAGACCAGAGAGGGTCCCTCGCATCGGCCCGGGAGTTGTGAACACAAAGAGTATAAAATCGGCAAGACCAAAAGAAGTAGGGTCAGCATCCACACAGGTACTAGGTGGCAAAACCCTCTGTGGACGGGGGGCATCATGTGCGGGAACAACGGATACACATGGACCACCACGGGGGACACGAGTTGGGGCAGTAGATGTCACAGTTCAGGTTCGGGTAGTCCCTCCGGTACGAATCCCACGACTCCCTCTTCTCCTTTCCGACTACTTTAGTTCTTTATTGGAGTCGTAGACTCCCTTTTGTGTCAGTTTATCAGTATTGGATACAGGTCTTTCGGGCAAAAAGACTCGAGACTGGGTCTTTGTAATAGTTCTCTTACTGTTCGTTTAGTGGGAGTATGTATGCCCACTTTACGTCAGGACTAAGGAAGAGTTCAGAAACACCGAAGTGTAAATTAAACAAATGAATAAATAAACAATAAAAAGAGACACGACGTAGCGAAAGTCCTAGAATTAAGGGGTTGGTGCTTACTTTGGACCTCGAGGTCGTCACTCTCACGGTTCAGGATTGGTGACCTGGTGGTCCCTGAAGGAGTCAAGATTAACAAATGAGGTGAGTAATTTAAGTAAAAAAATTAAATCACAAATACGATCTTAGATACCAAAAATATACTTCTATAAATTTACTTGGTATACATTAGAGAAGGGATAAAACTTTCCACCGTCGAAGATTTGTGTGTTAATATTATTACACATTATTCCGACACTCTCCAAGTGTGTTTCACCATATCTTCGGATCTTCACCTAAACGACGGAACTGTCCTCCTTTACTCTATCCTCAGTCCCTTCTTCCTCCGACTTTCTACTCATCCTCGAATATCCGTCTTTTACATCCGTTACCCTCCAGTATGGATTATTTACCTGTTCTTATATTTTTTACTATTTTGACTCCGTACCTCAATAGACCAACTACACTTTTTCACTCACCAATCCATACCGAGTCGTATTACACAATCCACAACCTCCCTCTTCTTGACCTCTACTCGACCTTTACTGTCCGTCACCACTATGGAGAAATTGAAAAGTCTAGACTAACCTGGTAAACCAGAAGTAAGAAACAAATTTTCAGTCGGAACGTTTCCGATGACGTTACATTTTTCAACATCTCCGAAATGACACATAGTGCTTAATCATTCCACTTTTATCTCCTCTTTTTCTTACGTTCCTTTTGTAAATTCTTCAACAAAATTGTCAGATCTTTTTTCTTACGTTTGATTTCGATTCAGTTATTAAACAAAAATTATCTACATTAAAAAAAATAAATTAAAGTAGAGGTGTAAAGAGAAGAGACAGAAGACTTTCATGGACCTTCGTTACTATGGCCGTAGTTACCCGTTCTGATCATAGATAAACAAAGATTTATGGTAAGTGGTGATGTATTTTGGATCCTAAGAACCTCATCACCGATTAAGGTCCATAGGTCCATACTCGTCCCTCATGTGTTTCACTCTACTTTATCAAATACAGACTTCGTTATTTTTTTATGTTTCAGTTATCCTCGTAATTTTGTGTGTGTGTGTGTGTGTGTGTCTTTAAGTAAGTTTTTCCGACGACGACGACGACGACGACGACGATTCAGCGAAGTCAGCACAGGTTGAGACACGTTGGGGTCTTTACCGTCGGGTGGTCCGAGGCGGTAGGGACCCTAAGAGGTCCGTTCTTGTGACCTCACCCCACGGTAAAGGAAGAGGGTACGTACTTTCACTTTTCACTTTCACTTCAGTGACTCAGCACAGATTGAGAGTCGCTGGGGTACCTGACGTCGGATGGTCCGAGGAGGCAGGTACCCTAAAAGGTACGTTCTCATGACCTCACCCCACGGTAACGGAGGTCACTGGTTTACATTCAGTTAATCTTGTAATTTTTATTAAAATTATCGTTAACTAATATCTTTTATCTTAAGAAATACTTTTCATACTCAGGGGTCACTATAAGTGTTACTTTTCCCTCTTTTCTTCTTTGACAAAAATATCTTCTTCCAGTACTTTGTTTACGTCTTCATAACTAAATATTCTATTGGAGAAACGTCCAAAATTACAAAAAATTTATTAGTTGTTTACGAATTTCCTACAAGTCTATGTTATAAGTGTGTCAAAGTTTCATGTAACGTGTTGAATGAATGATTTATTTTTTCCTATTTAGACAAAGTTGTTATTTCTCTGACCGTTATTATAGAATTCGTTTACTAGTTTAAATCCAATTGGTTATTCTACATTAGACTGGAATACACGGAAAACTATACTTATTCCTGTGTTTTAGAGTATACATTTTCAGGATGGTTTTTACGAGTTGGACTTAGATTGAGACTCCTTATTGGTCCCTTTGTTATTTATACCTTTCGTGGTGTGTGTACGTATTGATGTGATTGTATGTGTGTGTGTGTGTGTGTGTGTGTGTGTGTGTGTGTTTGATCATCGGACCCTATCAAAAGTTTTATACCCCAATACTTTCAATACAGTCCATGAATTAGATTTAATTTTCTCTAGTTTCTCCGTACTTTTGGTTTACGATCGCAATTAATCGGTAATAATCCTGTTAGTACCTTAAGTTTATACATAATATATATTCATGATCATAAATCATGTCAAGTCAAGTCAACGAGTCAGTACAGACTGAGAAACGTTGGGGTACCTGACGTCGTCGTACTGTCCGGAGGGACAGGTAGTGGTTGAGGACCTCAAATGCGTTTGAGTACAGGAATCTCCGCCACTACGGTAGGTTGGTAGAGTTGGAGACAGCACGGGAAGAGGACGGAAGTTAGAAAGGGTCGTAGTCCCAGAAAAGTTTACTCAGTCAAGAAGCGTAGTCCACCGGTTTCATAACCTCGAAGTTGAAGTCGTAGTGAGGAAGGTTACTTATAAGTCCTGACTAAAGGAAATCCTATCTGACTGACCTAGAGGAACGACTGGTTCCCTGAGAGTTCTCAGAAGAGGTTGTGGTGTCAAGTTGTCGTAGTCAAGAAGTCCCGAGTCGAAAAAAACATCAAGTTGAGAGTGTAGGTGTGTACTGATGACCTTTTTGGTGTCGAAACTGATTTGCCTGTAAACAACCGTTTCTTTACAGAGACAAAAAATTATACGACAGATCCAACCAGTATTGAAAAGAAGGTTCCTCGTTCGCAGAAAATTAAAGTACCTCCGTCAGTGGTAGACGGCACTAAAACCTCGGGGGGTTTTATTTCAGACTGTGACAAAGGTAACAAAGGGGTAGATAAACGGTACTTCACTACCCTGATCATAGTACTAGAATCAAAAGACTTACAATTCAAAATTCGGTTGACAAAGTGAGAGGAAAGTGAAAGTAGTTCTCCGAGAAATCAAGAAGAAGTGAAAGACGGTATTTCCACCACAGTAGACGTATAGACTCCAACAACTACAAAGAGGACCGTTCGAACTAAGGTCAAACACGAAGAAGGTGGGGTCGCAAAGAGTACTACATGAGACGTATATTCAATTCGTTTCACTGTTATAAGTCGGAACTGTATGAGGAAAGGGTTAAACCTTGGTCAGACAACAAGGTACAGGTCAAGATTGACAACGAAGGACAACGTATGTTTAAAGAGTTTTCCACCAGACCATAAGGGTAGAGAAAGTCTTAACAGGTGTCAAACAACACTAGGTGTGTCAGTTTCCAAAACCGTATCAGTTATTTCGTCTTTATCTACAAAGAGACCTTGAGAGAACGAAAAATGCTAGGTTACCTACAACCGTTAAACTAGAGACCAAGGAGACGGAAAAGATTTTGGTCGAACTTGTAGACCTTCAAGTACCAAGTGTAGACCTTCAAGTGCCAACTTCCGATCGAACCTCTTAAAACTCGTAATGAAATGATCGCACACTCTACTCACGTTGACACACCATCAAACTTGTAAGAAACCGTAACGGAAACAAACCCAAACCTTACTTTTGACTGTAAAAGGTCAGGACACCGGTGACGACTCAAAAGGTTTAAACGACCGTATAACTCACGAAGTGAAAGTGTCGTAGTAGAAAATCCTAAACTTTATGGAGTTGACATTAAAGTAGTGGAGGTGATCGAAACAAGTATCACTACGAAAGAAGTATTCCGGGTGAACTGAAGTGTAAGGTCCTACAGACCGAGATCCACTCACTAGTATTATCACAATCCGACCATACTAAACGGATCCAAATTTTTTATCAAAACACTTATCCATCCTTTTAGATAAAAATCTTTCACGTATGAATTATAAAAAATTCTTCCCAATTTTATCGATATTAAATAAAAGTTTACTCAATAGTTTTATTTACACACACTCACGTATATACTCTCACTTCCGTCCTTTTTCTCTGTCTTTTGTCACAATTTTTACAACGATTAGATCCACTAACCTTATGTTCATAGTCTTGGGACATATGTTCTGTCGTTTTCTCTGTGTCTACATAGCTTGTCACAAAAACCTGAGACACCCTCTCCCGTTCCCACCCTACTAAACCCTCTTACCGTAACTTTGTACATATAATACTATACACATTACTTAGTGGTCAGGTCCAAACTACGTACTATGTCCCACGAGTCCCGACCACGTGACCCTACTGGGTCTCCTGACCCTACCCCTCCCTCCACCCTCCACCCAAGTCCTATCCCTTGTGTACATGTGGGTACCGTCTAAGTACAGTTATATACCGTTTTGGTTATGTTATAACATTTCATTAATCGGAGGTTTATTTTATTTATAAAAATTTTCTTCTTATAAGAAAACTGAGAACGTCTGTAAAATTTAAATATTTTTACTCCTTCACACTCACCTCGTATAGAATATATATGTATACACACACATATATATATATATATATATATATTTCTCTCTCTCTGTCTCTCTGGGAGTACGGGTACCAGGATATAAAATTCTCTCTATCCTGTCGGAGAATCTATCAATAACCTATGACTCCTCTAGGATTCTGACTCGAGCCCATACGTACAATCCCTACGACTTAATCTTAAGTCTCTGTCGTTTTATTCGTATGGAGGAGAACTGATCTTATACTAAAATGAGTTTTGACATTAACCCTGAAGTACTTGAGGGTGGGCAGGGTTCGGTTTAGACTTTCAAGTTGTCACTAGTGACTCGTGGGTTACAAAGGAAGTCAACATTATGAATTGTGTGACATAATATTGATACCTATTTTTTACGAAGGGTGAGTTACGTATTACGAAATTACCTACCTACTTACTTGTGTCACTCTCTTACATAGTCGCCGTATCCCGGATGTCTCAGAGAAGTCTTTACCTCTAGAGACCTACGTCCCAGAGCACGGGGAGGGGATCGAATGGAAGTTTACATCCGTCGTCTCCGGACCGGGTGTCGACGTGCAGGGACTCCCCTCCCGGAGGTCGAGGAAATGACGATTTCAGGGGTTGAGGATGAGAGTGACAGAATTAATCTTCTGAGAAGAAGAAGACCTCCTCTACTTTCAAGGACAGGAGACCCAGACACTATAAGAGAGACGATGAGGAAAACATCGGATATGTGTGGTGAGAATCTTGAGAATGGTGAACGACAACTTTGTACGAAATATGACTGTCAAGGACCTTCCGTTGTCACTTTGGACTAAGTGTAACTTACAGAAGTAATAGGTCTTTTCTCTAATCTGGTTTCCACCGAAGTCCTTATGACGAACTTATTTGGATAAATACTTAGTGTTGAGGATTTGTTTACGTGACTTCAAATAAGTACATAAATAAGTTGTTGATGGATAATTTAAATGTAGTTTAGAGTTCGTTACTTTCGATCTCAATGTCGAGAAGTGTCGACACCTAGGTTACCTGTAGGAACAACGAGGTTTACGTATCGAGGAACAAGTTCTTACCGGAAGGAGACTGGTAAACGATAACGGACTCCAATATCATAATCTCGGAGATGTAAAATCATATAGTGAGACAGACGAAGTGGAACATTTTAAATCACAGAGACCCTATCTTTATGGAAACAAGGTTTCAGTAGGGTCTTTGGTGAGGCCATCCGTGAAAGAAGTGACCGTCGATATAACCGTTTTTTAACCCCTCACCCATTTAAATTCGTCCTAAATCTCCAACTGTAGACCTTTGTATTTATAAAAGAATTCCACTATAACGTCTACAGAAAATCTAGGACTACAGTCAAGAAACTCATATATGAGTCTTCATCTTGACGACCTACTATGTCATTCACGTTTAAATTAAAAAATCAATTCAGGTATGACAAAAAGTATCGTCGACGTGGTCAAATGTCATAGTGGTTCACATGTTCCCAAGATTAAAGAGGTGACGGTCTCAGGTCGGGGCCACCTAGGTCCCTTAAGCTTCGCCCCTGCCTCAGCCGCAGACCTTTTCCTGATAAATTAATCTTTATATCTCTAATCCTTTCTTATCACATCACCCTTTAAATCTCCTCCTTTCTCCGACATAAGGAACCAAATGCACCTTTTGGTTATTTTGAAGTTCTGTTCTCCAAACGTGGTAGATGCATCCGGTGACCGTGGACGAACTTATCGTCTCCTACGGGGTGGAACCCGAGGGAGAACACACCCAGAATCTTCGGTCCCGTCATTCATTCGTCCTTCATTCATCTGCACCACTCGGAGGTGCGAGGTTTCCTAGTCGGACTTTTCCTCTCCCTCCCTCTTCCTCTTTCTCTCTCTCTCTCTCAGCTGTACCCCCCTCGGGCTAAAGGTTCTTTGGTCAAACTCTTCGACCAGACTCTTTGACCAGGTAGGAAATAACAAGTCCTTTCGTAAAATATGAAAACCAACATGTATCTCTAGTTCCCTATTATGTTTTAATACGTCTCAGTCGTCGGGACTGAGAATAACTCTGGTCCGAAAAAGAGACGTATGGATCGACATATGTGTTCAGAATCCACTAAATGTAGTAGAAGACCGGTCCTCCGGATAATTGTAAAATGCCGGAAAAAGACTATTCCCAGACAGTTGGTCTTTTGAATAAACGGAATTATCACAACAAGAAAAGGTTTTAGACCACGGTGAGAGTCTTTCGTAATTTATTTCAATCTAAGGATGTATCGTTCCTGTGTTATTAAATATTGTTCCTTTCTGCTTATGTCACTAAATATTGTTTCTCTTTTAAGTAATTGAGTTTTCAGATCATAACGATTGTAGTTTTGATGATATAAGAACAAAGACGTAGGGCAAATGTAACTAATTATAGGAGGGTCCACGGATTTTCTATTTCCTATACCTCCGGACCGTCGTTTGTGATTGAGTTGTTACTTTGGGAAGTGGTTTGATTAAGAATCGAGATTTTCGGAGATATAGAAATTCTACAAAATTCGAAGCAAGGAGAGTGTCAACCCCCCGACATTTGTTAGCGTTCAACACTTTCGGGTCCCCTTGGACAGTCCGTTCAATCTCTCGGTAGTCTCCCTAAACTCGACTTTGTAAGGAAAGTATACGTCCTCTGGTCAACCTCGAGATTCAATAGAAAAAGGTCTCTTTCCACTAACCCCTATCGGGGGACATTACAGTCTTCTCATATCATATCGTCTGTCACTTGTCTGTCTAAAACCAAAGCCCCATCTACGAGTCTGTCTCCTGGGGACCTCTGGACTGAGTGGAACGGAACTCCAGTGAGTGAGGCGTACTGGAACAGTACCCACCCTAGAGGGTACGACCGAGATCGTGAGGTGTAGGAGTGGTTATGATAAAAAATTACTGTCAGTAGATTTGTCAACCTAGTTGAATCTTTTCTACTACTAAGATCGGGAGAGGAAGTGTTAAGTTAACGAGTTTATTTGGTAAAAAATATTCAAAAGTAGGTTTGTGTACACAGGACGTACAACAGTTAAGGGGTCCTTTCTGATTCGTCTCTGATAGGAGACAGCGGCCACCGTCCCGGTAGGGACCCCTCGTCACTGAGTGATTCCGTGGGTCAGTCACCATATTTCTACCTAGAATTAACGTCTCAAAAAGACCCGAGGAAGTCTTACACCTTGTCATCTCTTCTGACGTTGTTGTTCGTCACACTCATTGGACCCCTGGTCTATCTTGGGAAAGATGTGATAAATCTTCCTACTTCTGGATCAATCTCTCAGACTCTAGGGAGAGACAGTCAACGACAGAACTCCTCGGTCACTCGACCTCCTACTCATCTACGGTCCTCGTCCTTCCTTTCCTGGAAGGTATTTACCGTCCAGGTGGGGGGGGGGCGGGGGGTCCATCCCCTCTTCATTTCTTGATGAAAGACTTGTCCTTCTAAAGGATTAAGTATATTAATAAGTCTTTGGGTCCGAGACACAGGTTCGTCTACTCATGTGAAAACAAAGAGATTCATTCCGCAGTCATATTCTCTTTAGGGTGAACAGGATACCCACTAGACTTGTAAAAGAACCACAGATATGAGAGTGATACTCTAAAAACAAAGGTAAAAAGACTCATTCTTCTCGGAAAATATTTTCTGAGTAGATAATGTTTTACTAATATGGTAGTATTAATGGTACCAAAAGAAAAAAACATCTTTTAAAAATTTTATCTTTTCGTAAACCGAAACTCCAGTTCACCTCTTTCATACCACCTAAGTCGGAAAACAGACATCTGTTAAACTGTAAGGGTCTGTGTGGGTCAGTGTTCGATTACCTTTGGATCTTACGATTTCACCTTCACGAACTTAAGGAACCCCCTCCTCTCGATATTAAGTATTATAGAAACTGAGAAATCACTGGACCTCTATTATTATCTTCTTGTTTGGGCCAGACAAAGGTCCAATTTCACTAAACAATATTGTGAAGGTTTGGAGTACCCTTCGTTCTTTGTACAGCTATCTTTAACCAATGATTTTATCCGTAAAATCATTTTCTTGTCTTTTATTTCGAAAAGAAAACAAAGTGGTGTCTCTTAGGAAAAGATGATAGTCCGAGGAGTACTGTGACATTATAAGTGTTTTCCCCTATCTTTCCAGTACTAGTCCTACGTTCCCTCCTTAAGAACACTATCGTAACCTCAACGAGGACCCAAACCGTTGATCAGAATTGACCACAGGATAGTAAAATGAGGGACACGAGATTTAAAGGACTTTCAAGTCGAGTTTAATGGTAAACCTAGGAAGGTGGTGTCGGTTCTCGTTATCCAGTGTGTTTATAGGTGTTGACGTACCCTAGACGGATACTTGACACCTGTTTTCGTTCAAGATTCTATTCCCTAAACACTTATTGGGTTATTATCTAGTTAATTACGTCTTACCTTCTTTCTCTAAACACTGTGATTAGACTGTATTTTAATTAGGAGTCTAAGGGCGTTCAATTTACTTGTCGAGTCTTAAGTGGAAGACAATAGTACAGTAGTAAATACAATGGTTGCTGTCTCCCATAAAGGACTCAACTAGGATTCATTTGGATTTATTTTAACCTATTATTATTTATCATTAACATAATTAGACTTCCACGGTGACCAAAAATTATATATGTTTTAAATATGAAATTAAACACTTGTATAGGTGGATCCTCCACGACACAATTCCCAACGTCACCTCCCCTTTCACTTTCGCTTTCAACGAGTCAGTACAGGTTGAGAAATGCTGGGGTACCTAATATGTCTGGTACCTTAAGAGGTCCAGTCTTATGACCTCACCCATCGGACAAGGAAGAGGTCCCATAGAAGGGTTGGGTCCTTAGTTTGACCCCAAAGGACATGACGTCCGTCTAAGAAAGGGTTTACTCGATAGTCTCTTCGGGGTGTCACTTCCTCTTGACCTAATACTTTAAATCCCACAGAAGTAAGTTGATAATAAAACAAGAAGTAAGTAGCTAATGAGAACCCTCTTTTTTTTTTCTTTAAACACTTTAATAGTTTTGTGACTCTTACTTACTCTAAGAACTCCTTTACACAGAACCTAATCCTTTTTCTTTTCGTCATCGGTCCTCTATTAATTGTGTTATTTGTCTTTTAAAATTAAGAAACATTTTTCCTCGGTTTCCCAGTGTCTTACCTAATTTTTCTTCTAAAAACCTCTTTGTCCTTCCCCGAAGTTGACGTGTTGGAGTTTAGAACAGTGATACCGTATAGTCTTCTCTTGTTCCAAAAGAACTATTAGATTAAGACGGTTGGGGTGTGAATTGTTTACAAGGTATAGATCGTGTCGGGTAAAAGTTATGTCCACCACATACTGGGGACTTTCACACATTCGGTTTATCCGGTCTTAAACTACAATCCAAGTAAAGGTCGCATGGGATCCCCTTGAGGCCTCTTCCGTTACCGTGGGGTGAGGTCATGAGAACGTACCTTTTAGGGTACCTGTCTCCTCGGACCACCCGACGGCAGATACCCCAGCGTGTCTCAGTCCATACTGACTCGTTGAAGGGAAAGTGAAAAGCGAAAGTACGTAACCTCTTCCTTTACCGTTGGGTGAGGTCACAAGATCGGACCTCTTAGGGTCCCTGCCCCCTCGGACCACCCGACGACAGATACTCCAGCGTGTCTCAGCCTGTGCTGACTTCTCTGAATCGTCGTCGTCGTCGTTCCTTTGAGTGGTTCGGAGAGGGAAGAAAAAATTTGTACCGGAATAACAAAAATAATTTTAAGGAATTTTCAATATCCTCCCTTCTCTCGACCCCTTTCCCCGTTTTATCCACTTCCCCTAATTCTCCATGTTTGATGATCCATATTTCATTCTATATTCCTATATCAGAATAAAATATTATTGAAACATACCTCATATTAGGTATTTTTTATGGTTTAATGATACTTAAACTCAACTCGATAAAGCTTAGGTTTTTCTACTACGACATTTTCACGACGTGAGTTATACGGTCGTTTAAACCTTTGAAGTCGTCACCGGTGTCCTGACCTTTTCCAGTCAAAAGTAAGGTTAGAGTTTCTTTCCGTTACGGTTTCTTACAAGTTTGACATCGTGTTAACGTGAGCAGAGTGTGTGATCGTTCCATTACGAGTTTTAGGAGGTTCGATCCGAAGCTATCATGCACTTGGTTTTTGAAGCTCTACAAGTTCGACCTAAATCTTTTCCGTCTCCTTGGTCTCTAGTTAAACGGTTGTAGGTGACCTAATATTTTTTTCGTTCTCTTAAGGTCTTTTTGTAGGTGAACAAGCAACTGGTGTGATTTCGGAAACTGATATACCTAGTGTTGTTTGACATCTTTTAAGAAGTTTTCTACCCTTATGATCTGGTAGAATGGACGGAGGACTCTTTGGACATACGTCCAGTTCTTCGTTGTCAATTTTGATCTGCACCTTGTTACCTGACTTAGTTGAAACCCTTTCCTCATGCAGTTCCGACATATAACAGTGGGACGAATAAATTGAATATACGGCTCATGTAGTACACTTTACGGTCTGACATACTTCGGGTTCGACCTTAGTTCTAACGACCCTCTTTATAGTTGTTGGAGTCTATACGTCTACTATTATGAAAGTACCGTATTTAAATTCTCCTTGATTACTCGGAAAACTACTTGCACTTTCTCCTCTTACTTTTTCGACCGAATTTTGAGTTGTAAGTTTTTTGTTTCTAGTACCGTAGCCCAGGAAGTACCTTTTATCTACCCCTTTTCACCTTTGTCACCATCCCTTACGAGTTACTTACGTCACTCCCTTACTAAGGACATTTCGTTACCTAATATTCCCGTAGGTTTCTGGGTCTGCCTATAAGAGACCCGTTTCGTCTCTATCTAGGGTATATGAATTCACGAGAATCACTGGACCACTCTTAGTTCGTAGAGAAGTAAATTGAAAGACTCATGAATTATACTGTAAGTCGGATCCTTAAATAGTAATGACCTACAACTAATCTTCTGTTACAGGACCCTAACATGAGTCTAGGAGGTTTATGTTTTGCTAGAGTTCGAGATTATCGACTCAGTCCACTTTCGACATCAAAAGAGGAGGAAAGTACTTGAATTCTTAAAGAAAGAAAAATGGAATCGATTTTACAAAGAGAATAGATGGTTGTTCCATGTTTTATTACACGACACACTTTCGTGTATATGTTTTATGTGATAGTTACCTTACTGTTATTATTAGTCCCGTTTCCCTACTGCTACTACTCGTAAATCTCTCACGAAATGCATCACTTCCCGAAGAGACCATCGAGTCGACCATTTCTTAGACGGACGTTACGTCCTTTGGTACCAAGTTAAGGACCCAACCCTTCTAGGGGACCTCTTCCCTTTCCGATAGGTGAGGTCATAAAACCGGACCTCTTAATGTATCTGATATGTCAGGTACCCGAGAGTTTCTCAATCTGTGTTGACTCGCTAAAAGTCAAAGTGAATGAATCACTTCTCACAATTGTTTGTACTGAAAAAAGTTATAATCTTCTGTGACTGACGTTCATTACCCGTTTTTATCATATCGTAAATATAAATCTTTCTTTCTTTAGGATTTAGATAAAGTGAGTAAATAAAAGAGGACCTCCTCCTTTACCGTTATGAGGTCATAGGAACGGTCACTTTAGGGTACCTATCTCCTCCGATCACCCGGAGACCCCAGGTACCCCAGGTTTCCCAACATTTCTTAACCTGTACCGACTCGTTGGTTCGTAGGTGGGTCGGTACCTTTTAAATTTGATAGGGGGTTGTACGACGTAAACAAAACTCCTGTGTAACCGATTACATATGAGTAGGGACCTTCTCAATTATTATGTTTCATTTTCGACTCTTTTCCTTTTTATTATTTACTTTTCGTATTTATTTACAGAATAAACTGTCTATAGACCAGTCACAGAAAGATAGATAGACGACTCTGACTTTTTCAGTGTTTAAAGACCTCTGGAGTCGACGGAAGGTTTCTACTAGGGAAGGGTCAGGAAGCTATTGTAGAGGAAGAAGGTCGGAGGACGAAAGGACTACTAACCGTAGGGTCCGGATCTCCGGTAAGTACCGACCTAGAGGTAGGGGAAGAGGAGGTACATGTGACACCGGGAACGACCTTTGACGGACTAGGAGAACCGACACTCCTCCTGGGGGTCGGACGTGGTCGGGTACATGATGAAGGACAGGTACGACCGGGAGTGGCTGCACCCGGAGTGGCACCGGTGTTACGGGTGGTGCGACCGACACGAGACCAAACTGGCAGCCGAGTAGCCGAAGTTACGGACAGACCAGGTCTACAAGAAGGAGGTGAAGAAGAGGCACCACCTCAGGAGCCACGAGGACCGGTACAGCAAACTGGCGAAACACCGGTAGAGGTTGGGGGACGCGATACGGAGACAGAAGTGCTTGTGACAGTAGTAGTCCTAACCCGACCGGTAGCACCGAGCACGATGGGACAGGGAGAAGGGTCACGGGAAGGACGAATTTGCAGACTTGAAGACGGGATTATTCTGGTAAAACAGGGTAAGTAAGACGAAGGTAGGACTTCACTACTCTTCTCGGACACGACTGTAGTGGTATTTATAGGAGATACCCGGGACCCACCAACACAGGTGACGTCCGTATCTAAGGGACGAGTAGCAGGACAGGATGTGAAAGTAGGACACGTGCCAGGAGCCAGACCGGAGAGGGTCCCTCACATAGGCCCGGGAGTTGTGAACACAAAGAGTATAAAATCGACAAGACCAAAAGAAGTAGGGACAGTATCCACACAGGTACTAGGTGGCAAAACCCTCTGTGGAAGGGGGGTATAATGTGAGGGAACAACGGATGCACATGGACCACCACGGGGGACACGAGTTGGGGTAGTAGATGTCACAGTTCAGGTTCGGGTAGTCCCTCCGGTACGAGTCCCACGACTCCTCCTTTACGGTCTCAACTACTACGGTCTACGGATGTCCTAACCCCCGGAACTTCTTTCAAACCGTTTAGTTTTAAAGTTGAGGACCCATCTAGTTCAGGGTGGTATCGTGACAAAACCCGTAGACCCTTTCCTCTACTAACTATTAGTACCCTTTGAAAGTAAATAAATAAATAAGAGAGTAATAAAGTGTATGTAAAAAAGTTACGATTGAAAAAAGACCAGGATACGATTCATGTTCCTTATGTCTTTACTAAATGTTTACCAGAAAGGGAAGTTTGTAGAGTGGATACTTATATGTATTTTTAATGTGTATCTTTTTACAAATTCATTCACATGTACGAGTCGACACAGACTAAGACGTTGGGACACCTAATATCGGGTCGTCCGTGTCACCATTTCTTGGGAGGACGGTTACAGTCTCTGTACCCAAGTTCGGGATCTAACCCTTCTAGGGGATCTTTTCCTACCGTTGGGTGAGGTCATAAGAATGGACCTCTTAGGGTACCTGTCTCCTTGGACCAAACAGTATCTAAAAGAAGGTTCCTTGTTCACAGACAATTAAGACACCGACGTCAGTGGTGGACGTCACTAAAACCTCGGGTTCTTTTATTTCACACGGGGGCAAAGGTAACAAAGGGGTAGATAAACGGTACTTCACTACCCTGTCCTAAGGTACTAGATTCAAAAAAGTTACGACTCAAAATTTGGTCGAAAGACGGTAATCCCACCACAGTAGACGTATAGACCCTAACAACTGTAAAGAGGGTCGTTAGAACCAAGGTCGAGCACTAAGTAGATCGGGTCGTAAAGCGTACTACATGAGAAGTGTTCAATTTATTCGTCCCACTGTTATATATCGGAACTACATGAGGAAAGGGTTAAACCTTGGTCAGGCAACAAAGTACAGGTCAAGAGAAAGAAGAACTGGATGTGTGTGTAAAGGTTCCTCCGTCCATTCCAACAGACCATCAGGGAGAGTTTTGGCTGTAGGACAATACGTAGACTGTTTACCCAGTTTACTAATAAAAGTTCACATATTCACGAGAGAGATTTTGGGTTCCTACTGATTATCCAAGACACGGAGAAACCTCCTTCATCCTTCTTGTTCCACTTTATTAAAAGGGAAATGGAACCTCTCCCATCCGACTGTCCTGTGTCTCGAAGTGACTACGCAGACCGACGGATTATAAACTCGCGGATAAGAGGGCGAGATACTACACGTTTACAGAAAAAAATATATATTAATAAAATTACTACCGGAATCGGATACCCATTGGTCTTAACACCAACCCGGTCGGGAACCCAAAGAATAATAAAAAATTCTAAAAAAATTCCAAAAAAATTTAAACAATGTTATAACAAAGACGAAATACGAAACCGTAAAAACCGGTGTTACGTTCACTCTAGAATCGAGGGGTTGGTCCCTAGCTTGGGTGTGGGGGATGCAACCTTTCATTTCAGAATTGGCGACCTGGTGATCCCTTCAGGGGATACATGTATGCAAAATACTCCTATAAGTCTCCTAAATGGTGAAAGACCAGAGAAGAGGTTTTGGAACCGGTCACTAGAATTATAGGTACAGGTTTATAGTACGAGGAAGTCAAAAACTTTTAAGAAAACCACTTTTCGTAAAAAGGAAGACACTGTATCCGTAAGGAAAAAAGGAGTACTGGATGAAGACTCACAAGTCAAATCAATAACCAGTGTTCATTACAGTAGAGGAACAACCGATTGAGACGGAGAAAGGTCGTTTCTCTTTCCATAAGAAAAATTTTACTACACATGTCGTATCTACCCGGGGACTTCGTAGTTTTGAACAACTTTCGTACAAAATGTCTCCCGACCCCATCTAATGGTCTCTCAGAGATGTAAGGCCTCTCAAGATTACCGGGTACAGAGATTAACTGGTCCCAAAGGGAAAGAGGACTTTCGAGGGAAGTCGGAGGAGGTAGAAAGAATGGCAGAGTAGTGTACAAGGGTACGGTCCCCACTTCGTGTTGTCTTTTTTGAAAGAGACACCGGATTTCGGACTATAGGGATCTCTACCCGACGTAAGGGGACTTCGTCGTTTTCTCCTCACAGAACCGACGTCTCAGAAGGGGCCAAATACATTCTTCACCGTGTTGTTTCGTCGGACCCCTTCATCGGTCCCATTCATCGGTGCCGGGTCTGAGTCTCGGAAGAGATACAGGTCTCAGGACCTCCTGTGAAGACAATAGAGGGGGAGAGGAGGAAGTTTTATTCTCAGTTCACCTCTATTCACTGTCTTCCGTCTCCATCGTCTCTTTATACCTCTGTCCTCACGATTCATGGGAGTCACCATCAAAGTATAAGACACATTCCCTTTCTAGTTCCTATTAGAAAAGGAGACCGAGGACCTAATCGAGTCTCTTCCGGAGTTTTAGGATTCGAGACAAAGATTCTGACTACAGATATAACCACTAGGTCTCACCATTACCAATTCCCATGGTTTTAGAGAAGACCCGATGGTAAGATCTTTTTATCTTTCTACGTACGAACCGTTGTGCGTTCGTATCATACGTTTAATGAGACCACTGAAAGTGAGTAAGTGAACAAGTAGTGTCGTTGGTTTAAGGGTTCTATATGGTATGTAACACGACTCATCTCGGAATACTTATATTTAGTCTTAACGACAAGAACCCTCCGAGTTCGATCGACTCTGCTCTTTCTTTAGTCTTTAGCGGTCCATTTACTGACTTACTAACTTACCCCAAAGATTCTCTACACTTACTTCTTTGTCTTCCCTCCTTTTCTTACCAACCCGTACACCTCCCAACAAATCGATTTTGTTTTCGCATCCTCGTACTCGTGGAATTCCCTTCCTCTTAGTCTCCCCTTTTTTGTTATTTTCCTTTTCCATCCCTTCACTTTTTGTTTAGATAGAATCCTTGTGACCCAGAACGTTAGTATCTTACGGTCTTAATCTTTGTCTCTATTAGGCAGAGTCGAGGACTGCTTTAACTCCTAGTGTTCCTCTGTGACTGTCTAAAAATCATTCGAACCATGGATCATATCAGACACCGTTTGTCGCGTCAAATGAACCTTGTTGTTCCATAATACACTGTTCGTCTTAATTCTAATCTAGTAAGTTACGACATAGGAGTGATCTTTGAACTAAAGAGGTTTGCAGTCACAGAAAGTAACTATATACACCTGTTTCAATCTATATAGGGTGGTACACCGAAGTCTCACCTCCCTTAAGTAACAAATAGCATTGAACTGATTAAAGATTAGACACGTTATGTATTGGTCGTGTTGAGTTACTATATCGCCGTATTGAGATTAAGAGATGTAATTTTATTTGACCTCACGTAACATAGACGACATACGACACACTATCGCGATGAGGCGGTTAATGTTTCGTACCTCTGTCTTGGCTCCCAGAGACGAGGACACGAACGGGGTCTCTAAGACTTCGGAACTTCCCTACATGTGGATTCACTGTCATGTCTCGAGGTCGGTTTCCGTGACCACCTGACCGGATCTCTCACTAATTCTTCAAGTCACCACATCCCTATGTGGTTAGAGTCACACCTTTCCTTTTGACTTGACTACCTTCATCGAACTCTTTAGACGGTCCTCTCCTCCACCAGTAAATCCATTCTCTTTACTATGGTCGGTTCGTAGGTGGGATTCTTTGACATTTTCTTTACTACTCTAATACTTGATATCTTAATCCCTGACTTACTATCCTTCCTCTCGTCTCTACATTCCGTATAACCCGTCTATCTCCTTCAACTACTTTCCTGTAGATAATCGCGAAAAAAAAAAAAAAAAAAAACGAAATAAAATGAAATGTTATGACATAACCAAAACGGTATGTAACTGTACTTAGGTGGTGCCCCTACTAGGTCTCTCTACTATACCCCATCCTCCACCCTCCCCCCAAGTCCTAACCTTTGAGTACATGTGGGCACCGCCTAAGTAGATAATCGAAATTAAGATCCGTTGTCATTCCAACATTCATGTGTGTACAGACACTTCCGGGGGTAGTGTGAAGAATTTCGTTATACCTATCTGGGTTTATGAACTCTAAGTAACAACTGGAATTAAGAAAAATATTTAAGTAAAAGTTTTTAAATTGCTCTGGGAAGTAACCCGAAAAGAAAATACGGGTCAGTAGGTACTTAGTTTGTACAAAAGTTAAAATATTACGTAATTACGGATCCTATTCTGGAGTTGATGGAAGGAGAAATTTTAGTCGGGAAAAGGGTTATAAATCTCCTATCTCCTTATCATCAAAAGAAAAGGAAGGAGAGGAAAGTAACTCAAATGTCCGAACTAATAAATAAAACAGTAAATAAATAAGTTTGTTCGTTTATAACTGACTTTTAGACGAGACAAGGTCCGTGACGTGTTCCGTTCTCGAGACACAGTCGTTTGTGTTGGTATACCGACAACATAAGGGCCGAGAATGTCAGAGTCACTCTCTCTTGTTTTCTAAAGTTCCTTTCTTCGTTAGTATTTTAAAATTTTATACACCTCACCATAGTTTCTTTGATTCATACACATCCCACTCCTATTACCCAAACCATATACCGAGAACCGTGGATGAATTACTCCCAGTTGGGCTTACCAGAGACTCTTTTACTATAAATTCTAGATTCCTGTCTCCTCACTGGGTCCTCTTTCGTTTGTCTCCCTACTTCCTACTTGTCCTTTCGGGGTTTCACTTCGTCATTGAACCGAAAAAATTATTTGACTTCATTCCAGACACACCAATTTCTTATGACTCGTTCTCCAAAAGACAAGATACTATTCCCACCTCTCAATCCGTCCACCCCAACTCTCCCTGTTTGACCCTCGAACCCTGACTGTATATGTGCGATGATATATATTTTATCTATTGATCATTCCCGGACGATATATCGTGTTCCTTGAGATGAGTGAGACATTAGTAGATACACCCTTTTCTTAGAATTTTTACTCACATATATATACATACACATATTGACTAAGTGAAACGATATATGGACTTTGATTGTATTGTAACATTTAGTTGATATAGGGTTAAAAATTTTTTACAAACTTTACTATCCCCAGTCATAGTGGTATATTGTAGTATAGTGTTCGTAAAATAGTCTGACGTGAATCCTTACTAACTCTCTAAAATTCGTCCCCTCATCGTATTTATTCGGTGAAGAGACTTAGAGTCAATGTAATAGGGATTTCATCCCTATCATTAGGGAAGTCTCAGATATAGTGTTCTATTAACACTTCTAATTTCCTTATTATATGTCCCTTTCTAAATTTCTTTATGTATAGTGTGTTATTATTGTTTTTAGTACGGACACCACGAAACACGAATTCTGTCAAAAGTTTATGAAAGAGAGTAAACTTCTTCAGCGTCCTTTCTTATAACCTAAACCTCAGTCTCTCTGAGCCTAAATTACACTTCCTGATGTTGTATCCTCGTCAAGTGAGTCTCCGGTCGGTGATCTCAACTCAGAGTCAAAAGAGTAGACATATTACCCTCCCCCCTCCACCGGAACAGGTTTCAGAGACGACCAAGACTCTACCTCTTTAAGTCAGTTTTTAAGAATACGTGTTTAGTTAGGTAAATAATATGAGTTTTACAAAACATATTCTCAGTTTTCGTTCTTTTTGTGCCGTGGAATCCTTACGGACCAAAGTCCTTCACATTCCGGTAGAGGTACCCCCTTATTTCGTCGGTCAGTGAGAAAGTCTGGGAGAGAGATAGTCTGACGTATTCGAGAGTGGGAACGGAGAGGGACCCATAGACTAAGTTAACAGGAGAGAGAGGTTTGTCCGTAAGAAGAATATAGGGTTACGTGTATTGTTATGTAGGAGTCAAACCCGTTGTTCATCTGTTACTAGTCTAAGAGACTTAAGATTAGTGATAAAGGGATGTCTCTTTACAGGAATGGAGTATGGACCCGAGTTGTAATCCCTACCATTTGAAAACGTTCTATTTTAATACAGTATCACTGTACTGAATATCCCGGGCTATAACACCTACTCCCCCTTGTCGGAATTTTTCTTTAAGTACTGTAACTATTACTTTACTCTTAAAGTACGATCCGTTATGTGATCGTATGATGTACTTTATATTATCCCTAAACGTTTCTGAATTGAACAATAATAGTAATCCAAAATCTGTACAACCATTTTTTATGTTGGTCAATGAACTAACATGACCCTGAGCTAGTCCATACCCTGAACTAAAAATCTTAAGTCTAAGTCATAATCTAAAAAGAAATGATAGTAAGACCTAGGATTTCTACGAGGGAAGCACCAGGAAACGGTTGTAGACGAAGAAGGTCGGAGGACGAAAGGACTACTAACCGTAGGGTCCGGACCTCCGGTAAGTACCGACCTAGAGGTAGGGGAAGAAGAGGTACATGTGACGTCGGGAGTGACCTTTGACGGACTAGGAGAACCGACACTCCTCCTGGGGGTCGGACGTGGTCGGGTACATGATGAAGGACAGGTACGACCGGGAGTGGTTGCACCCGGAGTGGCACCGGTGTTACGGGTGGTGCGACCGACACGAGACCAAACTGGCAGCCGAGTAGCCGAAGTTGCGGACAGACCAGGTCTACAAGAAGGAGGTGAAGAAGAGGCACCACCTCAGGAGCCACGAGGACCGGTACAGCAAACTCGTAAAACACCGGTAGAGGTTGGGGGACGCGATATGGAGACAGGAGTGTTTGTTACAGTAGTAGTCCTAACCCGACCGGTGACACCGGGCACGATGAAACCCGGAGAAGCAACACGGCAAAAACTAATTCGCAGATTTGAAGACGGGACCGTTATTACAGGACAGAGTGAGTAAGACAAAGGTAGGACTGCACTACTCTTCTCGGACACGACTGTGGTCGTAGTTTATGTGATACCCGAGACCCACTAACACAGGTGACCCCCGTACCTAAGGGACGAGTAGCAGGATGGGATGTGAAAGTAGGACACGTACCAGGACTCAGATCGGAGAGGGTCCCTCGCGTAGGTCCGGGAGTCGTGGACACGGAGGGTACAGGACCGACAGAAACAGAAGAAATAAAGTCCACAGTGGTACAGGTACTAGGTGGCAAAACCCTCCGTGGAAGGACGACACCATGTGCGGGAACAAAGGATGCATATGGACCACCACGGGGGACGCGAGTTGGGGCAGTAGTTATCACAGTTCAGGTTCGGATAGTCCCTCCGGTACGAGTCCTACGATTCCCTCTTTCTGTCTCCGACTGCATTAATACTGTACAATGTCTCAGACCACTTTCACGACGTGAGTTATATGGTCGTTTAAACCTTTTGGGTCGTCACCGGTGTCCTGGCCTTTTCCAGTCAAAAGTAAGGTTAGGGTTTCTGTCCGTTACGGTTTGTTATGAGTGTGATGACGTGTTAACGTGAGTAGAGTGTACGATCATTTCATTACGAGTTTTAAGAGGTTCGGTCCGAAGTCGTTATACACTTGAAGGTCCACAAGTTCGACCAAAATCTTTTCCGTCTCCTTGGTCTCTAGTTTAACGGTTGTAGGCGACCTAGTACCTTTTTCGTTCTCTCAAGGTCTTTTTGTAGATAAAGACGAAATAACTGATACGGTTTCGGAAACTGATACACCTAGTGTTATTTGCCACCTTTTAAGACTTTCTCTACCCTTATGATCTGGTGGACTGGACGGAGAGGGCTTTAGATATATGTCCAGTCCTTCGTTGTCAATCTTGACCTGTACCTTGTTGTCTTACCATGGTTTATCCTTTTCCTCATACAGTTCCGACATATAACAGTGGGACGAATAAATTGAATATACGTCTCATGTAGTACTCTTTGGGACCCGACCTTCTTCGTGTTCGACCTTAGTTCTAACGACCCTCTTTATAGTTATTGGGGTCTATACGTCTACTGTGGTGGGAATACCGTCTTTCACTTCCCCTTGAGTTTTCGGAGAACTACTTTCACTTTCTCCTCTCACTTTTTCAACCGAATTTCAAGTTGTAAGTCTTTTGATTCTAGTACCGTAGACCAGGGTAGTGAAGTACCGTTTATCTACCCGTTTGTCACCTTTGTCACAGTCTGAAATAAAAGACCCGAGGTTTTAGTGACGTCTACCACTGACGTCGGTACTTTAGTTTTCTGCGAATGAGGAACCTTCTTTTCAATACTGGTTGAATCTATCGTATGACTTTTCGTCTCTGTAATGAAACGGTTGTTTCAGGCAGATCAGTTCCGATGCCAAAAAGGTCACCAGTACATACCTACACTCTCAACCTGACACTTCTTTCGACTCGCGACTTCTTAACTACGAAAACTTGACACCACAACCTCTTCTGAGAACTCTCAGGGAACCTGACGTTCCTCTAGGTTGATCAGGTAAGATTTCCTCTAGTCAGGACCCTAAAGAAACCTTCCTTACTACGATTTCGACTTTGAGGTCATGAAACCGGTGGGGTACGCTTCTCAACTGAGTAACCTTTTCTGGCTACAACCCTCCCTAACCCCCGTCCTCCTCTTCCCCTGCTGTCTCCTACTCTACCGACCTACCGTAGTGACTGAACTACCTGTACTCAAACTCACTTGAGACCCTCAACCACTACCTGTCCCTCCGGACCGCACGACACTAAGTACCCCAGCGTTTCTCAGTCTGTACTGACTCGTTGACTTGACTTGACTTGTCTCAGACCTATGGTGTTTTCTGCGAAAGACATCGGAGTATCCTAGGACGATGGGAGTTGTTCGTGACTGTTAAGGATCGGACACGAGTACGTCACCCTACTGTCACTCCGAAGAAGTACTATGTTTACCTGTAAGCGGTAAATAAAACATGGACTTCGTCACGACCCCTCGTTTCCGATTCTTTACAAAATTAGTACCAGGAAAGAAAGATCCTCAAGTGTTATAACACGGTCCTATTTCCATACATTTATGTGTTAGTCTCATATCTAAATTTGTATGGTATTATTTTAAATCACGTTCTCTAGTGTTCTTGTTATTTAGGTATGTACGATCTTGAAAGGATCCTTCTAGTCTGTTTGGAGGTGTTTCCCCTCTTCCGAAAAATAAAGAAGAACCTTTGACATATCCCAAAAAGATCCGTTTCATACTTAATTCCTTCTCCTTTTAGATTTTCTTTTTTGTTGTACTTTTTCAGTAGAAATTAAAAAAGTATTTAAAAATAACTTGTTCACTTATTTACACAATTAGTACACTATACCACGGTGGACGGATTCGTCATTGAGAAGGACATTGGGGAGAGTCCTCACAGAAAAAGAAGTTCTCCGAGTGAACGGACTGTCTAAGGTACCACTTCAGACTGTGACTGTCAACGTAGGAGAGGATATTGGGGTAAAGTCTAAAGGTTGGTTCAGAAGTGTGGGAATAAGAACTTCACACAATTCTTGAGATGTAGGAACAACCGGAGGAATCCTTATCGTCTAATGTTAGACCAAGACGAAGTCGAAGTATAAGAAACCTAGTTTAGATCCTATTGTTTTTGATACTCTAAGGTCCCCTTACCTGTACTTCATGAAACTTTCATGAAACGAATTCTCTATTTGTTACTTGTAGTTGGGACTTTCGGATTTGGTTACAATAGTATATAGGGAAAAGGTCCAAGTCTAGACGGATACAGTTCTTCCGGTCGGTATCACCTTCTCTTACCGGGAGGTGTACATACAGGTAACGTATGTTCCCTTAGAAGAGTTGAATTAATTTTCTCACTATATTCTATGTAATAATAGAATTTGTCTATGTTGAGTCGCTAGAGTAAGCTCGAAAAGACTTGAATTTTACCAGGTCAAGATTTTTAGAAGTTCTTCAGTCTCGTGTGACTTCTCTCTTATCAAGAAGACCGCACTGTTTAGTACTTATTGAAGTAAAATATTCCTCAATAGTTTTTCTTTTTTTTTCCGTTTTCTAGTCAAGTATGTTACGTTGTCTCACTTTGTTTCCGAAATTTTTACGTACTTTAGTTAGTCTCTGTGGTTCATCGACTTATGATACAACACACCTTCTTAATATTTACAATATGACCTTTTTATTCTGTCCTTGTCCATAATTTCCCTTTCCACATCGGATGACAGAAAGACTCTTCATTTTTAAAAATACCCTTCATTGTTTTCTAGAAACTACCTAAAATTCGTCCCTTCAATTAGTCTCCACACAAACCTTTTTTGGAGTATGGTCGAAACACCCTAAATCCTGACCACGTTTACTATAAGTTTCGTTCCTCTGGTCACACTTCCAAAACTGTTACTGTTAACCAAAACTGTTACTGTTCGTCGTCCCCTCATAGACCTGATCTCTCGACCACCAGTATTGACCCTTGTGTTCTGTGCAAATACTTAGTAAAGATCCCTTTTGGATTTTTTTTTTTTTCTCATTCACTGAATTTCTGACTTTAAAGTACAATAAGATTGAAAAGATCCTGGGTCTTTTCACGGTTAATCGACGTTACCACTCCGGTCTCTGTTCTTATAGATTTGTTTCCTTTACCCCGGTTTTTTTCTACAGGTCCATTTTACATGTACTATTTCAAGAAACTTTTCACTTTCACAATCAACGACTCAGCACAAATTGAGAAACTCTGGGGTACTTAACAGCGGATGGTCTGAAGAGACGGACACCCAAAAGGGTCCGTTCTGATAACCTTACCCAACGGAAAGGGAAGGAGTCCCCTAGAAGGGTTGGGTCCCTAGTTTGGGTCCAGAGGGTGTAACGTCCGTCTAAGAAATGATAATTTTGATGGGTCCTTTGGAGATTAAAGGTCAGTTGAGAGGATTTTTTCCGTCGGAGAGAAAAGTAGGATCAAGAATGGAGACCCGGGAGGTCTACTGGGTCATTCATGACTTCATTTACTGGTCTATATCAAAACAGGGATTTAGACCGTAAATCATGAATAACTCTTTGTGTCCTTCCTTCCATCACCTTCACAACTACACACACGTACACCCAAATGTAAGTTGTTTACCAATTAGGTGAATCCTAGTTTTGGTACTTTGAAACAGGACTCGTATAATTGATGATATGTGAACGTTAGAGAACTTTAGATTCTATTATCGACGTAGGGGTCTTTATTTTCATTTTTTACACAGAAAGACTAATCAGAGAAAAATGAGTAAACAGATACTGAGAAACCCTAAAGTAGATACTTTGTCTATGGGCGTAAGTAGTATGTCTTCGTACATATGTTTGTGAATAATCTTTAGACCTTCTTATTTGTGGTTTTACGGTCGTCATGAAAAAAAAAAGAAATCCCACTATTCAAATGACCTCAAAAATAATGTAAAAATAAAGACAATATAACAGTCTTACAGATTCTAAAAACAAATGACACTAGCATATGACGAAAGGATTATTCTTTTTCAGAAAGAGAAGAGAGAGTAAGACAAAGAAAGAAAGTCAGAGTCACAGTCCCGTGATAACCCCTGACCCTACTAGGAGGTATGTCAAGTCTCACTGGGATCGACCGTGACTGATCAAATATATGGAGCTATACGACCAGTGGTGAGTGGCCCGTGTCGTCTAAGGTATGACGAGTGTTAAGAGTAGAAGACCTAAGGTCAGGTTCTTTAACCTATACGAGAGAACTATAGAAAAGATGACTCATCAGGACACGAAGACCGATACCGGTCTTTTCAGACCGGTCGGTACACGGTACGAGAGATGAGAGGATGGACGAAGAGTGTGAATGGATGGAGAGGAATCCAGACGGATCGTGAGGGGACACCCACCTCTAGAGTAAGGACGAGGTAAGTAAGGAGGGCGTGGGGACGTTACGGGTGTGTGTAAGAAGGGTAAACCGAAGGAAGACCTTTACGATATGAACCGAACACCCCGAGGACCCACCCGGAAACCTTGGTATGAATACGATTTATGTCGATAGTCCCTGTGTCAGAATTTTTTTTTTTTTTCAGACATAACGAACTGTGTTGTACACCCTAGAATTAAGGGGTAAGGGGTTAATTAAGGGGTTAGAATTAAGGGGTAGAATTAAGGGGTTAGTTTGGGTACCGTGAGACTACGACACCCACAGGGGTCGTCCCATGGAGTCTTGGGACCCTTATGTACAAGGTGAACATACAAGATAAGTGAAAGACACCGGGATACGAACGGAATCGAAAAGAAGGAACGACCAGTGGACCCGGTGACTGGGATGAGTCAGAGTGTTACGAAACACGAGAACTGAGGGACCAGATACCATGGTCGGGACGGGAAAGACGATACTCGAAGATTCAAAAGAGTCGACGTAGAGAGATATTTCACAGAGAGGTCTATAGGTCACTTACGGGGTTGATGATTAGTATGATAATGGGCTTTATCGGTGACAAACCCTTAATGGGTTTGTATAAGGACAACGATGTTACATTCATGTTATCGTTTATCCGACCCTTGGAAACTTTAATTTCGGTAGTTGTTGTAATTGTCCTTTAAGGATTTATGTTATGACTTGTTCTTTCCTTGAATTTATGTCTTTTAAGCTCTGAAGCTCTGAGATCTTACAGACTGAATGATGGGGTGATCAGATTGTCGGGGAGGAGTTTCTACCCTAACCCGTAGTTTTCTATTACAAAATTCGGGCACACTAGAGTAACTGGTAGTCAAGGGGGTAGTCATGTTATCCCTGTGATTAGTATAAGGATGGCTTTAGTTTTCCAACTATTCTTTTAACCTTTTATTCCTTTTGACAGGTCTCAGATACTTTTAAGAGTCTATGTCACAGTAGAAAGTAATTACACCTATTTACATTAGAAGACACTTAAATGAAAGTTATGAGAAGAATTCCTTACCATCAGTCTTTTTTTCTCTTTAGTACAAAAGAGACACCTCCAGTGGAACTTCTCCCTTTAGGTCCATACAGAGGAAAGGATTCTAGGTTTACCATCCCCTAAGACTTCTCCTTCAGTCAAAATTCGGTCTAATAGATTAACATAATACAAGAACATAAATTAAAAACAGTGTGAGTTTGGAAAGCATTTATAGGAAATCTTTATAGTGGGAATAGAGTCTTACGACACTTGATAGTCACGTTCGTTAATAGACTTACCAAACCTGAACTCTTAACTTGACTTAAGGTTGGTTTACCCTTCATTGTTGGTGTTGATGGGGTTTCTTGATTTCCCTTTTTATTATAACTTTTTATTCCTAACCCTTATATGTCAAGACGACGGGGATGTGTGTACCTTTAGGAGGTTGGTCAAAGTAGAAACTTCCTAGTCAAGACAAAAATAATTCTTAAAAAAGGTATTATGACAGAAGGTTTTACAACTATAATTTTAGACTTGACTTTCTGAAACGTGCTTTTTCTTTAAACTAGGGAATCCCTAGGTTTCACACCCACCAGTGTACTTTTTCTGCTTCCTACGCGACAGCCTAGAGGAAACAGAAGTGAGGCATCTGTTATCCCAACTCGTGCCCTCCTTGTTCGTCCATCCACAACCGGTCCTACTACCCGTCCTCTCTCAGGACGGCGAACGGTTTGGCCACGTGGTATCTGTTAGGTTACTTGCCATGTATCTTATATTTTTGTCGTGTGTGTACTCTCTGTGTACATGGTTTACGAAAACGGACCCGAAGTGCACAGTTCGGGTTGTGTCAGAACTCCTATTCGTCTATACTGTTTCTCTACTCTTCACTCAGGTCCGGTTACCGACTCTACTACTGCTACTCCGGTATCTACTATAACTGTACCTACAGTCGTGTCCGGTCGAAGTACTGTAGAACCACGTCCGTCATCCTTACCCTTTCCTATAACCTCGCCGTCTTCCCATCGGAAAACTACTTCTGTCCGTCCCCACGGTATTCGCGTTGGGGGGCGTGGTGTCGTCGGTACGGTTAGAACCAATGTGCTCCGTTACAATCGTGTCACCGTACCGCATCCCCCACCGTCTACCGGTGTATCGCCAGTTTCCGGTACCGGTCGTCGTGACACCTGAGGTACGGTCTATTTCTCACCTACCGTTTGTAGACATTGTCTGTTCGCAGTTTGACCTACCATCACCTCAACTTGGTCTTCTACCGGTAGTAAAACCCGTACCTACTCCACCTCTACTCTTGTAGTTCCGGTCTTTCGTACGTTTCTTTCTACATGTACCCAAGTACATCTGACACGAGACAGGCGTGTTACATCTACTAGCAGTCCAATGGATCGTGTCGTTATTCCATCTCCCTTGTGTTACCCTTCCGGTCGGTCTTGACTCGAAGGAGGTTCGGACCGTCCGGATAATCCTACTTTATACACCGTGACCTAAGCAACGGTAACCCTGGGTGGTAACACTTCTTCGACTCGACGTTGGTGACGGTCCGTGCATCTCCGACCTTATGTTCCTCTTCGGTAACAGTCTAGGAGATTCTAAAAAGACAGTAAAAGGAGGGGTGGCGGTGGGAGGGACAAGGTACGGGATAAGAGACTATTCTTGAGATTAAAGTAACGGATAGGTTTGAGACTAAGACAAGATTTAAGTTGGATTGATAGGAAGTATTGAGTTCCGGGTTTACTCGTAAGTGGGTCAGAATGAGTGATCGGAGTGGAGTTTCACTTAAACCTTTTGTTTATTTTATGATTTCGTTTTTAAGATTCACAAAATTTAGTACATCAAGTGGTTCTTCTCTATCAACTGATCAAGTATAGTCTGTATCTACTATTTTTGAGGGTAACGAAGATAGGATTGATGGGACACGAGGGGATAGAAATTATGGATGACATTAAGATAGTAATCTGATAGAAGTTCTGATTAGTGTTATGTTACATCGTTATGAGATCATTGTGTCTGATTGTGACTTTATATTGGAATAGTGATTAAGATTACGGGAGAGGTTAAGATCGGAATTGGGATTGAAATCGTAATTGGATTCTGAAGTGAGGTCATCGATATATTTTGTTACATTTTGAATTATTACCGGAAGGGTCCACAGAGTTACCAATTCTTAGGTGGACGGTTACGTCCTCTACACCCAAACTAGGGACCCAACCTTTCTAGGGAACCTCTTCCTTTGCCGTTAGGGGAGGTCATAAAAACGAACCCTTTAGGGTACCTGTCGAGGTCAGGTACCCCAGTACTTTCTCAATCTGTACTGAATCGTTGATTTGTTATTTCTGAATTGAGAACATCGATAAATTTTGAATTACATTTTGAATTATTATGGATAAAATAATACCATTGGGAATTAAGTTAATTTTTTTTTTATGTGATTTGAGTAGGACTTGAGATTGAGATGTAAAAATGAGAACGAATTTACAAGTGGGTTTCAGAATGTGAACAAGTCTGACGGGTCCAATATAGTAATTTCCTTGTTACTGGCGTTACCTACGGTATCCACAGGGTGAGTCTAGGGGAAGTGGTTCGGTTACGTAGATATAGGGAAGACGTCACCTACAACTCATTCTGTCTCAGTCTTAAGAAGGAAAAATGTCTTTTAAAAATAAATGGTTTACTCTCCGTGAAGTGGGTCTTTCAGTACAATAGGGGTTGTCCCGTCTAGATCTCACTAGATCTACAGTCGTTACTCACGGACTGTGTTACCATGTGTTCCGGTCGGAGGAACTGAGGTCCACCCTGGTTTCGACCCTCCGTTACACACGAGGTTTCGAAGGACTCCTTGGTTTGGACATCGACCAGAGGTCAACTTTGGTGTCGGAGTGTAATAAAAGAAAGGGACGGGATAGGATAAAGGGAGTGAGTAGAAGAGTACTGTTATACAGGAAATTTATTCTCAAAGATAAATGCGAGACAAAGATCCCCTGGATGATCCGGTTTCTGTCACCCTGACTGTGTCTCCTGATTTGCACTTTCTACTACCGTAATCTTCGCGACCTCCTTGTTAGTTAGGATATGGTCCCAAGGTGGTAGGGGTTTAGACCGATAACTTCACTCCCTATATTCATCTCTAAGGACTTCACCCTTTATAGTCTGAACTCAAAAGAGTCTAGTGTAGAGAGACAACTTTGTTAATCTCTCAATTGATTGAAAGAGGGACAAAGGGAAAGGAGGTAATTAAGTGCTTGTAAGTGTACGAGGATAATAAATAATCTAATATATTTAACATAAATTTTCGGAGAACTACTTTCACTTTCTCCTCTCACTTTTTCAACCGAATTTCGAGTTGTAAGTCTTTTGCTTCTAGTACCGTAGACCAGGGTAGTGAAGTACCGTTTATCTACCCGTTTGTCACCTTTGTCACAGTCTGAAATAAAACCCCCCGAGGTTTTAGTGACGTCTACCACCGACGTCGGTACTTTAATTTTCTGCAAATGAGGAACCTTCTTTTCAATACTGGTTTGATCTATCGTATAAGTTTTCGTCTCTGTAATGAAACGGTTGTTTCCAGGCAGATCAGTTCCGATACCAAAAAGGTCACCAGTACATACCTACACTCTCAACCTGACACTTCTTCCGACTCGCGACTTCTTAACTACGCAAACTTGACATGACAACCTCTTCTGAGAACTCTCAGGGAACCTGACGTTCCTCTAGGTTGGTCGGGTAAGATTTCTTCTAGTCAGGACCCGCAAGAAACCTTCCTTACTATGATTTCGACTTTGAGGTCATGAAACCGGTGGAGTATGATGCTCAACTGAGTAATCTTTTCTGAGACTACAACCCTCCCTAACCCCCGTCCTCTTTTTCCCCTGTTGTCTCCTACTCTACCATAGTGGCTGAGCTACCTACACTCAAACTCACTTGAGGTCCTCAACCACTACCTGTCCCTCCGGACCTCACGGCACTAAGTACCCCAGCGTTTCTCAGTCTGTACTGACTCGCTGCCTTGACTTGACTTGACTTGACTTGACTTGACTGTGATATATCCCTATATATATAATATATATATCCGAAAGAGGAGAAGGGTAAAACGATCCCATACAAATTCTATTAAAATAGAACCATTCTTTTTTCCCCGTAGGGACCACCGAGTCTGCCATTTCTTAGGTGGACGTTGCGACCTCTGGACCCAAGTTAAGGACCCAACCCTTCTAGGGGACCTCCTCCCACACCGTTGTGAGGTCATAAGAACGGACCTCTTAGAGACACCTGTCTCTTTGGACCGTCTGATGTCAGGTACCCAAACGTTTCTCAGTCTGTACTGACTCACTGATTCGTGTCGTTTCGTTCTTTTTTCCTGATCCAAGAATTCTAAACCAGGAACTATTGACTCCATCCCCGAAGACGTACCCGATGGTCTGTCGTCGACTTACGTCTCTTCTCGAGTGTCGGTCGTAGTCCTCCCCGAATGTGGTAAGTGACCCGAGTCTTACACAACTACCAAAAACAAGGTGGTAACTAGACAGTGGGTCTCCAAGGGAGTCCGGTCTGTGTTTCCCCCTTTGTGATTCTCGTACTCAAAATCTTGTCTCTCCCTGTCTCAAATTAAGGTTTGTGACCTCCGTCTTCGGGATTCCTCAGTACGAATTACTTCTTCAAGTCCAATTCTCTGGTTTCAGAGGTTTCAGTGAATTTAGAAGACATGACTAGAGAGGTATCGTATACTGTGACACTAATAAAGGGAGGAAGAATTTTGAAGAGGAACTAGGAAGACGAAGAGGAGTAGAGAGAGACTGGTAATCAAGAACCAAGAAAGACCTAGAAGTCAGAGGAAGTGAACTGGGAATTCGTACGAAAATTTACTATTACGAGAGTATTAATATAGGAGTCTCGAGAAAAGTTAGATGTATGTAAGGGACTCGGTAGAGTGGGTGAAGTCATTTGGAAGTCATTTGACAACTAAGGGTTTATAAGAACCCTTTCGGACTTAATAGAAAACACTAGGTCTAAGTATTAAGATTTCAATGATTTTTTTTGTTGGATCAACAGAGACTTTGTGTAGTTTGAGAGGTACAGGTTTCTAGTTCCAGAAGGTTCCCGTCATTGTTGGATCAACAGAGACTTTACATAGTTTGAGAGGTACAGGTTTCTAGTTCCAGAAGGTTCCCGTCATAACATGTCGACAATTCTGACCTAAATTTAACTCGGACCCAAATTTAGGGTCCGTTGTTGAAACATTCGACATTCTAGACCCCTTTTAGTAAATTGGAAATATTCGGAGTCAAAGGAGTAGCGATTTTACTCCTATTACCAGGGACGAATTATCTTTAGTTACATTCCTAATTGACTCTACTAGTCACAATTTCGAAAATTGTATTACGGACCTTGTCTCATTTAGACGTGGTTTTTTTTTAATATACACAACGACAATTGACAAAAGGACATCACAAAGGGAAAAAGACAATACCACCGGATTTGTCTGTGTCCTGAAGGGTCCACCACGGTTACTATTTCTTGGGTAGACGGTTACCTCCTCCGTATTCTCTGGGTCCAAGTTAAGGACCCAACCCTTCTAGGGGACCTCCGCCCGTACCGTTGGGTGAGGTTATAGGAACGGACCTCTTAGGGTACCTGTCTCTTTGGACTGGCCGATGTCAAGTATCCCAGCGTTTCTCAACCTATGTTGACTTTCTTGAATCGTTTGTCTGTGTATTTGATTTATGAGACTAAGAGTATCGGTACGGGGATCACAATTGAAACAGTAGTCGTGTTAGGGTTCTTAGAAGATGGGTTTACTTTAGTCCAGTGGTAAATAACAAAATTTTCACGGAAAATATACAACACCTCTCCCTCCACCCTCCCCCCAAGTACAAACCCTTGCGTACATTCTTAATTTCTAAAATTTTAAATTTTTTATTTTTTTTTAAATTTTTTTTTATTTTTTTTTATTTTCACGGAAAATTTTGAAGTTTAATTAAGACCTTATTTCTGTCTCGATGATCCCACACCGTTTCGAGGGGGAAAGTCGTAAGTCGGGATCAAAGAGAGACTGGTGAGAAGGGTACCGGGGACATGAGGTCCGTGTAACCTTATGTGTGGTAAAGTATTTACATCGTAACTAAAACACGGAGACACAGATAAACAGAAAAAAAAAAATGAAGAGAAAACAGTGAAAGGAGGATTTAGAGGGAGGAAAGAAGGGTGACCCGTTTTAGTGTAGAAGGTGTAGGACCAAATGACAGAGAGAGGATACGTGAAGGGACTTGGAGAAAGGGGAACTAGGGGAACCCATATTAAGTTACAAAAGACAAGACACGAGGGTTTCTTGAAACAAATCTAGAGAAAAATACGTAAGTGGTAGGACTTGATCTTAATAACGATACAAACAAACAGTGATTTAAAAATTAAGGATTTACCGTCCCTGGGTTAGGACACAAATCAATTACAAACCACTTTTATTTTTTTTCTCAAAATAGTGTTCTTAAGGAGTCATTTACAGATTACTCCCATCGTCTCGGTTCCCCTATTCTTTTTGACGGTTAACAGACTTGATATCTCTAAAAACTCTTTTTTATTTTTGACCTTTAAGTATCGTCCCACAACATTCAAGTCTTGTTCTTAAAAATCCTAGTTTGTCTTTTCTAGAAAGAGTAAGTCCCTAGGTCTCCCGTACTCTTACCTATATACCTCTTGTCCCGTTTTCGTTTCGGAACTGAGATTTATTTACGTTTTACCTGTATAAATTGACCCTTCCCAATTTAGACTAAGGTATGACCTAGACGAAGACACTGAAATTTAGAATAAAACGGCTAAAACAATGATACACCAAATCAGCTATTCAGCACAGTCTGAGAACACTGGGATACTTGACATGACGGTCCGAGGAAACAGGTACCCTAAGAGGTTCGTTCCTATAACCTCACCCAACAGTAAAGGAAGAGGTCCCCTAGAAGGGGTGGGGACAGGAAGAAGTTCCCTAGAAGGGTTGGGTCCCTAATGTCCGTCTAAGAAATGGTTGACTCGATACTCCCTTCGGGAAAACATCCGTAAGTATTGTCGGACGGAGTCCCTTGGGACGGACGGGTGGAGACGGACTCGGGACGGGTGGACACTTTCTGACCCTGTAGGAACTCAAGAAACACACCCTTTACCACAGGAAACAGACAAAGAATGATCGAACCGAGTCTTTAAGTGTACACCTCCCGGCCTTGGTGTCTATCGACGCCGTATAAACAAATAACTATACTGTCCTCTATGAGGTAAAGTATGGTGGACACTTTACTGACATTCCTTCACTTTGATTGTGTCGGGGGACGGATTCCAAACGGTAAGATCCTCTGTAAACGTTCTTAATTTACTAGAAAATGAAACAAAGGAGTAGAGGGGGGTAGAGACTAGGTATTTTCTTGGATCGTAGATTCGGGACCGTAGGTCTTGTTATGTCAATAAAACTCTATGATCAGACTGTAAAAGAGTCAGTCAGTCGAAAGGTTTCAGTATAGTGAACGGAGTTGTGGAGTAGAGGGCCTAAATAACCGGATAGCACACTGCTCGTCTTACTCGAACCTGAGCCGCTACTAACGTCGTGCCAAACATGGATCCTCTCTCCCACTGGTTCCTGGGGGCTGGACCTCTACAGTCGTCTTTCCGAGATCACGAGGTCTCCCGGTCTATAGTTGTGGTAGGTCTTTAAAGTGTACCTATCTGTTACGTTTTGACCCGTCAAGGGTCCTATTTCTACGCGACAGAATCCTTTATATGACTCTTCGTTAATACCCAACCGTGTAAGTCAGGACAATGGATCTCCCATTTGAGTACACAACTCACCTCGGGACCCTGACGTTTATGTTCAAGACCCAGGTTCATTTACGTCTCCTACTATTATTGGAGTAACACGACAACGTTTTAGTTACTCCAGTCCTTACAGTTTTCTGTAGTATTTTGTCGTAGTGTCACATGTTTCACAAAAAAAAAAAGTGCAAACGTATTTTTACCCCTTATTCCCGAGACTTTTACAGACTCCAAAGGTTTTTGAAAAATAGTGGACGGGGGTGGGGGCGTAAACAGTGGAATTAAAGGTGAAATGGAGTTCGTGTAGGAGTATCTGTGTGCGTGTGATTGATCGTCGGTTAGAGAGGGTTTCTGTTTCTGACTTTCGACTCCTCTGTGGTCTTTAGTCTCTCTTCTCCTAAATCGACCGGGTCTTCTCTCAACGGAGCTGTCGTATTTCACCTGTCGATAGACTCCATTTTAGCCCGACCTGGAGTCTACCGTCGTCGTTCTCTCTTTACCTCCTGACCTCCCCCTCGGTTTGGTTGTTGGGTTCACAGTGGGAAGTCTGACGAGTCGGGACTTCGTGGGGTCAGAGGGTGTCAGGACGGTCGACTGACGGTCGGACTCGTCGTCAATCATTAATCTTAGTACTGTGTGTGAGTCTATTGTAAACCTCGGAGACTTCCTTTAACCTCGATTTAGTGAGATAAAACTTTTGTCTTGTATTAGTTCCTTTTTATTTGTTTCTTTTCCAGAAAAAGAAAAAAATCTTTCGGATGTGACTGAGTAACCTTTTCTGGGACTACGACCCTCTCTAACCCCCGTCCTCCTCTTCCCCTGTTGTCTCCTACTCTACCGACCTACCGTAATGGCTGAACTACCTGTACTCAAACTCACTTGAGGACCTCAACCACTACCTGTCTCCGGACCACACGACACTCAGTACCCCAGTGTTTCTCAGTCTGCGCTGACTCGTTGATTTGACTTTACTTGTGACGGAATTTGGGGGTCCCCTATCGAGATACGAACTCTAAAAGAGACTTTTTAGTGTGGTAAAATTGTTCAGAGCCCTTACAAAGAGGTATTATTCTGAAAATACGTAGTACAGATGTAATATCCACTCTTTTGACTTCGGGGGGGTTTTCAAGTTATAAGGGTTCCAAATTATCAACTGGCCATTTTGTCTTTGAACTGGATCTGACAAGTTAAGGTTGTGGACATGCAAAAGGGAAAATTGACAGAAATTAATACAACGTGGAAGACTTTCGATTAGTATAGACGGGGTCTCCGTTTCGTCTTTCCCCCGAACCGTTCATCTTGTGGACCGGGTCAATCTAGGAACCTTCTCTTTGATTCTCCCGGGAGGACCTGACCCTGAACCCGTGAAGGACGAGAAGTCGGGGTTAAAACCGACACTGAACCCGTCCCGGGTGTCACCTTTCATTTTTAGAAATGGGAGATGACTCATGAAGGAAGAGTAAGTTATGTCGGGAGAGTAGTTCGACAGTTCGTCTGTAGTAGTTAGGGTAAAACGTATCTCCCTACAACTCCGAATTAATCTCGAGAGTCGTAGTATAGGTACACGAAAGGTTATACGGTTTGATGACGGGACGGAGAGAGGATCATAGGAAAACTTACTAAAAATTCCTGATAAAGTTCCAATTAGAGGTTCCTTAGGTTTTAAATTTTTTGGTACTCATGTCTCCCGAAGAGATCCTGAGTCCTGTGGACTGGTCGATAGGTGTGAACCCAAGTCACCCCTTCCCCCTGTTCCTCCCTTACCTTCTCCCCTAAACACTAGTGACGAGAATGAATTTGTGTGTCTTATAAGACACGGATCTTGTCACCCCATCCCCGGAGACCACGGGGATGGTCGTAGACACCCTTGTAGACCTTCTTTTACAGGAACCTCCCTTCGGGTCCTTATGGACCCTTGGAGACTGACAATGACGGTCCGGTATCTCCCTTCCGTCAGGAGTCCCTATAATGACACTGACCGTCCTGATGGTCCCGAGTAGTGAGTTAAGTACCTCTCCCTTGGAAGAGAAGTATGTGATATTACCATACTAAGTGTGTACGATTCAGTGAAGTCAGTACAGGCTGAGAAACGCTGGGTCACCTGATATCGGGTGGTCCGAAGAGATAGGTACCCTAAGAGGTCCGTTCTTATGACTTCACCCAACGGTACGGGAGGAGGTCCCTAGAAGGACTGGGTCCCTAACTTGGACACAGAGGATATAACGTCCGTATAAGAAATGGCGACTCGGTGGTCCCTTCTGGGATCTTCTCATAGTGTAGGTAGGTTCAGTAGACGTAAAAGACGGGGAGTATGGAACGACCATAAAATATTACGTCTATTTGAGAATATCCCGGAACCGGTAAGAAAAATCTTACCGGTATTTCTCTGACCTACTCTCTCATGTTAAAGACTGAGTGTTTTCCGTCTCACTCCGAGGGTAGCGGTGAGAGGGAGGGTAGGGACAAGAGGAGTGAGTTAGGTCAGACAGGGAGGTTTTAGTTGGTGTCAGTCTCGAGGTTCGTAAGTACCGGTACGGGAAGGTGAAGGGTGTATCCTGGTCTCGGTTATTCCAAGGGTGTGTGGAAGTGTAAACTAGGAATAGTCTCTGGAAGTCTCGAAGAAACTAATAGTAGATATGCGTCGTCTTATCGGACTTGAACCTGAAACTAATTATATGTAAAAAAAACAAAAAAAGTTTATAGTCTGATACGGTCTGATTCGTGGTCTCTATGATTTTGTGTCTCATTTGTTCAGTACAAAGTCGGAAGGTCACGACAGAGAATATGTGTAGATCTACNCCGCCCCAACCACACCCCTCTCTTTAACTCTGTTTATACGTCGATAGTATTGTACAATACTATTTACGATCCCGTCCCCATTCATGTTCGCCGAGTCTTGTTTCGTCTGTTATCAAGTGGTTGAACAGTCCGAGACTCCTCTACTGTAGACTCGGTTCTGAACGTCCCGGTCAGTGTCAATCGTCCCAACCCTTGTGCCCCGGTCGTCGTAAGTCAATCTTCTGTTTTGTGTAGTTACACGGGTTTTGACCTTTATTTTGTCACCTATGTTGTCTTTTCTAGTCACGAAGATACCTCGAGTTCGTGATCCTCTCGGTATTATCTTTTCTTTGTTTATTCGTTCTTATAAAGTCTATTTCTATTCACGGGACTTCTATTCTGTCTCACTACCCTATCTTTTCCTGTCCCCGTCCTGTCGGGACAAACTCTGTCCCCCAGTCACTTCCGAAGAGACTCCACCACTGTATGGTTGACTCTCTACACACTACTCTTTTGTGGTCGGCAAGATTCTAGCTCCGTTTCTCGAGAGGTCCGTCTCCTCCGTTCTCTTTTTCCAGACGAAACCCCTGAGTGTCCTCCTTTTTCCATTTCCACCGGTCTCATAGTCCTCGTGTCGTCTCAACATCCTCTACTCCAGTCTCTCCTCTCCTCCCCTGTCGAGTACGTCCCTGAACGTCCTGCACCGGTCCTCGAAACTAAATTAAGAGTCACTGAACCCTCTTTAATTCGTTATCTGAACTAGATTAAACAAAAGTCTTCACGTAAGATGTTTACGTTTCTGGGTCTCTCTTGTTCTTGTGTGGGACAAACTTTTCGACGTTCACCGAGTCACACACACGTATACACACACACACCACCACCCCGCCGCCCCTCCCCCACCACCATCCCCTCTCCCCGCGGATTTCTCACGTTCCGTCCTCTTCAGTGTCACATCTGTGTTTTAGGTCAAAAAATTCACCCGACTTCTGACTTGGGACTAGGATCTGGACCTGACCCAGTCCTAGCCTTGGGATCTTTAACACGATTCAAGATCTGAGTCGTGTCGGACTGAGGACTACATTTTATGTCGTACTCGGGTCTGGGGCAAGTCTCGGGTGTGGGGTGTGTCCCGATATTAGACTGGGGACTAGTATTTGACTCGAAGTCGGTGTGGTTGTTGGACCCACCTTGGTCGGGACAAGTGTGTGGTTTGGGGTCAGGTTGAGATCTCACCAAGGTCCGGGTAAACGAGAGTTGGGGTGATGGAAGTAAATCGGGGTAGGGGTGGTCCGAATTCTACCCACGGGGTCATTTGACTAGTGTCCTTTTACAGAATTTTTGACGTTTTCTTCGTAGTTCGTGGTGGGTGCAACGTAAATGGTGTGCTCGTGTCTTTAACGACTCCGGCAGATAGGAATCTCAGGCCCCGGAGGAAGTGTAGGGGCCGGGGTGAGGGATGAAGACCAAGAGGAGTCGGACGGGAGAGTAAGTGAATCGTCCAGATTACTCCCTGGGAATCGACGTCCTTTGGGTGTGGGGTCCTCAGTGGAGGTCAGAGGGTGTGAGTGGAGTTGACGTGACTTCCTTGCTCACGGGAAAAGAGGTCCTGGGAAGGTCGTCACTAGACCGTCCGACGTGGCATCAAGGCGGGAGAGTCAGAGGCGGGGGAGGGAACAGTCCGAATAAATAAGACAGTATAGAGGAGGGGAGAAAACCGAAGAGGGACGACCCCCATCCCGCGACGGGTCTCCCAGATAGACGTCTATGGTTGACACCCTGACTACAGGAAGACCCGACGACACAGGACTCTTCCACACAAACCCCATACTCCTTCCTCCCCATCACCCATTCCCCAGAGATCTCAGGAGGGGTCTACCCGGGACACGGTCAACCTCATAAAGACGGTCGAGGGTTACACTTCAATCCCATTTACTCATGCCTCTTAGATCTCTTTGAGTGCACACACCGGTACCAGAGACCCTCTCCGAAAGAGGTTTAGAGGGAGTCGAAGTAGTTTGAGTTGGTCTCCTTTTCGTCCTATACGAAAGTCCCTCTGAGACACTAATCCACGGTTGAGTAGTGGACGGACTTCGAAAGAGACCGGAGGTGGAAGGAAGGTACTCACCACGGACGAACCAGGAACGACCCGGACGTAGGTAGGGTCACCTGGGTAGACGGAAAGGGTTTTCGATATCCCGACCCAGAAGAAATAGGGGGTCCAAGATCCCGGGTTGAGATCGATTAAGTATTGTCCCTAGGGACCCTTGGTACGGAGACGGAAGATAAGGGATCGGAACTTGAAGAACAACTCTTTCCTCCTACACCAAAGGAATCGGGAGGGGATGGAGGTCGAGGTCGGTATATTCTGGTTACGGTAGACCAAAGAGAGAATTCCCGTTTTTATCACTCTCTTGTAAAATCTCCCAATCTCTAGTCACCCTTACTCTTTGGTTCATACAATGTATAAATTTATTAAAAATTATTTAGATAATTATTTCGTTTCACTTAAAAGTAACCAAAGAGGACCACAAAAATGACTAGTTAAAGTGTTGACGTTCAAAATTTAAGTGTTGTGTCCCGCTAGACTATATTCGATACGTTTTAATCTGTTACAGTTTAGTCTGTTAAGGTTGAGTCTGGTATAGTTTTGAACGCTAATGTTCTAGAGGTCCATGGACATTTGGACGTCGGACAGTAAGTAACGATAGTGGGACCTCGGTAGAGACAGCGAAGGGAGTTTGAGGGTATCTGACTTTTCCCCACTTTCTATGGGGTCCCTGAAGATGAAGACCGGTTCTCTCTTATTGTACTCCATTGTAGGGTGGACTTCCTTGGATTTTATCTGTCGTATGTAATTTTTTTTCAAACGTTCGATGATCTATAGTCCGTTACTTCCTGTTACTCGGGACTCCGTACCTTTTGTTTGCTTCACTTGGACCCCAAAGGGGTCGAATGACGGAACCCTCCAAGGGACGACGTCAGATCCCTTCCTCTTACGTCTCAGGTCTCCTGTAGAATTCAATTTCTACATCTCGACTATCAGGTCCTTCTGGGTCGATCGATCTTAAACTTCTGCTCCATAACCTCCACTCTCTAGATGTCTCTCTCTCTCTTGAGATTTCTGTACATCTCTAAGGAGACGTTTTTAGGTCGACTCATGACTCGGGTGTACATACACTTGTTCGATGAATTCTGACCCCTGTCTCGGTGGACCTTTTTAATCGCTACCGTAGGGGTGGGTCCCAAGTGTATCCCAGTGTCTATCGCTCACAAGGTTGGACGGTCTAACCTCTTGAAGTTCTAAGTGTCCCGTGACTCTTCTCTTATGTCTTCCTAGGACAGAGACATCACCCCTTATTAATTGGTCTATAATAGACGTCATAGTACACCTAAAATCTAGTATTGACTAGTAATTACTCATTCCTTTCATGAAACAACTGTAATATTTTATCTTGGTCGGTTTGATTCCTGATATTAAATATCTCTGTCCTTGTTCTCTACTCACATCTACCCCTAACCTCCCCCAAACCTCTCCCTACTCACTTAAACCAAATAGAATTCATTCATTTGGTCTTGGGTGAGTCCGAGACTCTTCAGGGTCTGTCTATCGGTAACTCGTATGTCATACAGTCCGGGACCTCTGTCTCTTCAGATCAGGAACAGGAGTTCCCTCTGTCTGTTGATACATATTCCTATAAAGTCAAGATTTCCTCTAGTCAGGACCCGCAAGTAACCTTCCTGACTACAACTCGGACTTTGAGGTTATGAGACCGGTGGACTACGTTTCTCAACTGAGTAACCTTTTCTGGGACTACGACCCTTTCTGACTCCCGTCCTCCTCTTCCCCTGTTGTCTCTTACTCTACCAACCTACCGTAGTAACTGAGCTACCTGTACCCAAACCCACCTGAGACCCTTAACCACTACCTGTCCCTCCGGACCGGACGACGTCGAGTACCCCAGCGTTTCTCAACCTGTGCTGACTCGTTGACTTGACGTGACTACCTTCTATTTGTATGTCGATAGTATTTTGATAAATTCGAGATACTGTCTCCCTATTTGTAGGTCAACCTTTTATTTCGAAATTTTAAATACTAGTTCCCTTTGTCAAACACCCTTGGAGCCCCTTCGGGAATTATATCAGACCGTAAATCGGTTCAAAAGTTTGGTCACTGTTAATAGGTTCAGTAGTAGTAAATAGTTTTATTTCTCTAAGATCTTCTGAGGTTCTAAAGCGTTCTAGAGGACTCTTTCTTCCGGTACTCAATTAGATTTTGGTTTCTGTGACATCGGACCTATTCTCTGATCGAAGACCGGAACCGTGTCGTCCCGGAATACTTTCGACTTCAGAGAACAAACTTATAAGGGATTTTACTTTATTTATATGGAGTAAATTAGTCAAAATAATAAATTTTGGTGATGGTGGTTACACATAACTAGTGACAGATAAAAGGTATACAAAAGTGTAGACAATAAGATGAATTGGGGGTGTTGGTGGGTTGTCCTCCATGTAATATAAAGGAAAAAATGTCGTGAATGTTAAAGGTTTTAATGACTCCATGTCATCCGATTCGTTACTCGGGTTTATAAATTCGATCACTAGGATTGGAGATAACTGAGATTACGGGTGGGGTGTTACAGAAAAGGACTATGTCGATAGTTGGTACAAATTTCCTTGAAAAACCGTTCCAACACGAAAGAAACTTAAAGTAAACATTTAAACGTCTAGTGAACATTTAGTCTGTGGTCGTACCCTTTTATTTACAGTTGAACAGACTTCGAGACACTTTTGTTAAATAATACTCTATCATTTATTATTACAAAAGTAGTTATTGTCATTTCGTCCTACCGGTGTACTCCGGTTTGACCACTGCGTGACGTTTTATATCCTCGTGGTAAGTGTACTGGTACCTACACCTACAACGAAGGATTTCGACATGTTACTCTGTCGGTACCTATACTAGTAAAGGACATACAAATGTGAAAAGTCAAATGTATCCTCCAAGTATCCTAAATTCGAAATGTCGTAGTCACGGTAACATCGAAGTAATAAGTCTTCTCCTTTACTCTAGGACTCTCCAAAATGTCATACGGTAAAATACTATAAAGGCCCTAAAATTGGAATATTCAGAATGAAGTCATAAGAAAGTGGAGGGAGTTTACTTGGATGTAACCAAAGATGGATATTAAGAAGTGACACTTATAAAAACTGGATTGTCAAAAATTCAAGTAATACCGTGCGAGAACACGGAATATTAGGTATGGGTAACCTGTTTACTCACGTTATACACAATTTTGTATCATTAGTGTTTGTTATGTATGTGTGTGTGTGTGTGTAAACCTTTATGTATAGGAAGTCTATAATAAGGCGGATATATACTGATTTCTGTATATATAATGTGTCTACCTAAAGTATAGTGTTTATGAAACGTAGTGTCCGTATGTGGGTTTCTATTTGTTCGGTTTTCTGTGTCGGTTGGGTTGTGATGTATAAGGTGTGTGAATACACATAATATACCAGATGTAACAATGTTTGTACGTTGTAAGATGTAGGATGGTAAATATATAATAATTACGTAAGATGTAAAATGTATAATATAAGATGTAAACGTATAATGTAAGATGTAAATGTATAATGTTTGTACTCCCCTGTTCCTCCGTAGACAAGAGTAATCTATGTGTACGAGATGTTGGTAAGAGTGTATCTACGTATAGTATATGGTTTATTGTCTCCAGTGTATTTGTGTTCTTCACACCTTAATATCTTAATAAGTGTTTTATAATATGTATTGTCCTGTGTCGACGGTCCGTATAGTCGACCGTGTATAAGACACATGAGTGTGTGTGTCCGATTTTAGTGTATATCGGTGTGTTTGTATGGATGTATGAGTGTCGACGTTGGTTCTATTTGTAGTGGGAGTACCTTTTTATTAGAGGTCATCTTGGTGTATCTACTGTAACCGTCTAAGGTGTATTTATGTGGGAGTATATATATCTTTGTATTTGTGAAGTACCCTTGACAGAGAAACGAATGATGGTAGAGGGAGGGGAGGGAAGTTAGTGGTAGTGTGTTTATGGAAATAATTGGGAATTTTTACTGACACAATGGAGAAACCCTAGGTTCTTTCTTCAATATCAATTGTGTATAAGTGACTACACCTATGTACCCTCGTTTTATTATTTTTAGTATGTAGTTCTTGTCTTACTTAGTACTACACATAGTAAATGTCGGAAACGTACAGTTTTAATGTACATAAAAGATCAACCCTTTCTCTTTATTCCACTCCAGTGGTATCCTTCCCTCACATCTCACTAGTACTAGGTCGTACAGGACAGTTTTGACCAAGAAGACTTCACTGGGTAAAGACCTCTATCTTTAACTTCTAGATGAATCTATTGGACCTCGTCTCTCGGGTCACCCAACCTACAAGGTCAGTGGTTCTACGAATTGTCCTGGACTTGGGACGGTAGAAACCATCTCTGATTCCTGTGACACCTCCTTTAGGACGAGTGGACGGTAAGACACTCTTATATACCTTCTGGGCTCTTGCTTAGAGGAACCAAAACCGGGGTATCTGATATCCCAATTGGTGTCCACCATCGTCATCTATCTATAATCGGTATTAGTGTACCTCGTCCCTTCACCCCGGTGAGTCGGACACGTGGTGCCTCTCGGGTTACTCCCCGTTTATCTTCTTGTCGTGTCGTGTCTCTACCCTCTACGTCCACAACTTTCGAAACTCACGACGGAGGGCTCTCCTCTCGAGGTTGTGTCGGGAGTCCTACTCCTGCATCCTCTTCGGTTGCTTCTCCCTCAGCTGCGGGTACTGGCTCTCCTACTATTTCTCGGGCATGTGGTGTAACTGGCACCACAGTCATGTCCTGTCGAAGTATTATAGAACCACGTCTGTCTTCCTCACACACTGGCACACGAAAGCCGTCATGCTATCGGCGAAGTCCTACTTCCCGTCCCCCTTCTTCTCATGTTTGGGAGACCGGTCCCGTCGATCAGGTTAAAACCGCTGGTATCCGGGACACTCATGTCTTCGTACGGCGTCACCCACCGTCTACCGGTGTTTCGCCAGTTTACGGTACCGGTCGTCCTGTCGACTGAGGTACCGACTGTCTCGTACCTATTCCTTGTAGACCCGGTCTGTCCGTAACTTGAGCTAGAGGACCTGTGGACAGTCCTTCTCCGACTGGTAGAACCCGTACCACTGCCTCCTCTCTTGATCCAGTTACCACCTTTCGTACCGGTCCTTCTCCATGTACCCGAGTACGTCCGCGGAAAGGTGTGCCTACTACTCCTATTACCGGTCCAACGGGTCCCACCGGTTCCGTATGTATGTTGTGTCACCCTTTCGGTCGGTTTTCACCCACAATCCAGGGTCCGGTCCCTACGGGTGGTCGTCCTTCATACGACCCACCTGGTCTCAAGGTAAACCGTGTCAGTACCGTCCTTGTTTCTCGGCTCCAAAGACGTAGGGTTCAGGCTCCAGATACTTTCCCTTCTCCTTTTTATAGCGAGTCAGTACCAAGTCGCCTCTCTTTCCTGAATCCTTTCCCGTGACTTTGTCACTCCCGACGTTCGTCTTACAGATTCATGAGGACAATTAAGGTTTTGAAGTCAGAGGAAAACGAAATTTAGAAAAAAAAAAAAATGTAAAAATTTTCTAGAAAATAAAACATAACGCTCATGTCGACTAATTGTTACTAGAGTGTTAAAATCTATTCGTCGCTTCTTTGAGCCGACATGTATGTGTACATTGACAGGAGGGAATCTAAATTCCCTGATCAAGACTATCTCACAGACTACTTTATACCTACCTCTAAGTACTGTAACATGTTCTCTGTCCTCAGTTCTGGTAGGGGTTCTTTTTCTTTACGTTTTTCCGTTTTACCGACAGACTCCTCCGGAATGTTTATCGACATTTTCTTCTCTTCACTTTTCGTTTCCTCTTTTCTTTTCTATATTCGTAGACTTACGTCTCAAGGTTTCTTATCGTTCCTCTTTATTCTTTCAGAAGGAGTCGGTAGTTCCGTTTCTTTATCGTCTTTTGTTATCTTACCCTTTCTGGTCTCTAGAGAAGTTCTTTTAATCTCTATGGTTCCCTTGTAAAGTACGTTTCTACACAAGTTATTTCCTATCATTACCATACATACCTGGATTGTCTTTTTCTTCTATAATTCTTCTCCACCGTTCTTATGTGCCTTCTTGACATGTTTTTTCTCGAAGTGCTGGGTCTATTAGTACTACCACACTAGTGAGTGGATCTCGGTCTGTAGGACCTTACACTTCCATTCACCCGGTATCCTTCGTAGTGATGTTTGTTTCGATCACCTCCACTACCTTAAGGTCAACTCGATAAAGTTTAGGACTTTCTACTACGATGTTTTCACGACGTGAGTTATACGGTCGTTTAAACCTTTTAAGTCGTCACCGGTGTCCTGACCTTTTCCAGTCAAAAGTAAGGTTAGGGTTTCTGTCCGTTACGGTTTCTTACGAGTTTGATGGCGTGTTAACGTGAGTAGAGTGTACGATCATTTCTTTACGAGTTTTAAGAGGTTCGGTCCGAAGTCGTTATGTACTTGGCACTGGAAGGTCTACAAGTTCCACCAAAATCTTTTCCGTCTCCTTGGTCTCTAGTTTAACGGTTGTAGGCGACCTAGTAACCTTTTCGTTCTCTCAAGGTCTTTTCGTAGATAAAGACGAAATAACTGATACGGTTTCGGAAACTGACACACCTAGTGTTATTTGACACCTTTTAAGACTTTCTCTACCCTTATGGTCTGGTGGACTGGACGGAGAACTCTTTAGACATACGTCCAGTCCTTCGTTGTCAATCTTGACCTGTACCTTGTTGTCTGACCAAGGTTTATCCTTTTCCTAATACAGTTCCGACATATAACAGTGGGACGAATAAATTGAAGATACGTCTCATGTAGTACGTTTTACGACCCGACGTTCTTCGTGTTCGACCTTAGTTCTAACGGTCCTCTTTATAGTTATTGGAGTCTATACGTCTACTATGGTGAGATTACAGTCTTTCATTTCTTGATTTCTCGGAGAACAACTTTCACTTTCTCCTCTCACTTTTTCAACCGAATTTCGAGTTGTAAGTCTTTTGATTCTAGTACCGTAGACCAGGGTAGTGAAGTACCGTTTATCTACCCGTTTGTCACAGTCTGAAGTAAAAAGACCCGAGGTTTTAGTGACGTCTACCACTGACGTCGGTACTTTAATTTTCTGCGAATGAGGAACCTTCTTTTCAATAGTGGTTGGATCTATCGTACAACTTTTCGTCTCTATCATGAAACGGTTGTTTCCAGACAGATCAGTTCCGATACCAAAAAGGTCACCAGTACGACCTACACTCTCAACCTGACACTTCTTTCGACTCGTGACTTCTTAACTACGAAAACTTGACACCATAACCTCTTCTGAGAACTCTCAGGGAACCTAACGTTCCACTAGGTTGGTCAGGTAGGATTTCCTCTAGTCAGGACCCACTAGTAACCTTCCTGACTGCAACTTCGACTTTGAGGTTATGAAACCGGTGGACTACGCTTCTCGACTGAGTAAACTTTTCTGGGACTACGACCCTTTCTAACTCCCGTCCTCCTCTTCCCCTGTTGTCTCCTACTCGACGAACCTACCGTAGTGGTTGAGTTACCTGTACCCAAACCCACTTGAGGCCCTCAACCACTACCTGTTCCCTCCGGACCGTACGACGTCACGTACCCCAGTGTTTCTCAGCCTGTGCGGACTCGTTGACTTGATTTGACTTGACAGGAGGGAATTTGAGGGGAGGGTAAGTCCGACGGTGCATTGTAATAGAAGAGATCAAACAGTATCTGTACAGAGACCTCCCAGGGTAATTAGAGTCACACTTCGGGTGGGTCCTATGTCACGTTACGGGAAGTAAAGGTCTCGACTACAACGACTAGTGTATAGGACGAAAACCAGGGAAGATTTGGTCATGACGGTTTGAACGTGTTTAGGACGGTCTTGAGTCGAAACGATCACGTACAATCCCAATCCCATACAGACCCAAGTCTCAAACTCCAAGTCAGAGACCAACGGAAAATTTTAGGTAAGAGTTGACTGAAGTCCCGTCCTTCATCCCACCCCCACCCTTACAGGTAGACTCTAAGTTAAAGTTCTCTATCCAAACACAAAGTCGAACTCATGGTAAAGAGTCTGAAGTGACTACCTTAGTCGATTTCGACAATAACTTTTGTGACAGAGAGTCCAAGATGAGGTCTGGGTCTCTTAGCCTAAAAGGTCCCCTCCCCAGGTCTTTAGACCAATTTTTCTTGTTATTTAGAGAAGACAGGGTCACTAAAAAAAAAAAAAAAATTAGTCTCTTTAAATCCTTTTCAACAAGACCACAAGACCCTCTATCCCTCTAAGGTCGGGAATTGTTTCTTACTTTGTCAGAAAGTCACCCAAGAGAATTCCGGGTGTACTCTCAGTAGGAGTCTAAACGAATCGACCTCACACTGTACCTTTGGTCTACGTCGACTCTGTACTTTTCTGTTTAGTCAGGTGTAGCGACGGTCACGATACACCATAGGTGCCCGTATCGGAGGAAGGAAGTAATGGGAGGGACCACTTGTGTCTTGTTCGAGTTGAAGGAAGGAGATGTGTCTGGTGAGACAAGATTCGGAGACAGGACTCTAGGTTTGTGTATATTGTACAAAGGAGAAGTATAAAGATGAACCTATTAGGTTCTCAAAGTATGAATAAAACAGGGTTTATCCTGGGGAGACTTATCATAGTCACTCAGTGAGTACAGTAGGACCAGTCCCTTCGATCTGGGTAGAGACGAGAAAGGGGAAATGACATTAAAACAAAAAGGATCATTAGATAGTATCGAAAGAAAAATAAGTTGTGCAGGAGGGAGGGGGTGTTGGAGTAATATAGTAAGTAAGGCGAGACTCATACTTTTCTTGAAGGCTTGAGTGGAGGGACGAAGGTCTTAGTCTAAGAAGTTAGGTGGAAGGTGCACCGACTGTAGATTTGTCTTTTTGACCTATACAGTCCGAGGACAAACCGTTCAATGTCTACTAAGGGTATCGGAAGTTCTAGTTTAACTTTAGGTTGTCAGACGTAAGTTTCGGGAAGGGTCACACCTAGGGTGAATTGAAAGGACGGTTCGAAGAGTTAAACAAAGAAGTAAATGGGTAACGGTGGGTGGTGGTGGTTGTATGTGTTTATAAAAAGAGACCCATTTAATTAAGGGGAACGGAGTACAAAGTCACTTTCCACTCTTCGATCTTGACTCCCCAAAGGACCGTGTCCCCATCTGTTTCAAACCTTACTCGGAGTGTAACCAGAAACCCTTCCAGTGACTTTTCCCAGACCCTAGGACTTCCACCCAAGGGCTTGTCCCGCGCGACCGTCCGACACACTCGTTTCCCGTCCGAAGGAGTCCGTTGCACGGGAGGGAAGGGCCAGAGGCGCTTGAAGGGTCCTGGACCCGTTCCAAGGGAAGGGCACGGGAGGGGAGGGGTGGGACTGGATTCGGACCGTGTGAAAGGATGTAACTGCGACGGGGTCCGTTGACGGGAATATATCGAAGAGACCCCCGAGATCCCTCGGACTCCCTACTACTCGTCACTTGAAGCGGTCTGAGGGACCCTCGTGGCGAGCCGAGTCCGTGGGTTCCTTTCGGCTTGGGGCTGAGGATGGAGCCCCCCGACGTGATACAATGATAAAATTCCGGGGAGTCCTCTGATCTCTTTCTCCCTCATGTCACCTCCACTCTCTACTGGCCGTGACCTTCTTTTCTCAATGACCTTACCTCCACTCCCGCACGTGAATTTTCGTGTGTCTACACTTATGAGAACAAGAGACGGGACTGCGTCAGGAGCCCCTAGGGCTCGACCCGATTCCGTGACGGAGAGCGAAGAGCTACCACGGGGGAATACCATTATATCCGCTTAACGTCAGAGCAGCGACGAACGAGTCTGAGACTCCTGCTACTTGACTCCTGGATTGAATGGAACATAGACTCGAGGATAATGACGCGATGCCGACGGGGATTCGAGAAAGAGGAGAGGGATTATTCGGTTAAGAAATAAGGAGTCCGACTATTATTATGAGAGGACAGGGGTGGAGGGGTAGGTTTTACTCTGACACATCTTTCAGACAAATTTATACCCCGAGATAGTTCCTTGTTTGAATACAGGTTTAGACTCGAGTTGGTGAATGGTAAGAATCAGAGTCAAACTTCACTTTTTATTTTACTCTATGATCGTTAAGAGGTCACTTGCTAACACTGTCTCCTACTCTGCCAACCTATCGTAGTGACTGAGTTACCTGTACTCAAACTCGTTAAGGTCCACTATCACTTCCTGTCCCTTCGGACCGGACGACGTCCAGTATCCCAACTTTTCTCAGCCTGTACTGAATCACTGACTTGTTATTGTTGCTAATCGGTAAAAGGTCACTTACAAGTAATAATAACGAGTTTACAAGTAATAATAACGAGTTTTGTTGTCCTTTTCGGTTGTTTTATCCTCTTTTAGATCAACTCCATCACAATCTTGTCGATTTCCTTCGTTTATGTAATCTCTCTTTCTCATCTGTCGTCCCGACCTCCGACGACTCTCTAGTTCATCGACCTCTTGACTTTTACTTTCCAGGGACCAATGGAGCACTTCTTGACAACTCCACCAACCATCCTTACCTTAGAACTTATGTCGTCTCACTTCTCACTCAACCCTTTTTTACTTCTTTCACCGACATCTGGTGTTAAAACTACAAACATGCACTTCTCGTCTCTTCCGTTACCGTGGGGTGAGGTCATGAGAACGGACCTTTTAGGGCACCTACCTCCTCGGACCACCCGACGTCAGGTACCCCAGAGCTTCTCAGCCTGTGCTGACTCGCTGAAGTGAAAATGGAAAGTAAAAGTACGTAACCTCTTCCTTTACCGTTGGGTGAGGTCATAAGAACGGACCTCTTAGGGTCCCCGCCCTCTCGGACCACCCGACGACAGAGACCCCAGCGTGTCTCAGCCTGTGCTGACTTCGCTGAATCGTCGTCGTCGTCGTCGTCGCACACTTCTCTTCCTTACTTTACCTGATATGTACTTCATAATTATCGAGTTTTCTCTCAAAGATGTTTAAACTTCGAATTTCTCTAATCTGTGTTCATTTACAGTTGTCCTACCTTAATCATCGACGACGACGACGACGATCCAGCGAAGTCAGCACAGGCTGAGACACGCTGGGGTATCTGCCGTCGGGTGGTCCGAGGAGACAGGGACCCTAAGAGGTCCGTCCTTGTGACCTCACCCAACGGTTAATCGTCTCTCAGGAAATAAAGTGTATAAGCATCACTTCAAAAAGTTACGACACTGCGTCCATCTGGGAGACAGGAACGGGGAGATATATCACTGGTACTCTTTAGAATTAACGAGGGTATAGTAGGGGGTTTGTCAGGTTTGGTTGTGGGACTTGAGGTCTGTACCAGTACGGATGAGCTGTAATAAATTCGTAGGGAGTCCGTAGAGTTTGAGTTACGAAAGTCAGTGAAAGTGATAGAGACTAGGAGTCAGATACGGAGGTCAGTACAAAAGTCAAGACCACAGACGACGGAGTCAGGCCTTGGATCTTAGGTAGTAGAGACGGAAGAGGGAGAGAGAATGAAGAGAAACTAGGGTAGGTTAGTCAGTAGTTCAAGAGGAATTAAATGAAGGACCTTTAAAACACTTAGTCTAAGAAAAATAGGTACAGAAAACGGAGGATTGGTTCTATTAGAGACGGATCTAGTAGTCTTAGTAAACAAGTGGACGGTCGGAGTATCTGATAGAAACGGTAGTTAAGTAATAGGTGGTCACACTAGAAGGTTTGTGTGTAGTCAAGTGTTGTAGCAGGGTAACTAAAATCTTATCCTTCAAATTTAAGTGTGAAGTATTATATCGATAATTTCGAAAGTACACGGTAGAGTCACGTGAAAGGGTAGGGTAGGAATTGGTGAGATGGAGGGAAAGACTCACGGTTCAGGATCTGTGTAACTTTGACCAGGGGACGAAGTTTCACGGTACGAAAGAGAGTGGGAAATTAAAAGTGTATAAAAGGGAGTACCCTTTTTATGAATGGGAGGAGGGACAAAAGTAATTCAAAATCGAAACTCTATAGACAAATTTGGAGGAAGGAATCTTTCTAAGAAAGGACCCCGGATTAAAACTGTCTTAGTGAACTGAGAAAAAGGGAGAGAAAGTTTATTTCGGAAGTTGTAATATTCTAATTAATCAGAGGTATTAAGACTCATCTAGCATAGGAGGATAAAAACCTCCCCCCTGTACCTGTGATTACACGTATAAATTTTCCCCTCTAAATGTCTCATGAGAAAGTAAAGTGAGAAGTACGTCTTTAATAACCAGAAGTAGTTACAAGTGAGTATCGAGTGTTAAGTCAATGAAGTTGGTTCCGTACACATTGTCCAAGTCAAGTCAGTGAGTCAGCACGGACTGAGAAACGCTGGGGTACTTAGTGTCGTGTGGTCCGGAGGGACGGGTGGTGGTTGAGGACCTCAAGTGAGTCTGAGTACAGGTAGTTCAGTCACTACGGTAGGTCGGTAGAGTAGGACCCAGCGGGGCAGAGGAGGACTGGGGTTAGGGAGGGTCGTAGTCTCAGAAAAGGTTACTCAGTTGAAAAGTGTACTCCACCGGTTTCATGACCTCAAAGTCAAAATCGTAGTAAGAAAGGTTTCTTTAGGGTCCCGACTAGAGGAAGTCTTACCTTACCAACCTAGAGGAACGTCAGGTTCCCTGAGAGTTCTCAGAAGAGGTTATGGTGTCAAGTTTTCGTAGTTAAGAAGTCACGAGTCGGAAGAAGTGTCAGGTTGAGAGTGTAGGTATGTACTGGTGACCTTTTTGGTATCGGAACTGGTCTACCTGGAATGAGCCGTTTCATTACAGAGACGAAAACTTATATGATAGATCCAACAAGTATTGAAAAGAAAGTTCCTCATTCACAGAAAATTAAAGTACCGACGTTAGTGGTAGACGTCACTAAAACCTCGGGTTTTTTTACTTCAGACTGTGACAAAGGTGACAAAGGGGTAGATAAAGGGTACTTGACTACCCTGGTCTACGGTACTAGAAGTAAAAGACTTACAACTCGAAATCCGGTTGAAAAAGTGAGAGGTGAAAGTGAAAGTAGTTCTCCAAAAAATCAAGGAAAAGTGAAAGACGGTATTCCCACCACAGTAGACGTATAGACTCCACTAACTATAAAGAGGGCCGTTAGAACTAAGGTCGAACACAAAGAAAGTTGGGTCGTAAAGAGTACTACATGAGACGTATCTTCAATTTATTCGTCCCACTGTTATATGTCGGAACTGCATGAGGAAAAGGATAAACCTTGGTCAGACAACAAGGTACGGGTCAAGATTGACGACGAAGGACTGGACGTATGTCCAAAGAGTTCTCCGTCCAGTCCACCAGACCATAAGGGTAGAGAAAGTCTTAGAAGGTGGTAAATAACACTAGGTGTCTCAGTTTCCGAAACCGTATCAGTTATTTCGTCTTTATCTACAAAAAGACCTTGAGAGAACGAAAAATACTAGGTCGCTTACAACCGTTAAACTAGAGCCCAAGGAGACGGAAAAGATTTTGGTGGAACTTGTAGACCTTCCAGTACCAAGTGTATAACGACTTCGGACCGAATCTCTTAAAACTCGTAATGAAATGATCGTACACTCTACTCACGTTAACACGCCATCAAACTCGTAAGAAACCGTAACGGAAAGAAACCTTAATCTTACTTTTGACTGGAAAAGATCAGGACACCGGTGACGACTCAAAAGGTTTAAACGACCGTATAACTCACGTCGTGAAAGTGTCGTAGTAGAAAGGCCTAAACTTTGTCGAGTTGACCTTAAGGTAGTGGAGGTGATCGAAACAAGCATCGCTACGAAAGGCTCCGGGTGAACTGGAGTGTAAGGTCCTACAGACCGAGAACTACTCACTAGTGTGGTAGTACTAATAGACCCAACACTTCTAGAAAAAACATGTCAAGAAGGCACATAAGAACGGTGGAGAAGAATTAAAACATATTCTTGGACCTTACAATCTCGGTACTTAGTTCCGTTTAACCTTCACCAGTTGTCCTCTACCGTTCTCACTTGTAACTGTAAAATCCTTAGTCGTTTGATTTTACCTGACTTTACCCACTTAAATTGAGTCCACCGATAATATGGATAATAACACCCGTTCTTAGGGAATCTTCTTTACCTCATCGGTAGTATCAGTTGTTTTCTCAGGCTTTACATCATGAACCTACGTTAGAGTTTTCCCTGTCTTACTAGAGACAAGTAAAGGTTCCGTTTGGTAAGTTACAGACCTAGTACATCGTTAAGATAAAAAAAAAATTTAAAAACTCCTTGGAGACATGAGAAAAGGTACTATCGACATGATTAAATGTAAGAGTGATTGCCACGTCCTCCCGAAAAAAAAGAATAGGAACAGTTGTGCACAATAAGAACAGAAAAACTATTGTCGTTAGAGTCACCCATACTCCATTATAGAATAACGTAAAGGAATACTAATCACTACAATTCATAGAAAAGTAATGGACAACCGGTAAAAAATTTAGAAAAAATCTTTTTACAGAAAAAAAAAAAAAACGGGTTCAACAAAAATTGACCTAAGAAAACCAAAACCAAAACGATAATTCAACATATATAATGGGAAGTAGTATATCTATCGAACTTCTATGAAAAACGGACAAGGTATCCAACGGAAAAATAAAATGACTAACGAAGAAAATAATAACACGGACAAGTTGAATTTGACTTTACTATTATTCTCTATACACATGAGAGTTGTGGTTCGAACGTGGACTATAAAGACAAATAGGTAGACATATAGAACCCGGGTACGTTCCGATATACCGTTTTTCTTTAAAACCATACTTCATTACCATTGTTTTCTAAGTTGTAATGTGAGTCCTTCCAAGACCTTCATAACTTTATATAGAAATTGAGAGATCAAAACACACAGTTTTTTGAGTTGATTCTTCTATTTTAAGTCATTCTTAGATGTCAAGGTAGTGGTCTCTCTCGTTTTTAAGAGGAACTTTAAACCCCAAGAACACTTAGAAAACTCTTATTCCTCTTTTCGTTGAGAGAACCTTCTTTCGAGAGTATTTTGGTACGATCATCCGGGAGTGTAGTCTCGGAGGTCATAAACACCTTTCTCAAGATGAAGTACAGAGGTACTCGACCGATCGACTGGACACGGTAAGGAATATTAGAAGGATTCTTCTGTGGGTTGGATGTCAAGTGACTCTTCTTCCGTCTTCAGGTACTCTTGTATGTAAGTCGATTCTTGTCATTGAATGATTTGGTAGTGAGTATCAGTACTCGTTTGTTTCCTGTATTTATTACACTTTTCATAGTCTTGAAGTACCTTCCCTTATTTAAACTCTTTATTCTAGTTTACGGGTCTTTTTTCTTTTTTTGTCCCGTCTTTACTCTCTTGAATCTTTTTTTAAATATCGTAGCCACTCTTGACTCTTTTAGGACAACACAATTTTTGTATAACGATGGTTTCTTTTCTTTACACGTTCGTTTTTTATTATTATTATTATTAAACTTTATTATTATTTTTGTCTCATATATTTATACCACCCCCTTTCAACGAACAAAAAATTGGTTCTTCCCCTTCTATCTACTTACAAAAGAACTTAGGAAATTAGGGGTGCTACTTTTGTGTTATCGTTGTTGTTTTGGTTTAGTGACTTATCTTTGTCTCGTGGACAACAGAGAGACGGGTTACAAGACCCTCTTGGAGAGTTCAATTGGGGTGTATCGAGAAACAAGAAGTCGTTTATATGTCTGAATCCGTTCTTTTCCATTTTCTGTACCTCCCTTTTATGTCCGTAAGGTCTTCCTTCCCTTCCTCCTCCACCTCGTCTGTCTCATTTTAGTTGTTAGTTCCTTTATTGATCTTCTTTTAAGGGGTTTCGGGTTTTGGACAGAATTCTATAAGGTACAAGTAAGTCAGTATTTTCTATATATGAATTAAAGTCTACTTTAAAGATTTAAGTTTATTTTTTATTTGATAGGACATACGTAGATCTGTTTATACGGATGTTTCATTACGGCTCAATATGGTTGATCGTACATTCAAGGTGTTTTCGTAAAAGGATAAAAACAGGTGACTATATAACGACTAGTGAACTTTCTCATGGATAATGTAACATCTGTAAGTTATTTATCAGTACCTACTTAATCGATCGTAATTCCTTAGTTAGAGATGGACTCCAATATTTTTATAAGAAAAATAATAAACCCTTTCAAATTAATAAAACTGAAAATAACAATATAGATGTTATGTATACACTCATCATACTCCAATCTAAAGTACAAATTAAAAAAGGTATACCAACAAACCATAAAGGTCATGGTAAATAACTTTTATAGGAAGAAAGGAATAACGAGGTAAACAGTGAATTGTTAACCGGTATATACTCGTCTACATACGGACCCGAAAATAAAGATAAGTTACCCGGTGACCATGGGACGTGGTTATACTGTAAAAGTATTAATGATACTATTGTACCTCTTTTATTAACTCTTAACAGAATCGTCTATTAGAATGAACAGAATCAAACTCACGGGGGTTTTGTTTGACCTTTGAACTTAGGCTCGAGTTCATCAAGGGTTCTGTTTTACCATCCTCACCACCCTTACTCTTTCCCTTCCTTTCTTTCAGTTATTTCACATATAATAGTTCGTCCAATAGTGGTACCTTTCGACCCTGAGAACAGTGAGCAGAGGGAATCGTGTCTATCTCGGATAAGGTGTCACTCAGTGAGTTGAACAGGACCAGGTGGAACCTAATTCCGTCTCCCTACCCTAGATATCAATGTTAGTACCCTACATAAATTCTGTCTCGTAGTGGGCCTTGTGGACAGACGGAGAGTGTCGTTTGTTTTGTGGGACTACCTACGGTCCTTCCTCTCGACGACAGAGACACGTCACACAACTAGACAGAAGTCTTGACGAGGTAGGTCGAAAGAGAATCACTTGTGTTTGGGGGAAGGGGTCTTTGTGATTACACAGGAAAGTGGTCCCAGGAACTCTCAGTTAGTATCAATACCTTTAGAACGGTTCAATATTTGCTTTTCTAGAAGGGAAATTGACAAAATTGAAATGTCTCCGAGGTCTGTTCATGGTAACTGAGAACTTGTTGTGTTCAAACTTAACACACCCAGGTGAATGAACTCCTACGAAAAACTAATTGTATAATCTTTTACAAAATCTCTAAATGTTGTTAAACTTTTTAAAGTATCCACTTGGTACATCGGACCTTTATGACTTTTTTATTCTGTTTCAATCCATATAGTACTTACGTATTTAATATACATCTATGATCAGACAGGAGTGTATCTGTATTCCACTCATTATAAAATATATTTTATTGCGCGAGTAAAAGAACGACAAAGTATTGAAACGAATGTAATGACATGTCATACAGAGAGAGAGAATTTATCTCTTTAACGTATATTCGGATAGTAGTGTCCATTCATCAAAACATTTTGTATTTAAAGGTTATGACATAATAATTATACTGATATTATGACATACGATACTTTTAAAATATTGTTAAGTAAGTAATCACATATCCGATGTCACTTCGTTAGTTAATGTGGTCAGATGGTTTTTTGTTAGTATAACGACGAAGAAACAATAGGTACGTACTTAACAATAATATCACTATTAAGTAGAACATTTGTCTACATTTCAATACTACAGTTAGTTATATCGTATCTTATTGACGTAAAAGAGGAGGAATATTAAAAGAATTATCGTAAAAAAGAGATCAAATGAAATAGTATTCTAATATCATATATTATGTTTTGTACAATTAACTGATACAATAACCATTCTGAAGTCCAGTTGACATCCGATGATCGTTAATTCTAAACCCCCTCAGTTTTTAATATGTCTAAAAACTGACATGTCAACCGGAGACGTTACAAATTTCCGGTTGAATGTTGGTCGAACTATACCTCAAAGAACTTGTCTCAGACACCGGATGCCAATATTAAGGTCTTGGGTCGTATTTCATATTTTTCACTCACCAGTTTTTTACAACTTTCACAGGACAAAGTTAATTAGGTAAATAATAAGACAATCCGTCGGTACAGAGGTCTGGGTTCACTCTACATGCCATGTCGAGTCTGGAGTTGATGGAGAGAAAAAGAAAAAAACAAGTACCAGAGTAGTCAAAGTCCTTAAAAGACCCGGAGTGGGAAGCCTTAAATTTGGTGCAGGACTCGGGACTGAACCGTACTTCTAGGTCAGATAATCAGGGTTGTTCTTTTAGTAAAACTTGATTCGAAGTTGACCCTCCTAAAGGACCAATAAAAGTTACGTTTGTCACACAGGGAAATAAACGAATAGGTCCTTTGTGACTTCATAGTCCTTTTCCTGTTCCACGTCTCTGATGTTTCTTTAGTAGCCGAATTCATCGTCAGACACAAAGAACTCCCAGCTCGTGGGGGAAAAAAAAAAAAAAGTTTAAAGGTATCGTCAAAGCTTTCTCCTTAAGGTGCATGTGAGGCGGTCAAGGGTGGTAGACAAAGATTAAGATTTCGCCCCAACACCGTTATCACCACTCTCCGACGGACGACTTCATGTCTTCCTATTCTCGAACGGACTTTTGGGTCCCAAAAAATTACTCTTTGGTGGTAGATCTCGGTCCTCTCCAGCGAGTAGAACGTCCTTTGATGTTTCAGGTGACGTAAAAGTCACGGGTCGGGACGTGATTTAACCCAGTGTCTTGGTCTGGACCAACTAGAGTATCCCACGACTCAAATTGCATCTTTTGAACGATTCCTTATGATAATCCAGGTCCCGATGGGACCTTCCTTGTTCCAAGCGCGTCTCCTTGGTGATCAGTAGGTCTCGCCTTCGATTCTGCGTTCCCCAAGAAACTGGGCCCCCGACCGACTCGAAGACGATGACGGATCGGACTTGGCGGAGTAGGACCTCAGAGTGGGGAAGCTGGCCAGGAGCTGACTGAGGACCCGGGAAGATGTCAAATTTCCTAAGAGTCATCCCTTCCCCGGTCTTTTTGTCTTTTATGCGGCAGACTCTCTCTCCACCCGCGTCGGGACAGGGGACGAGGCTGACCGATCCCAAGAGGGCTAGGGATAGACACTAACCGACGAAGGGGTTTCTACGGCGGCCGCCCCGCATAGGGCTACGGTCCAGGACGTGCGGTAAGTAACCGAGGAAGGGACACCCGCCCCGGAGTCTCGCGACGCCCTTTCCGCCGGCTCCTCCACCTGCGACGACCCCAGAAGCAGAGGCCCGGTCGCCATTCACGAAGAGACCGTCCCGGTTCGCGAAGGCTGTGACGCCTCTGAGCTGGTACCCTTGATTGACCCGCAGAGGTAAAAGCCAAAGGCGGAGCCTCGCGATCAAGGCCGACTGCTTCCTCCACCCATCTGTTAACACGGAGAAGTCTCCAGGACGTTCGCTAGTCGGAATGACACGGGAGTGGGCGGGACACGGGACCGCGAGACGGACCGTCGGACACGGGGGCTTCAATGGTAGGGGGAGACGCCAGCTTAGCGCCTCCAGTGGCGGAGGCGTGGAGGGAGAGACCGGGGTGCAGAGATCAGAGAAAGTCCGAGGAGGGGGAAAGGGGAGTTTGCAGAAAGGAACTCCCGGGCCGAGACGGTTTGCGTTCCAACTTCGTTAATTTGCAAACTATTAATTTCAAAACAGGCTCATTAAACACATATTTTTTTGTTTTATTATTCCGCTATCGATGATCGGGATTTAGGAAAAAACGTCTCTGAACGTCTCCGGTAGGCCTCTTCCGTTACCGTTGGGTGAGGTCATGAGAAAGGACCTTTTAGGGTACCTACCTCCTCGGACCATCCGACGTCAGGTACCCCAGCGCTTCAGCCCGTGCTGACTCGCTGAAGTGAAAGTGAAAAGTGAAAGTACGTAACCTCTTCCTTTACCGTTGGGTGAGGTCACAAGAACGGACCTCTTAGGGTCCCTGCCCCCTCGGACCACCCGACGGCAGATACCCCAGCATGTCTCAGCCTGTGCTGACTTCGCTGAATCGTCGTCGTCGTCGTCGTCGCCTCCGGTAGTGAATTGAAAAAATACAAATCTCGAAAAATACCGAGAGATTTATTATACGAAGGTAGGATAAAAGAACTAAATAGTAAAACCATAAATGGGCGGAAGGGAAAACGATGGTAGAAGAGTCAAAAGTCATCGATAAAAATAAGTAAACAAGCAGGTGTAAACAAGCAAATAGACACTATTTAGTATCTATAGTTACAGACAACACATCGACCATAGAGAACCACGGGGAGGCAAAATCTACTCCTACAACTATAAAGAAAGTATATGTCGGAAGATTGTCGACCTGGAGTTGTAAATGTAAATTAGGAGTACATAAGTTTTTATAAACTCGTGACAAAAACCGTAACTCCTATACCATCATTTGTCTGATACAGGGATAGGAGTACTTTGAACATGACACCCTTCATTCTGTGTATCTACAGTTTACTGTAAGTCTCGTCCTTAAACCTCCAGTAAAGTTCGACCTTCCTGTCGTCCTTAGGTTCACCCCACCTTCTTACCTATACCCCCCCAGACGTTCTTTCACCTTTAAAGGGGAAAATGAACTGTCCCGACAAAGTCCCAGTTCTCCCTCGAAGGACAACCTTACTCCCGACCTCTTGGTCCTATCGGACAAGCCATCCAATCACTGTCATTCTGTTCGAAAATCCCACGACTAGGATGTCACACCATCACTGTCACCCTCCTCCTTTTCGTTCTCCGTTCCTCCGGTCACTCTTCCGTGGTGGACGACGAACGGACATTGTCAGGAAGTTTTAGATGAATAACGGGGTGAAGAAGTCCTTCGGAATGACTTGATGGGATTTGGTGGCACTAAAGAGAGAGGAGAACTCAAAAATAATAGGGACTTCGATCTCTCCAATCTATGAAACGGGTCCTATCTTACTACCTCGGGTCTTGGTTCGTAGACATTATACTTTTCTCATCTCATTATTAAAGATGAATCCCAACACTTTATGTAACTCAGTCAAGTAAATTTTTCGAGTTTCCTTATGGACCGTATATCACATAAGTTCCTCACAAACGATAATAATGATTGCATATCATACGAGAGTTGAGGGACGACGACGACGACGATTCAGCGAAGTCAGCACAGGTTGAGACACTCTGGGGTCTCTGCCGTCGGGTGGTCCGAGACGGTAGGGACCCTAAGAGGTCCGTTCTTGTGACCTCACCCAACGGTAAAGGAAGAGGTCACGTACTTTCACTTTTCACTTTCACTTCAGCGAGTCAATACAGGCTAAGAAGCGTTGGGGTACCTGACGTCGGATGGTCCGAGGAGGTAGGTACCCTAAAAGGTCCGTTCTCATGACCTCACCCAACGGTAACGGAAGAGGGAGTTGAGGGATTGATCAATATTTTCGTAAAACCCAAATCCTTGATAAAAGATACAGAGCCAGTTCATATATAAGTCGTCATGACGTCCCGTCCGTGATAAATCCGGGAGTCCTATGTTACTACTGATTCTGGTAGTCCCGAGAAGGGAAATATCTGATCGCCCATTATGTATGAACGTGTCACTTGTTTATGTATAACGGTTGACATGGTTCTCGGATGGTGACAAGGAAACATGTGTGTATATCGGACCCGTCTTTAGAGTCCAGAGAACGACCTCATCACTTAAGTAGTTATTACCCAAATTAATAGTAGTCTACTGGAAACAAAAATAGAAGGTTCCCGATAAACAGGTATAGACGAAGATTGTATAGTGACTCCTCTAACAGAACCGTAGAATCACCTACAATCATGACCTTTTCACCCGTCTCTAAATGTCCTCCACCCCTTCATAACGACCAAAGGAATATGGAATGTGAAGTCACACGTAGTGTTCTTTTGTTTTACTCGGATATCCGTTACCCGAAGACCGTATAATTGAAAAGATGTAGAACTACATTTATATGTATCTTTGTAGGACCTCTCACTTCACTTCACTTCACTTCAGTGAGTCAGCACAGGCTGAGAAGCGTTGGGGTACCTGTGGTCCGAGGAGGCAGGTACCCTAAAAGATCGGTTCTCATGACCTCACCCAACGGTAAAGGAAGAGGTCCCTTGAAGGGCTGGGTCCCTAACTTGGGTCCAGAGGGTGTAACATCTGTCTGCGAAATGACAGACTCGGTGGTCCCTCCGACCCCCATAAAGACCGGAATCAAACCGATGACTTTATGGTGTACCGATTCAAGAGAACTTAAGTGGGTTCAACTTCTCCTTATCACAATGAGACGTCTCGTACTATCTCCATCTCACTCTTACCAGACCGGTCACTTGGGGTTCCTCCAGTCTCTACTAGTCCGCTTACCTTTGTCTTAAGAGTTGTAGAGTTGAGAGTCCGTAGGGGTCTACGGGGAAGACACTACACTCTTTGCACTGAGTTAGTCTAAGTCAACCCTTCCGGTCACGAATAATTTGTCCCAGGTACTTCCCTTACCGATGAATGAGGTCATAAGAACGGACCCTTCAGGGTACCCGTCTCCTCGGACCGTCCGATGTCAGGTACCCCAACGTCTCTCAGTCTGTATTGAACCACTATTTGGTGGTGGTACTTTCTAGGCCTACTCCGTCGACAACGAAAGTCAGTGATGGATAAGGATAATGACGAGAGCGACGAGAAGAGGAAAAAGAGAATAAACACAAAGAAGGGAAGAGTCGGAAGTCACGGAGGCGGACCAAAACAAGTACAAGACGCCTCCCCACTGTCCTTGGTACCTAGGGCGTCGCGACTACCTTCGACATCATCTTCTTCACCGGACAGGGTAGACGTACTGGAAGGACTTCCTCGGACACTCGTAACTGACACCGGTGTCGAAGACGGTGTCGACAGAGAGTCCTGAGACCCTCCAGGGTCCTCTTAGGGTCTTGACCCCAATGAGCACAGGGGACACGGCCCGAGGCTAGGTCGGGTCCTTGGACGCCGGATTAACCGTCAACCGGTTACAACACCTTTTTCAGGCGGCCGACCCCGACGTAGGACCTTACCCCGACTCCCGACTGCACACACTCGGGGTGTCTCTTGTCGACTTCTACAAGACGTTTCTCCTACCGGACTAGCACACGCTCCGGACGTCGGTCAGGGGGCTCGTAGTCCGGGTGTCACAGCACGGGTACCTCCTACAGCGGACCCTAATATTCCACCCCCTACCTCCAGTCGGGGGCAGGGGTTAGGTTAAAGAGGGGACGGGGAGTGAACCGATAGAGATCTAGTTCTTGAACTCTCCCCCTGGGTCTCTGTTCTACTCTTGACTAAGGAAACTGAAGAGTGTGGTGGTCCAGGACCCACGGACTAGGTTACTCACATGGAGAGACACGAAAATACTGGAAAGAAGGAAGGGAGGGTGAAGGTTTGGATGGGGGTGGGGAAAGAACTAGGATGTCCGGAATTACGGATTGGGTTTGAACGAAAGGGATGACTCTTAAACTCCCTCTGGTTAAACCCAATCGATCCCAAGACCCACGGAACCTACTCAAGTAGTTCTGACATGCATAGTCTTGGACGTTTAAGGATCGTTACGGTGTTTATTAGAAAATTATAGTCCACTCAGTGAAATTTGAGGAGTAAAATATCTGTCTTTACTTCTGAACCTTTAGACTCTAGTACTAGTAACCAAAATCTCGATCTTTCCTGGTACCGTCTCAGTACATCCTAACTCAATCCAACAGACTAGAGTAGAACATCCCAGGGAAGACTGAATGCAATCACTTTCCTTCTAGTCTGACCTTGAGTCCAGAAGAAAGAGGAATGGATCACAAGAAAGAGAAGAGGAATGGAAAGTAAATAACCGCCTGAAAACCCTTTCGGTAGAGACTGTCTGTCTGACGAGGAAAAAATATCGATAGGAATAACTGAAGATTGAAGAAAAAGGAATCTACAGGTAGGCAAGTCAAGTCAAGTCAGCGAGTCAGCACAGGTTGAGAAGCGCTGGGGTACCTAGCGTCGTGCGGTCCGGAGGGACAGGTAGTGGTTGAGGGTCTCAAGTGAGTTTGAGTACAGGTAGCTCAGCCACTAAGGTAGTTCGGTAGAGTAGGAGATAACAGGGGAAGACGGGGGTTAGGGAGGGTCGTATTCCCAGAAAAGGTTACTCAGTTGAGAAGTGTAGTCCACCGGTTTCATAACCTCGAAGTCGAAGTCGTAGTCAGGAAGCTTACTTGTGGGTCTGACTGTAGAAATAGCCTTAGTAATAGGGTTACTAAGACACTATGTAACTAAGAGATGACCAGAATTAAGAATTTCAACTGTAATCTTCCGTTTTCACAATCTACTTAGGGACTAAATCGACAAAAGAAGACGTTTCTCTTAAAGACTCTTTAATTCACAAATACAACAAAACGTTCACAATCTTATCCCTCCGTTATATGGAATATGTGTTCTTAATTTCTCGATTCAATTTAGGGTCGGGTCGGCAAATGGTCGACTTATTGAAACTTATCTAGTGAGAGATTCGGAGTCAAAATAACCATTTAGAAATTATTTTACCAATTATAACAATACTATAATGGAATACGAAAGGTCATCATTAGAGAACGTAATCATAGATTCTATCATGAGAAAATTACAGGTATATTTGGTACGTTCCTAGAACGTTTTTAAGTCTAAGACTAAGTCCCTCCAGATCCTACTTCGGGTTCCAGGACGTAACGATTGTTCTAGAATCCACTATGACTACGACGATTGTGTGAACCCGGTGTGAAACTTATTGTTACAAATCCTCCGATATCCCATTGTTCCGTCCTCTCATACTTTTCTCCGTACGTATCCTTTTCAGGTTCCATCAAAAGACCGTTTCAACCTTTGTCTAGAAAAGAAGATGACATGTCTTTGAACCTCTGACACCCTCTAATTTACTAAGAGTCTACCTTTCTGGAACCGAGAGTAGACCCGTCCTTAGAAGACACCGAAGGGAAAAGAGGGTAAGACCGGGTAGGAGACTCCCAACGAACAAAAGGGTAGTGGACGGTTACGAACCTTCGGACTTGTTAGGTGCGTCCGACGGGCTCCACCGGAGTACTCCAAAAATAGAGAAAGTCACCTTTGAGGTACTCCGAGACCTTGTAGACTCCTTTCTCGTCCTTCTACGGACCTTCGACCTTCAACCACTCTCCTTTGCTTGACGGTTGACCTTCCGTTCAACGGGGAACTACTTTTCTTAGACACACCAGGGACACAACAGGACTTCGACCGAAGGAACACCGGGGGAGGAATAGGGACACTCCGTCTTACACCTCAAACTCCAGTCTTTCGGACCCCAGGAGTATGGTCGAAAGACATGGTCTACACGTCGAAATTCGTTTGGAACCTTGGTGAACGAAAATTCCAGGAACTTACAGTACATCCCTGTTGGAGACCCGAATGTAGGAGTATACACTCTTTCCTTTTCACGTGTGGAGTGTACATGAAATCGAGTGTCTCCACACTGAACAAATTACGAATCATCTCGTATCAAAGAGAGTCGATTTCGTATAAATGATTTTCAATTCATTAATTTTATAACCTTTTAGTCGAACCTTTATTTGAGCTCCGGGCATTGACAGTTTGATAGAGTCAGTTGCCCTCCATCGTAACTTAGTTAGATTTTGTTGTACTTCTTAACTATGTTATGGTCATTCTTTGTTTTCGTTGATTGTCACATTAAAGTGTGACAGAATCTCCGAATTCCCATTACGAAGACTTTTGTCTTATATAATAAGACTTCTACCTTTGATTAGATCTTGTATCTCACGGTTCTATGATAGGACTCGGGATGACCCCAATTATTCTCAATCATTATCCCTGATTCCTCGTACAGGACCTCGACACCCTTATCCTTTCATCCTTTTTATAGGAAATAGAAACGAAAATATCACGGACCGTGTGTCAACCATGGTTTTGTAAAGTCTCACACAAATATACGTGTACGGTCACAGGAGTTAGAACCCACCGGGAATATACTGGTCATAGACACGACTAAAGAAATAAAATAAAATAAAATAAAAGTTAATCTCCTATCAATGAAACGTTATAACACAACCAAAGACGGTATGTAGTTGTACTTAGTGGGTATCCATATGTATACAGGGGAGGGAGAACTTGGAGAGAGGATGAAGGGTGACATAGGGTGGGGAGACGAGTGTCTCGTGGGTGTCTAACTCGAGGGACGAAGTATATCGTTTAAGGGTGACCGATAGACAAAATGTATACCATACATATACAAAATTACGAAGAGAGAGTTAGGTAGGGTGGGAAAAGAAGGTACTGGCACAGGCGGTCAGACAAGAGACACAGACGTAGAGGCAACGACGGGACGTTTATCCAAGTAGTCATGGTAGAAAGATCTAAGGTGTATATACGTAATTATATACTATGAACGAGAAAGACTGACTGAAGTGAGACATATTATCCGAGATCCAAGTAGGTGGAGTCATCTTGACTGAGTTTACACAAGGAAAAATACCGACTCATTATATGGTAACATATATACATGGTGTTGAAGAAATAAGTAGACAGTTACTTGTAGATCCAACGAAGGTATAGGATCGATAACATTTATCACGATGCTACTTGTAACCCCATGTACACAGAAAAAGTCAATACCAAAGGAATTCTCATATACGGGTCATCACCCTAACAACCCAGTAAACCATCAAAATAAGTATCAAAAAATTCCTTAGAGGTATGAGAAGAGATATCACCGACATAGTAAGGGTGGTTGTCACGTTCTCTCAAAGGGAAAAGAGGTTTGGGAGAGGTCGTAAATAACAAACATCTAAAAAACCACTGCCGGTAAGACTGCCTACACTCCACTATGGAGTAACAACAAAACTAACATAAAGAGATTATTAGTCACTACAACTCGTAGAAAAGTACACAAATAATCGGTAGACACACAAAGAAACCACTTTACAGACAAATCCAGAAGACGGGTGAAAAACTAACCCAACAAAAAAGACCATAAGTCGACGTACTCGACGAAAATATAAAACCTCTAATTAGGAAACAGTCAACAAAGTAAACGACAATAAAAGAGGGTAAGGTTCCTAACAGAAAAGTGGAACAAATATTAAAGGAAACGACACGTTTTCGAAAATTCAAATTAATCCAAGGTAAACAAATAAAACCAAAATAAAGGTAATGAGATCTTTCACCCAGAAACTCCTAGAACGACACTATTAATACTTACACTTTCTATTTATATTTTTATTTTCGTTCGAGTCTCACACAAGACGGATACAAAAGGATATTCTCAAAATATCAAATACAGAATGTAATTCCAGAAAATTAGGTAAAACTCAAATAGAAACACATACCACGATCCTTCATAAGATTAAAGTAAGACAATGTATATCGACGGATTAAAAGGGTCGTGGTGAATGACCTTCTCTGATAGAAAAGAGGTAACATATAAAAACAGAGGAAACAGTTTATATTCCACGGGTACCCACACACCTAGAAAGATAGAACAAGGTAAAAACCAGACATAAAGACAAAAACACGGTCATGACATGACAGAACTACTGACATCGAAATATTATATTAGACTTCAGTCCTTCCAACTAAGGAGGTCGAGGTAAGAAGAAAGAGTTCTAACGAAACCGATAAACCCCAGAAAGTATGTTTAATACTTTTAAAAACAAGATCAAGACACCTTTTATAGTAACCATCAAACTATCCCTAACGCAACTTAGACATCTAACAAACCCATCATATTAGTAAAAGTGTTCTATCTAAGACGGTCAGGCTCTCGTACCAGACAGAGAGGTAGACAAACCGTAGAAACTAAAGAAAGTAGTCACAGAATGTCAAAAGACGTATGTCCAGAAAACAGAGAAATCTATCCAAATAAGGATCCATAAAATAAGAAAAACAACGTCACCACTTACCCTTACAAAGGAATTAAATAGAAAGACTAAAAAGTAACAATCACATATTCTTACGTTCTCTAAAGACACATAATTAAAATATAGGACGTTGAAATGATATAAGTAACTAATCGTGATCATTAAAAGAACACCGTAGAAATCCCAAAAGATCTATATCATAGTACAGTAGACGTTTGTCAAAATGAAGAATAAAAGGTTAGACCTAAGGAAAATAAGCAAAAAGAAGAGACTAATGACACCGATCTTGAAGACTTTGATGCAACTTATTATCACCGTTCTCACCGGAACAGAACAAGGACTACAATCCACTCTACGAAAGTCAAAAAAGTGGTAATTCTTACAAACGATACCCAAACAGTATATACTGGAAATAATACAAGTCCATACAAGGAAGACACGGATGAAAGACCTCTCAAAAATAGTATTTACCCACAACTTAAAATAGTTTTCGAAAGAGACGTAGACAACTCTAGTATACCAAAAATAGAAAGTCAAACAATCATACCACATAGTATAACTAACTAAACATAGGGACCCTATTTCGGGTGAACTAGTATTCATACTAGAAAGATTACACAACAACCTAAGACAAACGACCTTAAAACAACTCCTAAAAACGTAGATAGAAGTAGTCACTGTAACCGGACATTAAAAGAAAAAAATAACCGTAGAAACAGATCAAAATCATTGTCCTACTACCACCGGAGTGCCTTACTCAAACCCTCAAAAATAACGAGAAGTTAAAAGACCTTCTCAAACTCGTCTTATCCACAATCGACAAGATATTTGAAAACCATTATAAGTGGACATTTCGGTAGACCGGGACCCGAAAACAAACAACCTTCTAAAAAATAATGTCAAAACTAAAGACACGAACACCAAGTAGACAAGTATAAAAGATAAAGAAGGACCAAGTCAAAACCTTCCAATATGAAAAGATTCTGAAACAGGTAAAGAAGGTCCAATAGGAAAAATAACCGTATATCAACGAACATCATTAGAGAATACCAAAAACATAAAACCACGACAGACAACATTGAAGGGGAAAAAGGAAGATTAAAATAACTAAAGTCACAAGAGGGAAAAAAAGAACTACAGACCGATTACCAAACAGTCTAAAACAAATAGAAGAGTTTCTTGGTCGAAAATCAAAATAACTAGAAACGACGACAGAGGAAGTAAAGAAAAAGTAAATAAAGACGAGACTGGAAATACTAAAGAAAGGAAGATGATTGAAAACCCAAAAAAAACACGAATAAAGCCTAGGACCGACACGTCTATGTCCACCTTTGGGCTTTCGTCTCGTAGTATACCCTCAAACTCTTTATAGCCGCTAATGATTTCTTTTTTGTCGGTGGTCCAGCCGCCGACCTCCAACTCCGGCGACGTCGAGACCGGTCGGACCTCGTCCTCCTTCCCCTCTGGTACGTCTTTGACCTCAACTTAGTACTCCGTGAGTAAGTCGTCTCGGCCCAGGATACCTCCTACTAACGTCTCGACCTTCTCTCCAGAGTCTCCGGACAGGCGACCTACGACGTCCACTCCTCGTCCAAAAGGACCCTACAGACTCGGTCTGGACTTCCATCGGACCGTAAGACTCTCTCCCCTAACGGATCAGAAGTCATCCCGGACAGTCGTGAGCCGGTCGGTCGTGCCTAGAACAATGGGTGGTGGTTAGGACCAACAAGGGTATGGGACTAGACCACTTACCGGAGCGTCGGAGGATTTACCCGTAGCAAATCCGTCGACAACGTAGTATGGATAAGGAGGGGAGACCGGTCTCTCAACTCTACCTCGGGCTCCAGTCGGTCGGACCGTTCTCCCGATCCCGACGGGACGGGTGAGGACATCCGAAGAGGGGAGCTGGGGACGTACGGAGGAGAGTTCGAGAGACGGAGAGAGAGGTATCTCTCTGGAGACACAGACAGACCAGGGTAACTCCTTATCCCGTATGAGTATACGACGGAAAGAAAAAGAGGAAGGTCCCATAAGTCCTTCAGAATTTGTCCATACAAAGGCAGAAACCCTATCACCCCGGACCGGTCTCGATCTTTACCCCTTCCTTGCATCTGGTTCGTGGATGTCTTCTCACCCACGACCAGACATTGGAAGAGGGACAAGACGACATAACATATTTCTTCGAAACTTGTAGAAAGAAAAAAATTAAACATAACAACGAACCAGTTTAAGTAAAGTTGGCAATGGTTATTCTTAAATCCACTCTCGACATTTTACACACCACCGGATTCGTTCACCGGGTTCCTCTCCCTCACGGACGTCCACAGACGTACTCGTATCCAGGAGACTCAGACGCACGGTCGGGAAGAGGAGACGACACGTGGAGACGGAGAGGATTACAGTCTCAGTATGGATTGGGAAGGATACCGGGCCCTTACACTAATAGAGAGACACGGTATCTGACAAACCGGGTCAGTCTATTAGTAGTGGAGGGACAAGACGGACCACAACACTCCTCCCCGGCGAGTGACTGAGGTAGGGATCGGTTCGGGGGAAGGGACATGATTCCCTTCCGGGGTGGGAAACCGTCTCGGTCCTAATGATTGGGTTCCGGAAGGGGTAGATGGTCCTCGTTCAGGACCTCAGACGTCTCTGGTCTTGGTCAGAGGGACCTCGACTTCTGTCTGACGGCACACGACCCCGAGTCTCTCTAGGACTTCTGTATACGTCCATTGCTCACGTCCCGTCCGAACACCCCTCACCCAGGGGAGGGACTCCTTACTTTAGAAGGTCACGGGAGACCTACGGGGTAGACAGGAGTGTGAGTGGGCAGTACCTCCTTTAGGTACCGACATAGACAGTGTCTCTGCAGTGGGTCCGGGGGAGTGAGACACAGTCCCACGGTTGGTTCTGGAAAAAGGAGTCGCCTACACGCCGACCTAGGTCTGTGACGGATGAGAGCGGAGTAGCACAGACTCCTGTCCTTTACACACGCGATACCTCTGTGGTTCGTCTTCGACGGGCTGTTGGGACTTTCTAAAATGGCGATGTTGTAACAGGACCCGTCAGTCACGTAGAGGAGCCCGGCCGTGATGACCCTCCACCTCCACCCTCTGTCCAGGCTTACCCCGGACCCGCACACGTTCCTCTTGCATCTGGCCTTCCTCCACCAGAAGAATAGGGGGGTGATACCTAAGACCCACTAGTCCGACTCCTTCCCGTTACTCATGGCCCGTCCGTGACTGCTCATGGGGGAGGATAGGAACGGGCAGGGAGGGGCGGCCCACCCTCAGAAGGACCTAATACTCCGAGTACTGTAGAGGAAGATGTTGCACTGACTGTTGCCGAGGGTGTAAAAGTGAAAGGGGGTGATGGGGAAAGGACCCGCGGAGGACGGGATAAAATCGGGAACGATGTCGTAGCCTCGGTTGTTGTGGCGAGGGGAGCGGTAGACGAGGGACCTACCCCTCCTGATTCGGTTACAAAATCGGTCTCCGGAACCTTAAAGTGGACCGGACGTCCCCAGAGGTCCCTCCTGGGACGGGGACCACTCCACTAGGACGGGTCTCTTGACTCGACTCCGACCTTGGGTCCCTAAGGTGACGGACTGGGTCACCAGAGAGTGAGGACCCGGTTACAGAGGGTGATTTGGTGAGTACAATTTTTCGACTCCGAACCGGTCTCCTCGTAACGTCGGGACGTCCTTCACATTGTTCCGAAAACCACTCCTAGTGTCACCAGGATTCCTAGTCCTGTCAGGAAAGACGTCCAGTGTGGGGAGCAGATGTAGACACAGTCCTGGTATTAAGTTACTCCTATTACTTCATCTAGAGTGGAAGTCCTTTGGGTGACCCAGTCCAAATGGTTATTGGTCTTCTTAGGACAGGCAGAGGTCTCGACCAATGACACGGTTGTGGTCGTCCTCCTACGAAGTGGACTCCAAACGGTGGAGACTCGTGGGTACAAACTGGGGTCGTGAGACTGGAGGGTTGACCTCTTTCCACGGTGACTGACGGGTCTAGGGGGTGTCACCGACAGGGGAGAGACTCGTGTTCGACCCGCTCAGTGATAGAGTCTGAGACTCATTTGGACACAGGATGAGGACGGGAAAAGAGGTCTGTAGTCCTAGTCTTTGGATACTTGGAAACAAAGATAAAAGTGAAGTATCTACTTCTTTGACTTTGCCGGAATTATGTCGGTCAATAAAGAGTGTCTCCACACCTCTCTTCTCATGTACCTATTATATTTATAAAGAGTGTGAGTTTACTTTGTTTCAACTACTCGAGTGAAGAGTCCAGTGTGCAGACGTATAGTAAGTAATGTAAGTCCAGACTTGTGGGGTCAGAAACTTTCTAAAATTCACAGGAGTTACCCTTTCACCCACATCATTGACGTAGGAGAGGATGGAGTGTCTCACCAACACTTCTAGAGTCTAGGTCGGACTTGCAAACAAGGAAAGAGTCCCTGTTCCTTCCGTTCGGTACCTAAAAACGGACACCACTGGAAGGGTAGAACGGAAAAGGGTCGTAGAAACGTCGTGACGGAATCAAAGGATCGTGGAGAAGACTGTCAGGACGGGAAGTTATCTTTCTACGGGGCGGACCCTTTGAAGTCCGGTGTCATTGTATAAGTTGTAGCTATACACAAACAGAAACCTAATCTTGTCCCTGACACTGTAGTCCCATCTCTGATCTTTATTATGTTTCTTTTTACATTTTGTTTACGTGACTTTCCTTCCGAGTGGGCATTAGAGGAACCCGTTTTTAAACCTAGAAACATACAGTGGTTCCCTTACAAGTATCAAGATCATTGATGTATTATAAGACGGAAATAGAAAAGATTTAGACACTGTTTACTTTCGTCCTCCTTTCGTACCCCTATTTCTTATCCTGATCCGTGTTTTTCGATATATAATATTACTTCCACTTAATTCTGATATAGACCCGATAACAACACACACCGCTTTAATTAAGTAATGTCCAGAAGTCCCATACTTCACCCTTGTCAACACGACCTTAGTTTGACGCTCTGTTCGCATACTTTTGACACCCGAAACGGATAAAGTCCTCGATGTTCTATGTACATAACAGTGTAACTACGACACATTGTGTTGGAGACTACATCAAATTCGAACTTCCACCACTGACAACTCAATCCTAACCCGTCGTTTCATCTGTGCCCACTCTATGTACGTCTTCGTTGTATTAAGGACATTATTTCTAATCATATTTAACAGAAAGACTGAAGTAACATAACCGACAAGTGTACATTTCCTCCACTTCGTCCGGCTTTGACTCTTTATTCGAGTAAGATGGGTGGTACGAAGGTTCAACGAGGAACTCGTAATCACGTCTCACCCTCTTGAAAGGTAGTAGACGGACCTTCCCTTACTTGACCATTCAGTGTGTGGACCAGGACCGTTTCCCAACTCGACTAGATGTACTCCTTCTGACACACACATATCCCCCCGGCCCGTCCCCTTAAGGGACCCATTCACACACATATGCGTACTCTTCAGCTATACGTCTTTCACGAAGGTCAATACAGGTACCTTCGAAGAGTCTCTACGATCCCTGACTTTGTGACCACAAGAAAATGATACCAAAAGAATTCTGTTTGGAACCTTCCGAGGATCTTTTTCTTAACGACCCACTTAAGGTAGTTTGAATCCTACTTTATTCCTCATCTTACACAAGTAAACATTACACGAGAAACCTGACAACAAAACAAAGGCAAAAATATAAATATTCGATTAAACCCACGGTACCAATGAACAATCTTCTTAATGTTCCAATTTGTATGATACACAATTAGTATTACAGACTAAAAATTCTGGTTCGTTCTATTTTCCAGAATTCATAGACTGTTGGGAAAAGAGATCCCATCAACGGCTGTTATTAGAAGATTCTTATTCCCAGAATAAACAAGTCAAGTGGTAACATCGAGGTAAGACTGTGACTTATACAAAAACATTTATAAATTCAAGTCACTTAAAAGAAGACATATGGATCTTAGTTTTGTTTTCATTCGAGAAGAACGGGGTATCCCAGTACTTTCTGGCTTATAATGAATTAACGTTAGGGTAAGTTTTTGAATAAACTACCGATTAATATATTCATCAGGTCTTCCTCTTCTCCGACCACCGGTACACCTCCCGTTTCACGGACGTGACGAGGATCTTACGGATCCCAACATGGAGGTACAACCACACTAGTAAGTGATGTTCGGTCCCTACTCGAAACGGATAGAAACAAAACGACGGTCTCTTTTATCTTTGGTTCCCAACGTTACAGACCTGGAACTCTCTTTTCCGATAAGTTTCCCATTTTGGAAACCTAAGATGTTTTAGACCTGTCTCCCTTTTAGGAACTCAAAGATTGTGAGGTGTCCTTTGGGTTATAGGTAAAAAAAGTTCGTTCTAACCGACATTAAAGAATTTTAAGATTGTCTCAGATGACTCCCAGGGTCAGAGATCAATTTACTCGTATACAAGAAGACGATCCTGTTTCCAGGATAGACTTATATGATCTTCTTCGTGTCCCAAAAGACAAACCCCATTGGTACAGTCCCTGGGTCGGGTGAAACCCTTCATACTTCAAGTTATAAACTCTTGTAGAGTAGACCGAAGTCCCTTATGGTTACACTTACTTTGTATTTCGACCATCCCGTCCCAAGAATACCTTTACGGTCTTTTTTTTAAAGACAACACGTACGTCCGACCTGATAGGAAAACAGTGAAAGGTAGTCTAAGAAATCACGTAGATTATTAAGAAACTAAATTATCCGTATTGATTCAGTGACCCATCGAACACCTCTCTCTTGTCATACAGACCAGTTTTACCTTTAGAATGCTTTGTGCGAATTGGTAGTGTGGTAGAACTACCAAAATACAATACCCCAAAGTTCCCCAACTAGACTCAAAATCTCCACCTAAGGATGAAGAAACTAAAAGTCTTTATTTTATGTAAGATTCGTTCATGTATTATAATCTTTTTCCATATCGACGATTCTACAATTCGTAGTGAAGCGAAACCTTGTCAAAGCTGTACTTAGGACTAGATATGTCTTTATGTAAATTTACCACGGATCCTGATGGGAAAGTTTCATACTTTAATTTTTGTAACCCATATACAAATTTTATATATGTCATAAAGTTCACAACAAAATACACTAAAGGTGAGTAAAAATTAAATTAAATTAAAAATTATGGGTGATACTTAATCGTTATAAAGGGGTAATTATCTTTCCTCCATTTCTGAGTCTGTGTTATTGAACGGTAGTTGTGAATAATCATTTAATATAAAATAATACTAAAAGTATACATGGTCTTAGTTTATATATATAGAGAATGTATACTTTATAGAAAGAAAATTGTATATACCTGAATAAGTCAAATTCTAAAAGACTTTCCCCTTTTATTTGAGTGTGACGGAATCGGAGAACGAATCTTTGTTTTTCGACCACTATTGACAAGTCAAGTCAAGTCAGAGAGTCAGTACAGGCTGAGAAACACTGGCGTACTTAGCGTCGTGAGGTCCGGAGGGACAGGTAGTGGTTGAGGGCCTCAAGTGAGTCTAAGTTCAAGTAACTCAGTCACTACGGTAGGTTGGCAGAGTAGGAGACAGCAGGGGAAGAGGAGGACAGGGGTTAGGGAGGACCGTAGTTTCAGAAAAGGTTACTCAGTCGAGAAGCGTACTCCACCGGTTTCATGACCTCAAAGTCGAAATCGTAGTAAGGAAGGTTTCTTTAGGGTCCCGACTAGAAGAAGTCTTACCTAACCAACCTAGAGGAACGTCAGGTTCCCTGAGAGTTCTCAGAAGAGGTTGTGGTGTCAAGTTTTCGTATAATCCAACCATGTTTTTATTAACCCCAAAACGTAACAACTTTAAATGGTAAACTATAACCCTATGTCAGAATTTACACCAATAAAATATATAGTAAAATTACATGTAAATAATGATACTAAAAAACGATCAATAATGAACGACGAATATAAATAAAATCTGATATATTGATTACAATCTGTTTTTCATTTAAGTTCCCTGAAAAAATAAGTTCAAGTTTACTCAGTATTTCGACGTCTCTATTGGGTGTTGTAGTTGTTACGTAAACTGGGTTGACGATTGTTTACATGTCACTTCACCACTAAGTTCAAAACGTTTCCTCTACTCACGGAACTTCTACTGCTCGTATCACCGGTCTGTAGTTTTCAACTGTCGTTGGTTAACTCTCCTAGTAACTTCGACTAGGTGAATCTTGATGTGTCCTTCAACGGTTGCTTGAGTCGTAACTGGTAATATGTCAGTAAACGTAAACTTCGTTTAACATTTCCACTTTTTCGAGATATTCACCCACGGAGTACTCGACTGTCGTTTAGTTTTTTTAGTAGCAAAACTTCACAGCAGAAGAGAATAAGATGCGTTGTCGTTTGGTAAAGATCTAGTCTAACACTACACACTACTTTTCACCCAAAGTATCTGTTGTTCGCTTCTGGTCGAGTCACCAACCTGGCTCTTCTTCGAAGTTTCGTGAAGGGTTTCGGTTTGAACGTGGTCTTTTTCCAGTACCAGTCACAAACCACCAGACAACGGCCAGACTAGGCGATGTTGAAAGACTTAGGACCGTTGTGGTAATGCAAACTTTTCATACGAGTCGTTTAACTACTCTACACGACTTTTGACGTCGTGGACGTCGGTCGCAACCAGTTATCTTTCCCGGGCTAAGATGAGGTGTTGTTGCGTGTTGGTGTGCAGTGTGGTGGTGCGATGTTTTCAACTTGTTTAACCAGATGTTTCAAAACGGAATAGACGGAAAAAGTGGACTGGAAAGAGGTTGACTGATGGTGAAAAAGTTCGTAGAACTGCTGAAAAACGTCCCTTCTGTCAAGATATTGGTCGTCCTCCGTCTTCTACAAAATTTCTCAAGTAACTGAGAGCTTCGTGTCTAAAAATGTGATGTCCTTATTTGTTTGTAAAGAGAAACCATTTTTACATAACTAATATTACCAAGAATAAAACTAATTATTTCTATATAAAATCAGATCGATATTACTGAATTTTAAGTGTCGCGTTTTAGTGTCAATAAAAACATGGTTGGATTAGATCATAAGGTTGGTCGAAATTGTTACACACAATCAGTGAGTGAGCACAGGTTAAGAAACACTGAGGTACCGTAAAGGAAGAGGTCTCCTTGAAGGGTTTGGTCCTTAGCTTGGGACCAGAGGACGGAGAGTCCGTCTGAGAAAGGACAACTCGATGTCCCTTTAAATGTTATCACCTATATAATTTCCAATATCTGTATACAGAATATCTTGAATTATTCTCTATACATGGACCTACCAGGTTTAATTAAGATTGGTCTATTGGTCTCTGAGTCAAAGGAGTAGAGTAAAACGAGTAGACGAAGAGAACGACACCTTGTCTAAAGAGAAAGGTTCAAGTACAATCTTTTACCGGTGGTAGTCCCTAGGGTATAAATATAGGTGAGTCTATTTTAGTTCAGGTAAAAGTGATCTCTACCTGAGACCAGGTCCACACTCGTACACTGGGTACAACTCACCTAAGTAGTTACCGGTCTCCAATCACCGGATATATAATTACCAACGAAGGTGTATTAGTGTGTTCTACTTGTTAACACTCCTTTGATCAGTCCATACCCCCAGAGTTGTCAACCAAAGAAGACGTCTCCCAGGTCAGTGTATGATTCAACTTTTACAACCAATCTTAGATTCATTTTTTTTAGCGTCGAGATATATTAGATGGTTTGAATAGAGACTAAGTCAATGATCCACTGATTTTAGTATTTTTCGCAACAGTCTTTTAATAAAGTAGATGTAGGTACCATCTTTAACTTTTCCATCCGTTTTTATGAGAGGTGTCAAAGTAGAACCTTAAAGATACGATGGTCCACTTGGTTTGTTGTAGGTGTCTTGAGATTCTGTCGGAAAATTCAACCGACCTTAGAAGTCCCCGAGTTGTCTGTTTCACAAGTACTTGGGTTCAATTTCTTCGTCACGTAGTGGTTCGAGGTACAAGCTAAGGAATAAACGAACCAGGAGTCCGGTATCTACTACCCTAAGTTCCAACTACCCTATTAGTCTATGTTCAGTCGATTGTCGTGAACCCACGAGTTTCCGTGATACAGGAGGGGATCGGTCCGGCGTATCTGACTACGGTAGGGTCCGTTCATCATGTCTCGGTATTGGGGGTGTACTCTCGGTGTACACGAATTACGAAAGTTGACTCGTAAGAAACTCTCTAGTTTTTGACGGACCTCTTAGTCCTATATTCTCCATCGTTATTTATGGTGTAGTCTTGGGTGTTATTACCTCCTTTGTTAGTCCGATATCTCTGATGACCCGGACCCCAGTCGTGTTCGGTTGAACCGGTGTCGATACACGAGTGTCATCCTTACCTCTTGGTGCAACCTCGGTGTCTTCCCGTCTACTGAGTGGTAGGTCGAGTCACCTCAGTACTTATGTAAGCGAGACTACCACTACCAGTGTGAGTAAGGGTCGTAGTGAGCTCCACACTCTTAAGAGAATATCACATCCCCGAATGTCTACCGGTGTATCGTCAGTTTTCGGTACCGGTCGTCGTCGGGGCAGAGGTGTCGACACCGACGTACCTGTTTTATGTAGACTCACTTTGTTCGTAATTTCGACTACCGCAACAGAGGACTCTTCTTCTACGAGTGGTAGAACCCGTGGTGGCTCCTCCGGTATTGGTACAGGTGCCGTCGGTCTTGTGTGTCCTTCGTCATGTACCCGAGGACATCTCACCTTGGGTGGGTCTACTGCCGGTGATACTCCCACAAAGGATTGTCCCGACACCATATGTACCACGAGTCACTCTCTCGGTCGGTTTCTACTCTCCTGACGTTTGGACCCTATGGGTGGTCCTACTTCCACCGTCCCTGAAGGCAACATACCAACATCCCACTGGGGTCGTAGTGTCTACTCTGACGAAAGGACAATCACATATTTTAATCCATTCTTTTCCTATGTTAGGACACTCTACACAAGGGTCGAGACCACAATTTTCTCGGACTATAATAAGAGTTGAGTCACCCGGTGTCCAAATTCCTTGACTGTACACTGTTTCAAAAGGACGAGGTGGAAGGTAGTAAGAGTCATAAGAAATGGAATACTTAAAGATAGTGATAAGTTTCTAGAACTCAATGGAGGAAACCCTTCAGGAGAAATGAAGGACGGGGTAGAGTACTGTTTTGATTTAATCCATCGAAGTTTCGAAAATACTCGAGAGTAGATACGAATGGAGACTCCCTGGATTTGACTAGTAAGGTCATGGTTTGGACACTGAAATAACATAAGTTAGTACACACAGAACAAGTACCGGAATATTTAATTTGGTTCACACACTGGGTCTACACAACACGTGTTCAGGTAATTATCTCCTATACACACGAGTATTATCGTTTTTCAACTTACTTACTTTTTAGTCTCCTTTCTTACAAAGAAAATCAAGACTTACAAGCCAAGGATTATATATTAGTAACAACTTACTTTGTTACTTGAAGTATCTAAATTGTACATTCCAAAAAGTAGAAGAGGAAGTACTTTGAGGGTGATGGGATTACGATGTAGAGAGTCTCGGAGTCCGATCACCCAGCGTTGTGACTAACACACTGATACAACTGCAATGCCATGAGTGTATTTCGGGTTCTTGAGAAAGGGTCCACAGGTCCGTTGGAATTTATTTCTCACGAATAAACGGTTCGGAGGTCTGATCGGTTAGCAATCAATAGTGGAGGAGGACACGGAAGGAAGTCAGTCCCTGATTTTCCATTCTTGAAAGGTCTAGGAACCTGTAACAGAAGTGAACTAGTAAGAACCTAAAGAGTAGTGAAGACCGAGGAGGGATTTTTCAACTCATCCATTCTAACTCCCTCTTGACTGAAGTCTTAGGGTAGTTACCGTCATCAGTCTCGTAATTTGGTTGTCAATGGACCAAGAGTCACGATTAGTCGGTTGTGTGGAAACAGGGAAGGTCAATGGGGGACCTCTCGGATGGTGACTAACTGAGGTGTGGGTCAATGGTTGTCTTTGGAACTACTCTCAGGAGTCTTCAAAAGATTTTTCAGTTTGAATACCCTATATTAACTTTTAATACCAGAAATAACTTTGTTTTTTTGTTGTGGGATTTGTATTCTTTACGGAATATTACCTTGTCTGACTTATTTGATTACTCGAGACAAAATATCAGTCTCTTGGATTGACGTATATTGGTGACCCCCTCTGTAGAAGTCACTATCTAGTACTCTTCTATTTCCTTTCGAAAAATTTCATCTTATTATCACATCGTACTTTTCTTTTAATAAGTCCTATAGTAATTCTGACGATACACAAAGGACCTACGGTACTTCGGTTCTGACTCGTAGAAAGGAATTTCTCAACTTCTCTTAGACTCCTTAGTCTTACCGAGGAGGACGATAAATGGAGACTAGGTGCTAGATGGAGAGACCTAGGGGGACATATTTAGATGGAAAGAAGACTCTCTTCAAAGTAGATCACGGACGGGTAGGGAGGAGAGCTCGGAACCGTTCAACAGTGTCCAGTATGAAAAGTAAAGACACTCCAAAATCAAGGGAGTAAGGAAAAAGAAGAACGAATCGTCACGACCTCTAAATGTACAGAATTACCAGACCGGGTGACCGTCTTGTAAACCAAACCACCCAGACAAATAATGATGGAATGAGAAGTCAGACGGCGATGACTTTTTTAAACGATTCTGGTTGTTAATGGAGGTAGTGACTGTACAACGGTCATGTCACAAAAGTCTGAAATAAAATGAACTGGATAGGTCTTGTAATTGTGACAACGGACGAAGAATAAAAAACCAATTGAAAACTAACTTTATATCGTAGGTATACCATTTTACCTGTCAGATTCAAAATAGACACTCTTGTACTTGTGTGGGAGTACCGGTGATGGATGGTTCTAGTTCTTTATGTTAACGAAGGACCAAGAACTTCACGTGACAAGAAGTCTTTCGAGACCGGTTCGAGAGGATTTTGTAAAGGTCTGGTGTTAGACGGAGACGGAAGTTGGGACGTCTCTGTAAGCGAACTTATCGACCTCTCGGTTATGATTTCTTTTCGAATCTGTTCTGTGAAGTAAGTTATTGTTTTAGTATCCTATACAGTCCTTTAAAATAGAGATAAATTTCCTACCCTTTATTAAGTTTACTTTTAACAGAATTCCATTTTATTATTAGGTATTAAGTCAGTTTACCTCGGAAACACAAGTACTATTTAGTCACGTAGGGGAGATACTGGTTTTCGTGTACGAGGGTTAGTCTGAATGACGAGTCAAAGATAAGAGAGTTGGGGACAATCAGGGACTTTTGGGAGAGCGGAAGTAAGGTTCCAATCTGAGTGGGGAAAGAGAGAGTCGAAACTTGGTTTTATTAGTACATATAGGACAAGGAAAATAGAGGGGTCAACAGGGTACTAAAGGTCTTACACTAGAACCATAGTCGTCATGGGTGCTCTGGACCGGTCGGGAAACATCACCTCAACGAATATAGGAGGAAAGATCCCACTGGCACCGAAACTCTGAAGTAGTTCGGTTTATGGGTCAGGGGTCCAATCAATGAGTGTAGGGACCTCAAAAGAGATAAACTGAAGGAGACCAAGAAAGTGGGTTTTCTTCCCCCTAAATATGTCCTGGGAAGTCCTTCTCGTTGTATTCTAGTTTGTACTTGTTGTACCTCCGAGCTACTCCTCACAACGGTGACTCTCGGGAGGGTGACCCTCGGGAGAAAGGGAAGTCTAAGAGACGGTGGGACGAAAAGGGGGCCTGTGGAGTCGAAGGGAACTGGAGACGGGTCGTCTGTTTGTGATATTGAGGAGGTCACTTACTAAAAAGGGACAAGAGACCGGGTTCCCTCGAAAGGTCTAACGTCCCTCTCTGTCCACGAATCACCTTCTCGCAAACAAAGTACAGGAGTCTCTTATTGATTATCTTCTTATATTGCGTATAAGACTTTTCTTTTGTTCCGGGTTTTATTCAAATAGACTAAAAATCTCTAACTAAGGATGAACAAACTAAAAGTCTTTATCTTAAGTAAGATTCGTTCATTTATTATCGTTATAATCCTTTTAGATACCGACGATCCACCAACTCGTAGTCTAGAGAAACCTTGTCAATGAAACATGTACGAATAGATGTGTCCTTATGTTATAATTATCACGGATACTGATGGGGAATTTTAATACTTTAATGTTTAATAACCCATATAAAATTTCATACGTGTCATATATTCCATAAAGAGAAAAAATTTATATTAGAAGTTACGTGAAATATTAATCGTAACAAAGGGGTAGTCATGTTTCCTTTATAATTCTGTGTCTATGTCATTGAACGGTAGTTGTGAATAAACCTTCAATATAAAGTAATTCTACAAGTTTATGTGGTCTGAGTTTATATACATAGATAATGTATCCTTTAGGGAAAGTGAAATTATATATGACTGATATCCTTAATTTTGAAAGACTTTCCTCTTTTATTTTCGTTTGAGTGTAACGGAATCGAAGGTAACAAATGTTTGTTTTTCGATCACCAATCCTGTGGTAACGTTGAAGGACTTATTATGATCCATGTATCCTTTATCTCCATGTAGAATATCATGTATTATTGTCCCTACATGAACACACAAGCTTGACTTAACCTTGGTTTCTTGGTTAAAGTACTTGTCTAAAGCGAAAGGTTCATGTGCACAAACTTTTACCTTTGGTACTCACTAAGGTTGAAATGTAGAGGAGTTTACTCGACCTTAGGTAAAACTGACTTCTGTCTGAGGTAAGGTCCATACTCGTGTGCTAGGTTCAACTCACCTAAGTAGTCACCGAGTCTCCAGTCACATAACGTATAATTGTTAACGAAGGTATCTTACTATATTCCTTTTGTCAACACTCTTTTATTCTGTAACGTGGGTTGTCAACCAAAGAGGACGTCTCCCAGACCATCCTATACTTTAACCTTTACATCCAGTCTTAGATTCCTTTCTTTTTAGGGTTTAGATATAAGAGACGGGTCTGAATAGAGACTAAGTTTATGATCAAATAAGTTTGGTAATATAAGTAGTCTTTTATTTAGAAAAGAACCTGTAGGAACGATCTTTAACTTATCAATCCATTTCAATTACGTTGAAGAGATAAATCTGACACATACCTCAATGTTTATCGACACTTTTCTTCTCTCCACTTTTCATTTCCTCTTTTCCTTTCTATATTCGTAGACTTACGTCTCAAGGTCTCTTATCGTTCTTCTCTATTCTTTCGGAAGAAGTCACTAGTTACGTTTCTTTATCTCCTTTTCTTGTCTCACCCTTTCTGATCTCTAGAGACTTTCTTTTAATCTCTATGGTTCCCTTGTAAAGTACGTTTCTACCCGAGTTATTTCCTGTATTTACCAGACCCGGATTGTCTCCGTCTTCTGTAATTCTTCTCCACCGTTCTTATGTGCCTTCTTGACATGTTTTTTCTAAAAGTACTGGGCCTATTAGTACTACCACACTAGTGAGTAGATCTCGGTCTGTAGGACCTTACACTTCAGTTCACCCAGAATCTTTCTTAGTGATGTTTGTTTCGATCACCTCCACTACCTTAAGGCGAACTCGATAAAGTGTAGGACTTTCCACTACGACACTTTCACGATGTGAGTTATACGGTCGTTTAAACCTTTTGAGTCGTCACCGGTGTCCTGGCCTTTTCCAGTCAAAAGTAAGGTAAGGGATTCTTTCCGTTACGGTTTCTTACGAGTTTGATGGTGTGTCAACGTGAGTAGAGTGTACCATTATTTCATTACTAGTTTCAAGAGGTTCGGTCCGAAGTCGTTATGCACTTGACACTTGAAGTACTACAAGTTCAACCAAAATAAAAAAAAAGAGTATAATTGTTCCATAAATAAATAAAAATAAAAAAAAAATTTAAAATTTTAGAAATTAAGAATGTACGTAAGGGTTTGTACTTGGAGGAAGGGTGGAGGGAGGGGTATTGTAGAGAGACCCAGTAGGGGTACGTGTCCAGGGTTCGTACGACATAGGACGCAGTCTGTATCTGACCGTTACTTCAACCAAAATCTTCCGTCTCCTTGGTCTCTAGTTTAACGGTTGTAAACTACCTAGTACCTTTTTCGTTCTCTCAAGGTCTTTTTGTAGATTGAGACGAAATAACTGATACGGTTTCGGAAACTGACACACCTAGTGTTATTTGTCACCTTTTAAGACTTTCTCTACCCTTATGGTCTGGTGGACTGGACGGAGAACTCTTTAGACATATGTCCAGTCCTTCGTTGTCAATCTTGACCTGTACCTTGTTGTCTGACCAAGGTTTATCCTTTTCCTCACACAGTTCCGACATATAACAGTGGGACGAATAAATTGAAGATACGTCTCATGTAGTACTCTTTGCGACCTGACCTTCTTTGTGTTCGACCTTAGTTCTAACGGCCCTCTTTATAGTTAGTGGAGTCTATACGGTTACTGTGGTGGGAATACCGTCTTTCACTTCTTCTTGATTTTTCGGAGAACAGCTTTCACTTTCTCCTCTCACTTTTTTAACCGAATTTCGAGTTGTAAGTCTTTGGCTTCTAGTACCGTAGACCAGGGTAGTCAAGAACCCTTTATCTACCCCTTTGTCACCTTTGTCACAGTCTGAAATAAAACCCCCCGAGGTTTTAGTGACGTCTACCACTGACGTCGGTACTTTAATTTTCTACGAATGAGGAACCTTCTTTCAATACTGGTTGGATCTATCGCATAAGTTTTCGTCTCCGTAATGAAACGGCTGTTCCAGGTAGATCGTTCCGATACCAAAAAGAACACCAGTACATACCTACACTCTCAACCTGACACTTCTTCCGACTGGTCACTTCTTAACTACGAAAACTTGACACCACAACCTCTTCTGAGAACTCTCAGGGAACCTGACGTTCCTCTAGGGGGGTCAGGTAAGACTTCCTCTAGTTGGGACCCTAAAGAAACCTTCTTACTACGATTTCGACTTTGAGGTCATGAAACCCGTGGAGTACGCTTCTCAACTGAGTAACCTTTTCTGGGACTACGACCCTCCCTTACTCCCGTCCTCCTCTTCCCCTGTTGGCTCCTACTCTACCGACCTACCGGAGTGACTGAGCTAGCTGCACTCAGACTCACTTGAGGCCCTCAACCACTACCTGTCCCTCCGGACCGCACGACGTTAAGTGCCCCAGGGTTTCTCAGTCTGCACTGACTCACTGACTTGACTTGACTTGACTTACCGCAGTCCACTTGGTTTGACAGGTCCAATTGATCCCGTAGAAACTTCAACAGACCAAACGAGTTCCCGGTCTTAAGGACTTGGGTTCAACCTCACCAATTTCTCCGTCACTTAGTCGTCCGGGGTCCAAACGCAGGCATAAACGAAGTAGGAATCCGGTATCTATTACCCCAAGTTTCTACCACCCTACTAGTCTATCTTCAGCCGATTATCGTGAACCCACGTGTTTCCGTGATACAGGAGGGGGTCGGTCCGGTGTATCTACCTACGGTAGGGTCCGTCCATCATGTCTCGGTATTGTGTATGTACCCTCGGTGTACATGAATTACGAAAATTGACTCGTAAGAAGCTCCTGTTTGACTTATGACAGACCTCTTAGTCCTATATCCTCCGTCGTTATTTCCGGTGTAGTCTTGGGTGTTATTACCTCCTTTGTTAGTCCGATATTTCTGATGACCCGGACCCCAGTCGTGTTCGGTTGAACCGGTGTCGGTACACGAGTGTCATCCTTACCTCTTGGTGCAACCTCGGTGTCTTCCCGTCTACTGAGTGGTAGGTCGAGTCACCTCAGTACTTATGTCAGCGAGACTACCACTACCAGTGTGAGTAAGGGTCGTAGTGAGCTCCACACTCTTAAGAGAATATCACATCCCCGAATGTCTACCGGTGTATCGCCAGTTTTCGGTACCGGTCGTCGTCGGGGCAGAGGTGTCGACACCGACGTACCTGTTTTATGTAGACTCACTTTGTTCGTAATTTCGACTACCGCAACAGAGGACTCCTCTTCTACGAGTGGTAGAACCCGTGGTGGCTCCTCCGGTATTGGTACAGGTGCCGTCGGTCTTGTGTGTCCTTCGTCATGTACCCGAGGACATCTCACCTTAGGTGGGTCTACTGCCGGTGATACTCCCACAAAGGATTGTCCCGACACCATATGTACCACGAGTCACTCTCTCGGTCGGTTTCTACTCTCCTGACGTTTGGACCCTATGGGTGGTCCTACTTCCACCGTCCCAGAAGACGACATACCAACATCCCACTGGGGTCGTAGTGTCTACTCTGACGAAAGGACAATCACATATTTTAATCCATTCTTTTCCTATATTAGGACATTCTGCAAAAGGGTCGAGACCACAATTTTCTCGGACTATAATAAGAGTTGATTCACCCGGTGTCCAAATTCCTTGACTGTACACTGTTTCAAAAGGACGAGGTGGAAGGTAGTAAGAGTCATAAGAAACGGAATGCTTATTGATAGTAACAAGTTTCTGGTACTCAATGGAGGAAACCCTTCAGGAGAGATGAAAGACGGGGTAGAGTACTGTTTTGATTTTCGAAGTTTCGAAAATACTCGAGAGTAGATACGAATGGAGACTCCCTGGATTTGACTAGTAAGGTCATGGTTTGGACACTGAAATAACATAAGTTAGTACACACAGAACAAGTACCGGAATATTTAATATGGTTCACACACTGGGTCCACACAACACGTGTTCAGGTAATTCTCTCCTATACACACGAGTATTATCGTTTTTCAACTTACTTACTTTTTAGTCTCCTTTCTTACAAAGAAAATCAAGACTTACAAACCAAGGATTATATATTAGTAACAACTTACCTTGTTACTTGAAGTATCTAAATTGTACATTACAAAAAGTAGAAGAGGAAGTACTTTGAGGGTGATGGGATTACGATGTAGAGAGTCTCGGAGTCCGATCACCCAGCGTTGTGACTAACACACTGATACAACTGAAATGCCATGAGTGTATTTCGGGTTCTTGAGAAAGGGTCCACAGGTCCGTTGGAATTTATTCTCACGAATAAACGGTTCGGAGGTCTGATCGGTCAGCAATCAATAGTGGAGGAGGACAGGGAAGGAAGTCAGTCCCCGATTTTCCATTCTTGAAAGGTCTAGGAACCTGTAACAGAAGTGAACTAGTAAGAACCTAAAGAGTAGTGAAGACCGAGGAGGGATTTTTCGACTCGTCCATTCTAACTCCCCCTTGACTGAAGTCTTAGGGTAGTTACCGTGATCAGTCTCGTGATTTGATTGTCAATGGACCAAGAGTCACGATTAGTCCGTTGTGTGTAAACAGGGAAGGTCAATGGGGGCCTCATTCATTCACATCAGTGAGTCAGTACAGGTTGAGAAACGTTGGACACCTGACAACCGGTGGTCCGAGGAGACAGGTACCCTAAGAGGTCCGTTCTTATGACCTCACACAACGGTAAAGGAAGAGGTCCCCTAGAAGGGTTGGGTCCCTAGTTTGGACCTAGAAGACGTAGTGTCCGTCTACGAAATGGGTCTCGGATGGTGATTAACTGGGGTGTAGGTCCATGGTTGTCTTTGGAACTACTCTCAGGAGTCTTCAAAAGATTTTTCAGTTTGAATACCCCATATTAATTTTTGATACCAGAAATAACTTTGTTTTTTTGTTGTGGGATTTGTATTCTTTACGGAATATTACCTTGTCTGACTTATTTGATTACTCGAGACAAAATATCAGTCTCTTGGATTGACGTATATTGGTGACCCCCTCTGTAGAAGTCACTCTTCTAGTACTCTTCTATTTCCTTTCGAAAAATTTCATCTTATTATCACATCGTACTTTTCTTTTAATAAGTCCTATAGTAATTCTGACGATACACAAAGGACCTACGGTACTTCGGTTCTGACTCGTAGAAAGGAATTTCTCAACTTCTCTTAGACTCCTTAGTCTTACCGAGGAGGACGATAAATGGAGACTAGGTGCTAGAAGGAGAGACCTAGGGGGACATATTTAGATGGAAAGAAGACTCTCTTCAGAGTAGATCACGGACGGGTAGGGAGGAGAGCTCGGAACCGTTCAACAGTGTCCAGTATGAAAAGTAAAGATACTCCAAAATCAAGGGAGTAAGGAAAAAGAAGAACGAATCGTCACGACCCCTAAATGTACATAATTACCAGACCGGGTGACCGTCTTGTAAACCAAACCACCCAGACAAATAATGATGGAATGAGAAGTCAGACGGCGATGACTTTTTTAAACGATTCTGGTTGTTAATGGAGGTAGTGACTGTACAACGGTCATGTCACAAAAGTCTGAAATAAAATGAACTGGATAGGTCTTGTAATTGTGACAACGGACGAAGAATAAAAAACCAATTGAAAACTAACTTTATATCGTAGGTATACCATTTTTACCTCTCAGAATTCAAAATAGACACTCTTGTACTTGTGTGGGAGTACCGGTGATGGATGGTTCTAGTTCTTTATGTTAACGAAGGACCAAGAACTTCACGTGACAAGAAGTCTTTCGAGACCGGTTCGAGAGGATTTTGTAAAGGTCTGGTGTTAGACGGAGACGGAAGTTGGGACGTCTCTGTAAGCGAACTTATCGACCTCTCGGTTATGATTTCTTTTCGAATCTGTTCTGTGAAGTAAGTTATTGTTTTAGTATCCTATACAGTCCTTTAAAATAAAGATAAATTTCCTACCCTTTATTAAGTTTACTTTTAACAGAATTCCATTTTATCATTAGGTATTAAGTCAGTTTACCTCGGAAACACAAGTACTATTTAGTCACGTAGGGGAGATACTGGTTTTCGTGTACGAGGGTTAGTCTGAATGACGAGTCAAAGATAAGAGAGTTGGGGACAATCAGGGACTTTTGGGAGAGAGGAAGTTAGGTCCAATCTGAGTGGGGAAGGAGAGAGTCGAAACTTGGTTTTATTAGTACATATAGGACAAGGAAAATAGAGGGGTCAACAGGGTACTAAAGGTCTTACACTAGAACCATAGTCGTCATGGGTGCTCTGGACCGGTCGGGAAACATCACCTCAACGAATATAGGAGGAAAGATCCCACTGGCACCGAAACTCTGAAGTAGTTCGGTTTGTGGGTCAGGGGTCCAATCAATGAGTGTAGGGACCTCAAAAGAGATAAACTGAAGGAGACCAAGAAAGTGGGTTTTCTTCCCCCTAAATATGTCCTGGGAAGTCCTTCTCGTTGTGTTCTAGTTTGGACTTGTTGTACCTCCGTGGTGCTCCTCACAACGGTGACTCTCGGGAGGGTGACCCTCGGGAGAAAGGGAAGTCTAAGAGACAGTGGGACGAAAAGGGGGCCTGTGGAGTCGAAGGGAACTGGAGACGGGTCGTCTGTTTGTGATATTGAGGAGGTCACTTACTAAAAAGGGACAAGAGACCGGGTTCCCTCGAAAGATCTAACGTCCCTCTCTGTCCACGAATCACCTTCTCGCAAACAAAGTACAGGAGTCTCCTATTGATTATCTTCTTATATTACGTATAAGACTTTTCCTTTGTTCCGGGTTTTACTCAAATAGACTAAAAATCTCTAACTAAGGATGAACAAACTAAAAGTCTTTATCTTAAGTAAGATTCGTTCATTTATTATCGTTATAATCCTTTTAGATACCGACGATCCAACTTTAATTTTCTGCGAATGAGAAACCTTCTTTTCAATACTAATTGGATCTATCATATAAGTTTTCGTCTCTGTAATGAAACGGTCGATTCCAGGTAGATCGTTCCGATACCAAAAAGGTCATCAGTACATACCTACACTCTCAACCTGACACTTCTTCCGACTCGTGGCTTCTTAACTACGAAAACTTGACACCACAACCTCTTCTGAGAACTCTCAGGGAACCTGACGTTCCTCTAGGTTGGTCAGGTAAGACTTCCTCTAGTTGGGACCCTAAAGAAACCTTCCTTACTACGATTTCGACTTTGAGGTCATGAAACCGGTGGAGTACGCTTCTCAACTGAGTAACCTTTTTTGAGACTACGACCCTCCCTAACCCCCGTCCTCTACTTCCCCTGCTGACTCCTACTCTACCGACCTACCGTAGTGACTGAGTTACCTGTACTCAGACTCACTTGAGGCCCTAAACCACTACCTGTCCCTCCGGACCTCACGACGCTAAGTACCCCAGTGTTTCTCAGTCTGTGCTGACTCGCTGACTTGAATTGACTTGACTTGACTACCGACGATCCACCAACTTGTAGTCTAGAGAAACCTTGTCAATGAAACATGTACGAATAGATGAGTCCAAATGTTATAGTTGTCATGGATACTGATGGGGAATTTTAATACTTTAATGTATAAAACCCCATATAAAATTTTATACGTGTCGTACATATGTTCCGTAACAAGATACACGAGTAAAACTTTAAATTAGAAGTTACGTAAAATATTAATAGTAACAAAGGGGTAGTCATGTTTCCTTTAAAATTCTGTGTCTATGTCATTGAACGGTAATTGAGAATAAACCTTTGATATAAAATAATTCTGAAAGGTTATGTGGTCTCAGTTTATATACATAGAGAATGCATACTTTAGGGAAAGAGAAATTGTATATGACTGATATCTTTAATTTTGAAAGACTTTCCTCTTTTATTTTCGTTTGAGTGTAACGGAATCGAAGGTAACAAATGTTTGTTTTTCGACCACTAATCCTGTGGTAACGTTGAAGGACATGTTATGATCCATGTATCCCTTATCTCCATGTAGAATATCATGTATTATTGTCCCTACATGAACACACAAGTTTTACTTAATCTTGGTTTCTTGGTTAAAAACTTGTCTAAAGTGAAAGGTTCATGTACACAATCTTTTACAGGTGGTAGTCACTAAGGTTCAAATATAGAAGAGTCTATTCGACCTTAGGTAAAATTGACCTCTGTCTGAGGTAAGGTCCATACTCGTGTACTAGGTTCAACTCACCTAATTAGTTATCGGGTCTCCAGTCACATGATATATAATTGTCAACGAACGTATATTAGTATATTCCTCTTGTCAACACTCTTTTAGTTAGTCTGTAACGTGGGTTGTCAACCAAAGAAGACGTCTCCCAGACCATCCTATAATTTAACCTTTACATCCAGTCTTAGATTCCTTTCTTTTTAGGGTTTAGATATAAGAGACGGGTCTGAATAGAGACTAAGTTTATGATCAAATAAGTTTGGTAATATAAGTAGTCTTTTATTTAGTAAAGTAATTATAGGAACGATTTTAACTTATCAATCCATTTCAATTTGAAGTGTCGAAGAAATGAATCTGGAACATACCACAGTCCACTTGGTTTGACAGGTCCAATTGATCCCGTAGAAACTTCAACAGACCAAACGAGTTCCCGGACTCAAGGACTTGGGTTCAACCTCGCCAATTTCTCCGTCACTTAGTCGTCAGGCGTACAAGTGAAGGCATAAACGAAGTAGGAATCCGGTATCTACTACCCCAAGTTTCTACCACCCTACTAGTCTATCTTCAGTCGATTATCGTGAACCCACGTGTTTCCGTGACACAGGAGGGGGTCGGTCCGGTGTATCTACCTACGGTAGGGTCCGTCCATCATGTCTCGGTATTAGGGGTGTACCCTCGGTGTACATGAATTACGAAAATTGACTCGTAAGAAACTCCTGTTTGACTTATGACAGACCTCTTAGTCCTATATCCTCCGTCGTTATTTCCGGTGTAGTCTTGGGTGTTATTACCTCCTTTGTTAGTCCGATATTTCTGATGACCCGGACCCCAGTCGTGTTCGGTTGAACCGGTGTCGGTACACGAGTGTCATCCTTACCTCTTGGTGCAACCTCGGTGTCTTCCCGTCTACTGAGTGGTAGGTCGAGTCACCTCAGTAGCTGTATTATCGAGACTACTACTATCAGTGTGAGTAAGGGTCATAGTGAGCTCCACACTCTTAAGAGAATATCACATCCCCAAATGTCTACCGGTGTATCGCCAGTTTTCGGTACCGGTCGTCGTCGGGGCAGAGGTGTCGACACCGACGTACCTGTTTTATGTAGACTCACTTTGTTCGTAATTTCGACTACCGCAACAGAGGACTCCTCTTCTACGAGTGGTAGAACCCGTGGTGGCTCCTCCGGTATTGGTACAGGTGCCGTCGGTCTTGTGTGTCCTTCGTCATACCCGAGGACATCTCACCTTAGGTGGGTCTACTGCCGGTGATACTCCCACAAAGGATTGTCCCGACACCATATGTACCACGAGTCACTCTCTCGGTCGGTTTCTACACTCCTGACGTTTGGACCCTATGGGTGGTCCTACTTCCACCGTCCCCGAAGACGACATACCAACATCCCACTGGGGTCGTAGTGTCTACTCTGACGAAAGGACAATTACATATTTTAATCCATTCTTTTCCTATGTTAGGACATACTGCACAAGGGTCGAGACCACAATTTTCCCGGACTATAATAAGAGTTGATTCACCCGGTGTCTAAATTCCTTGACTGTACACTGTTTCAAAAGGACGAGGTGGAAGGTAGTAAGAGTCATAAGCAACGAAATGATTACAGATAGTAATAAGTTTCTAGAACTCAATGTAGGAAACCCTTCAGAAGAGATGAAGGACTGGGTAGGGTACGGTTTGGATTTAATGTATCTCCCTGAGTAGGTACGACTGGAGTCTCCCTGGATTTAACTGGAAAATTCATGAGATGGACACTAAAAGAATATAAGTCAATACACACAGAACGAGTACTGGAATAGGGAATACGGTTCTCACACTGGGTGTCGACAACACATGTGTAGGTAATTTTCATCTATATACATGAGTAATATCGTTTGTCAACTTACTTACCTACCTACTTTGTCTTTGTTTTCTTACCAAAAAACAAAATGAAAACATACAAGTCAAGTATTATAAATTATTAACAAAACACTTTGAAGAATTCTAACTTGTTCATTGTAAAACATCGAAAAGGAAGGAGTTGGAGAGTCACGGGATTATAACGTAAAGAGTTCTGTAATTCGATCACCAAATGGCGTGGTTAACACACTCACACAAATGAAATGCTATCAGTAAATATCGGACTCCTGAGAAAGGTCCGTTAGAGTATACTTCACACCAATAAATGATTGGGACTTGTGATCGGATAACAATAGTAAGTGGAGGATAGGGAGGGGAGTCAGTCCCCGTATATCCGATTCTTGAAAGGTATAGGGACCTGTGACGGAAGTGAACAACAACAAGTCAGCGAGTCAGTACAGGGTGACAAACGTTGGGGTACCTGACGTCGTGTGGTCCGGAGGGACAGGTAGTGGTTGAGGACCTCGAACGAGTTTGAGTACAGGTAACTCAGTCACTAAGGTAGGTTGGTAGAACAGGAGACAGTAGAGGACGAGGAGGACGAAATATAGAAAGGGTCGTAGCCCCAGAAAAGATTACTCAGTCGAGAAGTGTAGTCCATCGGTTTCATAACCTCGAAGTTGAAGTCGTAGTCAGGAAGGTTACTTATAAGTCCCAACTAAAGGAAATCCCAACTGGCCAAACTGGACGAATTTCAGGTTCTCTGAGAGTTCTCAGAAGAGGTCTTGGTGTCAAGTTTTCGTAGTCAAGAAGTCGTGAGTTGGATGAAATACCAGGTCGAGAGTGTAGGTATGTACTGATAACCTTTTTGGTATGGAAACTGATATACCTGGAAACAACCGTTTCATTACAGAGACGAAAAATTATAAGACAGATCCAAACAGTATCGAAAAGAAGGTTCCTCGTGCATCACAGAATTAAAGTATCGACGTCAGTGATAGACGTTACTAAAACTTAAGAACTGGGAAGAACCTAAAGAGTAGTCTGACCGAAAAGGGATTTCTAAATTCATCTATTCTAACTACCTCATGACCAAAGTCTTAGACTAGTCGATGACATGGTAAAAGAAAAAATCGGTTCGTGATTTGCTTATAACCCGAAGGGAGTACCGAATCTGTCATTTCTTAGGTGGACGTTTCGTCCTCTGGGTCCAAACTAGGGACCCAGTCCTTCTAGAGGATCTCTTCCCCATTTAGAGTATCTGTCTCCTTGAACCGTCCGATGTCAGGTACCCCAGTATTTCCCAGTCTGTACTGCCTCGTTCATTTTAATATAAAGTAATCTGTTTGCAAATGGACCAAGAGTTCAGATTGGTCCATTGTGCATTTATATACAATGGGAAGGTAAATAGGGGATCTCACAGATGGTGATTGACTAAGGTGTGACTCCACGGTTGTCGTCGGAACTACTCTCAGGAGACTTCAAAAGATTTTTCGGTATAAAGACCCTATATATACTAACGTTTGACATCACAAACAAATTTGTCTGTTTGATTTTGGGACTTGTATTCTTTACGGAATATTACTTTGTCTTACTCACTACATTACCATACAAAGTACTAGTCTCTTGGAACGACACAGATCGGTGACTTTGTAGAAGTCACTATCTAGTGCTCTCCTCTTCCCTTTCGAAAGACTTCATCTTTTTATTACGTCTCAAATTTTTTTTTTTCAAAAAGTCCTATAGGAATTCTAAAGACATACAAAGGGCCTACGATGTTTGAGTTCCAACTCGTAGGAAGGAGTTTATCAGTTTCTTTCTCAAACTCCTTGGTCTTAAGAAGGAGGGAATTGGGTGGAGAGTAGGTTCCAGAAGGAGAGACGTAGAGACGAGACATATTTAGAAGGAAAGAAGATACCCGTCAGACTTGATTACGAACGGGTAGAAAGGAGAGAGATTGGGACCGTTTAATATCAGTATGGAAAGTAAGAAAACTTTCTAAAAGGGGGGAGTAAGGAAAAGGAAGAACTAATCGTGACGATCTACAAGTGTATGTAATAATCAGGAAAGTTTACTGTCCTATTAACTAAACCGACCGGAAAAAAAATGAGAAGTTAGATGACGAGGACTTTTAAAAGAACGATTCAAGTTGTTAGTAGAGGTAGTCACTGTACAACGGTTAGGTCACAAAAGAAAAGTGAGAAATGAGATGAACTGGATAGGTTTGTGAATTGTAGTGACGAACCAGAGATTATAAAAACCAATTCAAAAACTTCATACTATATGTACCCGAAGGGTCCACCGTGTTACCATTCCTTAGACGGACGGTTACGTCCTCTACGTTCTCTACACCCAAGTTAGGGACCCAGCCCTTCTAGGGGACCTATCCTTTACCGTTGAGTGAGGTCATAAGAACGGGTCTTTTAAGGGTACCTGTCTCCTCTGATCACCCAATATCACGTACCCCAGACTTTCCCAGTCTGTGATGACTCGATGAATGACTCGTGTGTCGTACACTATATGTATGACATTTTACGTGTCTTCTGAACATCAACTATTTCAAAATATTTCAGTCGTGTATTTGTGGAGGAGTACCGGTGATGGGTCTAGTTATATCTCTGTGTTAACGAAAGACCAATAACTTTATGTGACAAGAAGTCTTTCCAGATCGGCTAGAGAGGATTCTGTAAAGGTCGGGTCTTGGACAGAGACGGAAGTTGGAACGTCTCTGTAAGTGCCTTCTAGACCTTTCAGTTAATGATCTCTTTTTGATTTTGTTCAGTGAATTGATTTAGTATCCCATATACTTCTAAAAAAATAAGGATAAATTTCCTACCCTTCATTAAGTTCAGTTTTAACAGAATTTCCATTTTCGTACGAAGACACCACCGAGTCACCATTCCTTAGGTGGACGGTTACGTCCTCGTCTCAGAAACTAGTTAGGGACCAGGTGCTTCTAGGGGTCCTCTTCCTTTACCGTTAGGTAAGGTGATAAGAACGGACCCTTTAGGGTACTTGTCTCCTCGACCCGTCCAATCTCAGGTACCCCAACGTTTCTCAACCTGTCCTGAATCGCTGACTTTTTGTAGTTTTCGATTTTCATCATTACGTATTAAGTCAGCTTACCTTGGAAACACAAATACTATTTGTTACGGAGAGGAGATACTGGTTTTCGTGTACGAAAACCAGTATCGTACACTGGTTTTAGTCGGGATGAAGAGTCAAAGATAAGAGAGTTTGGGGAGTCAGGGACTTTTGGAAGAGAGGTAGTGGAGTTCCAATCTGAATGGGGAAGGAGAGAGCCGAAACTTGGTTTTATCAGTACATAAGGACAAGGAAAAGGAAGGGATTAACAGGACAGTGAAGGTCTACACTAGAACCATACTCGTCATGGGTGACTGGTCGGGAAAAATCAACCCTACTCCCGAGTACCAGAAGAGCATTTCTTAGGCGGATGTTACGTCCTCTAGACTCAAGATAAGGACACAGTTCTTCTAGGGAATTTCTTCCTTTACCGTTGGGTAAGGTTATAATAACGGATCTCTTAGAGTACCTGTCTCCTTGGACCGCTCGATGTTAGGTACCCAAACGTTTCTCAGTTTGTGTTGACTCACTGATTGTGTGACTTCCGAATATAGGAGGAAAGATCCCACTGGGACGAAACTCTGAAACAGTTCGGGTTGTGGGTCAAGGGTCGAATCAATGAGTGTAGGGACCTCAAACGAGATAAACTGAAGGATATCACCAGGTATAAAGAAAGTAAGTTTTCTTTCCCCTAAATATGTCCTCGGTAGTCCTCTTCGTTGTGTTCTAGTTTATACTTATTGTGTCTCCGTATCACTCCTCACGACAGAGAAAGTTTCTGGAGGGTGCCCCCAGAGAACTGAGGGTACCAGTTCTCCCCCGGATTTACCCCGGGAGACGGGTCAAATCTAAGAGATAGTAGGACGAAAAGGGGACCTGTGGGGTCAAAGGGCACCGGAGACGGGTCGTCGGTTTGTGACATTGAGGAGGTCTCTGTCTGAAAACAGACACGAGACCAGGGATCTCACAAGGTCTAAAGTCCCTCTCTGTCTACGGATTACCAATTTCTCAGAAACAAAGAAGTTTAGGAGTCTCCTATGAATTTCCCAATCTTGTCTCACGTAAGACTTTCCTTTTGTCTTCCGGGTTCTAATCAATCTAAATAATATAAGGTTCGTGAGACGATTTGTAAAAAGTTTTTAGAGAAAGTTAAAAGTGTTGGGAGACTTGAATCGATGGTAATAATGTAGATATAAAATATGTAATTTAATCCCATATATCTTCCAATGTTTTTATCATTTGGCCTCAGTACTAAGTTTAAGATCGTGAATATTAAATAAAACGAAAAACTTCTTGAGAAGTGTGGTTATCGTATGAATTATAGAGTTTCGGGTGAAGAGACAAGTCAAGGACGTAAGACGGACCCCTGAGTACAACCCGAAGTGACAAATTTATGAAGATTGACACACAATACCTCTTCCGTTACATAAGAAATGGCGACTCGGTTGTCCCTTCGGGACTCAGACCCAAGTTGGATTATTAAGTGAAGATTACTCATCTTTCGAAGTTTTTACCACCTTACATTGAAACTTCCAATTTAATGGTCATCTGACACGGAAGGTTGAACGGGCAAAACAAAACGACAGAAAGAGTGAGAAAGACTCCAAAACTCCATTCGGTCAGTACAATAACCACCGGGACACCTCTCTAGGTGTACCGTTCCTTTAACATAGAGACTCACTCGGACCTTCACCTAGAAGACTCCGAACAGTGGTCGGTACACTCACTCGAACCTTCGTTTAGGAGGAGGTTTACTTAGAAGTCTACTGATGACAAGACCGGTTGTGGAAGTAGTGTTGGACACTCTGTTAGACTCGATCTACGTGGATCAATTCGGTAGAGGACTAAGGACTGGTGGAAGAACGGGAGTGGGGTGGTTGTTAGTCTTTGACATTCTATTATTCACAACAACAGATTCAACGATTAAACCGGATTAAACAATGTGTCCCTTCTATTGATTATGTCATTATTGGTGTATAGATATTAAAGTGTAAATGATGTTCTCCTTTCTCAATTACGGTGGTGGTACCGGTAAAAACGAGAACTTTCAATTTTTCATTTTCACAATAAACCAGTCAGTCCAGGACTGAGAAACTCTGGGGTACCTGATATGGAGACAGGTACCTCAAGAGGTCCGTTCCTATGACCTCACTCAACGGTAAGAGAAGAGGTCCCCTAGAAGGACTGGGTCGCTAGTTTGGACCCAGAGAACGTAACGTCCGTCTAAGAAATGGTAGACTCAGTGGTCACTTCGCGGGGGAAGAAAGGGTAATAACCCCTTTCAATTAACTAGTACTGGTAGGGTGTGGAGACCTAGGGGTTTGACGTACTATTACAAACTCCTTCCTCTGAGAAGGAAGACACTTACTAGACTATTACGACAAGGTGATTTTTGATTCTCCGTCTAGAGTTCCATCACAACAAACACTGTACCAATACAGTCTCAAGTGAATGTTTGGATACACGGACCCCGGTATAAATGTAGTTCTTCTTACCTGTTCCCTTACTACGTTTATTGTCGGAAATCCGACAGATAGATTTAATGGAGAGTATAAGTCGTATGGACGAAAGATAAGGAGAACCCTCTATGATAGACAGATCTACTAGAAGAAGCGTACTTCACCGGTTTCATGACCTCAAAGTCGAAGTCGTAGTAAGGGAGGTTTCTTTAGAGTCCCGACTAGAGGAAGTCATACCTGACCAACCTAGAGAAAGGTCAGGTTGCCTGAGAGTTCTCAGAAGAGGTTGTGGTGTCAAGTTTTCGTAGTTAAGAAGTCGCGAGTCGGAAGAAGTGTCAGGTTGAGAGTGTAGGTATGTACTTGTGACTTTTTGGTATCGGAACTAATCTACCTGGAAACAACCATTTCATTACAGAGACGAAAATTTATACGATAGATCCAACCAGTATTGAAAAGAAAGTTCCTCAGTCGTAGAAAATTAAAGTACCAATGTCAGTGGTAGACGTCACTAAAACCTCGGGGGGTTTTATTTCAGACTGTGACAAAGGTGACAAAGGGGTAGACGTTTCTCAGCCTGTACTGACTCGCTGACTTGACTTGACTTGACACGGTAGAAGGGTCGGTCTTCTTGTCTCGCAAAGACGTCTTCTTTCTTGGTCCGGTCCCTAAAGGGAGCACCAGGACACTAATTCTTAGACGGAACTCTACGTCCCCAGTGTCCAAAATAAGGACCGGTCTCTTGATTCTAAGGTGTACGGAACCTCGTTTATGACTCGGACGGACGGACGGTATTGATCTCTCAGTCAGATGACGTTGTTTTCTAGGGTGTACGACGTTGATTCTGGTCTGCGTTGGTTTATTTATGTATAATTTGTGTTTTTATCTTTCTTGGTCTGGTCACTTCTCCTCTTCTCGTCCTAGATTTATTCCATTCTCTTTCCGGATTTCACTTCAGAATCCGGAGATCTAAGTCGGTAAAAATCTTTCGGGAGGGTACAGATCAGTTCCGATACCAAAAAGGTCACCAGTANAGACTGTGACAAACATGACAAAGGGGTAGACGTTTCTCAGCCTGTACTGACTCGCTGACTTGACTTGACTTGACACGGTAGAAGGGTCAGTCTTCTTGTCTCGGAAGACGTCTTCTTTCTTGGTCCGGTCTCTAAAGGGAGCACCAGGACACTAATTCTTAGACGGAACTCTACGTCCCCAGTGTCCAAAATAAGGACCGGTCTCTTGATTCTAAGGTGTACGGAACCTCGTTTATGACTCGGACGGACGGACGGTATTGATCTCTCAGTCAGATGACGTTGTTTTCTAGGGTGTACGACGTTGATTCTGGTCTGCGTTGGTTTATTTATGTATAATTTGTGTTTTTATCTTTCTTGGTCTGGTCACTTCTCCTCTTCTCGTCCTAGATTTATTCCATTCTCTTTCCGGATTTCACTTCAGAATCCGGAGATCTAAGTCGGTAAAAATCTTTCGGGAGGGTACAGATCAGTTCCGATACCAAAAAGGTCACCAGTACATACCTACACTCTGAACCTGATATTTCTTACGACCCACGGCTTCTTAACTACGAAAACTTGACACTACAACCTCTTCTGAGAACTCTCAGGAAACCTGACGGTCCTCTAGGTTGGTCAGGTAGGATTTCCTCTAGTCAGGACTTATAAGTAACCTTCCTGACTATAATTTCGACTTTGAGGTTATGAAGTCGGTGGCCTACGCTTTTCGACTGAGTAGACTTTTCTGTGACTACGACCCTTTCTAACTTCCGTCCTTCTCTTCCCCTGCTGTCTCCTACTCTACCAACCTACCGTAGTGGCTGAGTTACCTGTACCCAAACCCACCTGAAGTCCTTAACCACTACCTGTCCCTCTGGACCGCACGACGTCAAGTATCCCAGTGTTTCTCAGCCTGTGATGACTCACTGACTTGACTTGACTTGACTCTACTAGAAGTCTCCGTGAGACGTCTTTTACCTGATGACAACATTATAAACTGGAAAGTTTAAGAGTTGAGTCCTAGACCAAGACTCGTCTGTGTTAGATTCCGTTACTTGTGAGAACGGAATAAAGACTAGAACTACCATCAACAAATGATAAATGGGGAATTCATTCTACGACCGAAATCCTTACTTCATGTGTATAGTTAATGTTAGTCAAGAATAAACTCGCGAAATACCTGTTAACCACCGTTCTCGGAAAAATGACCTTTTTTACAATAAAAAAAGGAAACTAGACAATTAAACCACTAAATTTACTTTCTAAAGTGTATTGACTTGGTGTAAAGGTAAGTAACCTATTAGGGTAAACAAGTACCACCTAACGAAAGTATTACGTCAACGTAAGATAAACGACTATAAAATTAATTATAAAAACATAGTTATAAATATTCCTTCAAGTAGATATCAAAGGAAAAGGAAAAGATGTGTCAGAAAGAGTCTAAGTCGGTGTTTACATTGTAAAAGATACATCCCTTTTGACCTATAAAAAGATAAAGGCGTTTAAAGAGAAACCAGAAAACTGAGAGGATACTTTAGTAGACTTGAATAATTAGTGAAAAAGGTCTCTCATCAAGAAACGAAATAAAGAAGTCGTGTTGAAACTAGTTTTCATAAAATAACATAACATGACATGACATAACGATAGTCAAAGTGGGTCCAAAAGGTTGAATAAACGTATTTTATCATGTTTGAGTTCAGTAAAATAAAATAGTCAAAATGACCAATGAAGGAGAACCAGAAAGAAAGAATTGAGAAAAAATTTACTTCATAACAACTTCGCTTTTCGTTTCCTCTTTTCCTTTCTATATTCGTAGACTTGCGTCTCAAGGTTTCTTATCGTTCCTCTCTATTCTTTGGGAAGGAGTCACTAGTTACGTTTCTTTATCTCCTTTTGTTATCTTACCCTTTCTGATCTCTAGTGAAGTTCTTTTAATCTCTATAGTTCCCTTGTAAAGTACGTTTCTACCCGAATTATTTCCTGTCTTTACCATCCCTGGATTGTCTTCGTCTTTTATAATTCTTCTCTACCGTTCTTATGTGTCTTCTTGACATGTTTTTTCTCGAAGCTCTGGGTTTATTAGCGTTAGCACACTAGTGAGTGGATCTCGGTCTGTAGGACCTTACACTTCAGTTCACCCGGAATCTTTCGTGGTGATGGTTGTTTCGATTACCTCCATTACCTTAAGGTCTACTCGATAAAGTTTAGGACTTTCTACTACGACACTTTCAGGACGTGAGTTATACGGTCGTTTAAACCTTTTGAGTCGTCACCGGTGTCCTGACCTTTTTCAGTCAAAAGTAAGGTTAGGGTATCTTTCCGTTACGGTTTCTTACGAGTTTGATGGTGTGTTAACGTGCGTAGAGTGTACGATCATTTCATTACGAGTTTTAAGAGGTTCGGTCCGAAGTCGTTATGTATTTGACACTTGAAGGTGTACAAGTTCGACCTAAATCTTTTGTGTCTCCTTGGCCTCTAGTTTAACGGTTGTAGACGACCTAGTACCTTTTTCGTTCACTCAAGGTCTTTTTGTAGGTAAAGACGAAATAACTGATACTGTTTCGAAAACTGACACACCTAGTGTTATTTAGTACCTTTTATGACTTTCTCTACCCTTATGGTCTGGTGGACTGGACGGAGAACTCTTTGGATATACGTCCAGTCTTTCGTTGTCAATCTTGACCTGTACCTTGTTGTCTGACCAAGGTTTATCCTTTTCCTCATGTAGTTCCGACATATAACAGTGGGACGAATAAATTGAATATACGTCTCATGTAGTACGTTTTACGACCCGACCTACTTTGTGTTCGACCTTAGTTCTAACGAGCCTCTTCATAATTATTGGAGTCTATACGTCTACTGTGGTGGGAATACCGTCTTTCACTTCTCCTTGAGTTTTCGGAGAACGACTTTCACTTTCTCCTCTCACTTTTTCAACCGAATTTCGAGTTGTAAGTCTTTTGCTTCTAGTACCGTAGGCCAGAGTAGTCAAGTACCCTTTATCTACCCCTTTGTCACCTTTGTCTCAGTCTGAAATAGAAAACCCCGAGGTTGTAGTGACGTCTACCACTGACGTCGGTACTTTAATTTTCTGCAAATGAGGAACCTTCTTTTCAATACTGGTTGGATCTTTCGTATAACTTTTCGTCTCTGTAATGAAACGGTTGTTGCTAGGTAGATCAGTTCCGATACCAAAAAGGTCACCAGTACATACCTACACTCTCAACCTGACACTTCTTTCGACTCGTGACTTGTCACCACAACCTCTTCTGAGAACTCTAAGGGAACCTGACGTTCCTCTAGTCAGGACCCACTAGTAACCTTCCTGTCTCCGACTTTGAGGTTATGAAACCGGTGGAGTACGTTTCTCAACTGAGTAAACTTTTCTGGGACAACGTCCCTTTTTAACTCCCGTCCTCCTCTTCCCCTGCTGTCTTCTACTCTACCGACTTACCGTAGTGACTGCGTTACCCGTACTCAAACCCATTTGAGACCCTCAACCACTATCTGTCCCTCCGGACCGTACGACGCTAACTACCCCAACGTTTCTCAGCCTGTGTTTACTCACTGATTTGACTTGATTTGACTTACCCTGGTCCACGGTTCTAGAATCAAAAAAATTACAACTCAAAATTCGGTTGAAAAAGTGAGAGGAAATTAAAAGTAGTTCTCCCAGAAATCAAGAAGTGAAAGACGGTATGTCCTCCACAGTAGATGTATAGACTCCCATAACTATAAAGAGGGTCGTTAGAACTAAGGTCGAACTCGAAGTAGGTCGCGTCACAAAGACTACTACATGAGACGTATACGTAATTTATCGTCCCACTTGTTGTATGTCGGAACTACAAGAGGAAAAGGATAAACCTTGGTCAGACAACAAGGTACAGGTCAAGATTGACAACGAAGAACTGGACGTATATCTAAAGAGCTCTCCGTTCAGTCCACCAGACCATAAGGGTAGAGAAAGTCTTAAAAGGTGTGAAATAACACTAGGTGTGTCAGTTTCCGAAACCGTATCAGTTATTTCGCCTTTATCTACAAAAAGACCTTGAGTGAACGAAAAAGGTACTAGGTCATCTACAAGCGTTAAACTAGAGACCGAGGAGACGGAAAAGATTTTGGTTGAACTTGTGAACCTTCAAGCGTCAAGTGCATAACAACTTCGGACCGAACCTATTAAAACTCGTAATGAAATAATGGTACACTCTACTCACGTTAACACACCATCAAACTCGTAAGAAACCGTAACGGAAAGAAACCCTAACCTTACTTTTGACTGGAAAAGGTCAGGACACCGGTGACGACTTAAAAGGTTTAAACAACCGCATAACTCACTTCGTGGAAGTGTCGTAGTAGAAAGTCCTAAACTTTATCGAGGTGACCTTAAGGTAGTGGAAGTGATCGAAACAAGCATCACTACGAAGGATTCCAGGTGAAATGTAAGGTCCTACAGACCGAAATCCACTCACTAGTGTGGTAGTACCAATAGAGTCAGTACTTATAGAAAAGACATCTCAAGAAGACAAATAAGAATGGTGGAGACGAATTATAAAAGACGAAGACAATCCAGGTATGGTAAAGACAGGAAATAACACGAGTAGTAACGTACTTTACAAGAGAACCATAGAGATTAAAAGAACTTCTCTAAAGACCAGAAAGGGTAAGATAACAAAAGGAGATAAAGAAACGTAACTAGCGACTCCTTCCCAAAGAATAGAGAGGAACGATAAGAAACCTTGAGACGTAAGTCTACGAATATAGAAAGGAAGAGAGGAAACAAAAAGTAAAAAGAAGAAAAGAGTCGATAAACATTCCGGAGGAGTCTATCGGTAAAACGAACAAACTAAAGAAAAAGAACCCCCACCAGAAGTTTTGACGGAGGACATGTTACAGTACTTGGAGACAGGTATCAAGAAGTCCGTGAGATAGTCTAGATTAGGGAATTTAGATAAACAGTGAAGATGACATATCAACATTCCCTAAACTAAATCCAATATGGACTTACCAGATCACCAAAAGGGATGGAAGAAGTTAAATTCAGACTTAAACCGTTCTTCCTCAAGTACTAGACTCGGTGTCAGTAGAGGGCCAGAACAAAAGTGACCGACATATCTCGAAAAGGTAGAAACCGATACTTCTTATATTAGTTGGAATAAAACCATAACTGTTAGACCACTACAGGTACATATTTCAGAAGAGAACACAACAACCTTCTCCTCAAACGATACTGGTTGCGTAAGAGAACTTTTTTGACAATCGAAAACGGGACGAAGTAAGACATGGGGTTCCGGTTTAAACGGGTAATGAGGTCCATAAAGAACTGAAGGATGAAAACGTAAGGTCAGCTGAGTAACCTTTTCTGAGACTACGACCCTCCCTAACCTCCGTCCTCCCTTTCCCCTGTTGTCTCCTACTCTACCGACCTACCGTAGTGACTGAGCTACCTACACTCAGACTCACTTGAGGTCCTCAATCACTACCTGTCCCTCCCGACCGCACGTCGTTAAGTACCCTAACGTTTCTCGGCCTGTGCTGACTCGCTGACTTGACTTGACTTGACTTGGGGGCTTTACTATTTCTGTAGAAAAAACCGACAAGATCTTCCAGAACGTCCAGAAGTATCTTGGCAAGTTGAAGTCGAAGAAGTCGTAATGACCAGCCTCGTATTTGGACCTGATGAGACTATAACTTACCAAACGGAACCTTTACTTGTCTCTAGTAAGACAGTAAAAACTCTAACGTAGGTTTATGACGCAAGACTTGAGAAAACGAATTATACTACCGATGAGGTCAAGAAGATTCCCTAAGAACGGGTGTCATCGTCTATATCACCAGTAGACTCAATTTAAATGGGTAAGATCAAGTAAAATCGAACGACTAAGGATTTTACAACTACAAGTGAGAACNCTTGGCAAGTTGAAGTCGAAGAAGTCGTAATGACCAGTCTCGTATTTGGACCTGATGAGACTATAACTTACCAAACGGAACCTTTACTTGTCTCTAGTAAGACAGTAAAAACTCTAACGTAGGTTTATGACGTAAGACTTGAGAAAACGAATTATACTACCGATGAGGTCAAGAAGATTCCCTAAGAACGGGTGTCATCGTCTATATCACCAGTAGACTCAATTTAAATGGGTAAGATCAAGTAAAATCGAACGACTAAGGATTTTACAACTACAAGTGAGAACGGTAGAGGACAAACTGGTGAAAGTTAAGTGGAACTAAATACCTGTATTGTAAGGTCCAAGGATTCGTTATAACGAGAACTGTCGTAGAGTGAAATGAAGGTAGTGGTTAGTGTAAGTGTTGACCCACAAAAACAAAACCGAGGTAGAGAGGTGGGAAAGACCTCAATAAAGAGGTGATTAGAGGTCATCGGATTAACCCGTAGATGGTTGGACCCCTCAAGTAGAAAGTAACAGGACAGAAAAACGGAAAAGTATGACAAGTACCCCAAGAGTTCCGTTCTTATGACTTCACCAAACGGTAAAGGAAAAGGTCACCTGGTGAAAAACAGTCTTGAGAGGTGGTACTGGACAGACAGAACCCACCGGGATATACCGTACTGAGTATCAAAGTGACTCAATCTGTTCCGACACCAGGTACACTAATCTAACCAATCAAAAGACACTCCAACCAAAAGTAAGATAGAAGGGAGACTACCTTATCCTATTCTCCGAATACCTTCGAAGGACTATCTTATCTGACTGACTCCCCCTTTCCCAGAACAAGACTACCCACCCCGGTACCAGTCATTTAGAAATTAGGTTAAAAGACAAACAACCCACCCGGACACAAGGGAGGGACGACCTCCCTTGTAATGGATACCACGTCCATTACTTCTATTACCACTGGAGGAAGTCCTCCAGGGTACGTACGTGACGAAGTGAGTCACGGGGGTGGGACGTCGTCAGATGACGTGTGGGTACGGAGGCGGTCTCTGAGGACCTGTGAGTGTCCGTTCAGACCTAGTCAGAGAACACACCAGGGACGAGGAAAAAGGACTCAGGACGATACGTGTTCTAAAACAGGCACGGAAGGTTGCAAGACAAAGGGTCAGGACACATTCAAGGTCGTCGAGATACAACCCCAATTACCGCTGGAGGTCAACAATCTACAGACGTAGATGTAGGATTTTAGAATTTACTCATCGTGAGGGTCCTATCTTCACATCAGACTCGTCCTATAATAAAAGTATAGTAGATACTTTATACACCGTCTTTCACTTCTTCTTGATTTCTCGGAGAACTACTTCCACTTTCTCCTCTCACTTTTTCAACCGAATTTCTAGTTGTAAGTCTTTTACTTCTAGTACCGTAAGTCAGGGCAGTGAAGTACCGTTTAGCTACCTCTTTGTCACCGTCTGAAATAAAACTCCCCGAGATTTTAGTGACGTCTACCACTAACGTCGGTACTTTAATTTTCTGTGAATGAGGAGTCTTACTTTCAATACTGGTTAGATCTGTCGTATAATTTTTCGTCTCTGTAATGAAACGGTCGTTTATAGACAGATCAGTTCCGATACCAAAAAGGTCATCAGTACATACCTACACTCTCATCCTGATATTTCTTTCGCCTCGTGACTTCTTAACTACGAAAACTTGACACCACAACCTCTTCTGAGAAAAAAAACAAACAAACAAAAAATATTATATTTAAATAAATAAAATTAACCTCTGAGAACTCTCAGGGAACCTGACGTTCGAGGTTGGTCAGGTATGATTTCCTTTAGTCAGGACTTATAAGTAACATTCCTGACTACAACTTGGACTCTGATGTCATGAAACCGGGTGGACTACGTTTATCGACTGAGTAAACTTTTCTGGGACTACGACCCTTTCTGACTTCCGTCCTCCTCTTCCTGCTGTCTACTACTCGACCAACCTACCGTAGTGGCTGAATTACCCGTCCTCAAACCCATTTGAGACCCTCAATCACTACCTGTCCTTCCGGACAACACAACGTCAGGTACCCCAGTGTTTCTCAACCTGTGTTGACTCGTTGACTTGACCTGAGTGTAGTGAAGACCCTTGTAGTCAAAGGAATAGTCGTCACATCCAGTCATCAAAGACGGGGATGTCACACCAAAACTCTTAACGTAATCCTTAATCTTAGTACTCATCGATTCACGAATATATAATAAGGAAGAGATCTATGAACTCGACGATAAATTAGACCTCCCATTTCAGTTACAAGATATTTCGATGTAGTGTATGGAAATAAACCACTAGGTAAATTTCCGGTCGAATAACACTAGTCCCTAGGATGTCACCCTAGTCCCAATCAAAGACACCCTTCCTATTCTAAATGAAAGGAACCTCGGAAATGTATGAAGTCCGGTGAACTACCCCCGTCGGACGACCGTTTTATACGTCCGTTACGATTCTGTATTAGTAGAACAGAATGAAGGAACGTACTTCGATTAAAAGAAAAGGTCCGGGAAGAAAATACTCATCGTCAGGAACATCGACACCCTGTATGTTAATTGAGAAAAGATCTTGAGAAGTAAATATAGTTATATTCGTCAAAACCGTCGTAGAGTCAACTATTCTGAATTTACCCTTCTACGTAAAGGATTTCCGATTCCGGTAAAACTAATTTACTGAGTAAAAATTAAACGTGTAATTTCATGTATGTCTTTTTATATATTGTAATATACTGTAGTGTTTACAATGTATCTGATGTCGGTTTTGTAAACTAGAGTCGTCGAGTTCTTTGACTCGTTCCTATAAGATGAGATAACGTATATTTTACACTTGTTATGTTGGATTATTTGGTAAACAATTAAGTATTCTTAAATTTATTCACTATTTGTGGTTCATTGTTCCAGATGAACAATGACTAACAAAACAGAAGAAACCGAATTTATATGAAATTTAATTTTTTTTTTTAGGAGACGGGAAATCTTAAATCTCAACATGAAAGAAAAAATCGTAAGGAAACCTTAATGTTTTGGGTCTCTTGTGTCCTGGATTGTAGAGTCTAAGGGACTTCAAAGGTTTACCCTTCGACGGATGGTATAAATGAAGGAGGTACTCGAATAAATTTTCTTCTCTTATAGTAAGTAAACTAAAATCAAAGATACAACTCTTACACCTCTTCAGAAAGGACCTAGACGAACTACGTCCGTCGTATCTTTTACCCTAACTCCTAACCTCCTTACTCCTCCATCCTCAACCGATCGTTCCACACCTGACCTTACGCGTCAGGTACTGGTTTAACACTTACCCCCTTCTTTGTCGTTACCCTTGAACGACAAGGGTTTTCTAGTTCTATCGTGTTTACACTCTTGGTGTACAGGGGTCCCAAAATACGGACCACAGTCCTCATCGCTCGGGGAAGTTCCAGGACTTTTAGTAGTGTATCCTCCGTCGTTACCGGTAACTCAGGTCCTAGTTCAGGCATTTCGGTCACGAGTAGGGTGTCTGTAATGACTGGGACGGTAATGGTGGATGGTTCCACTGGTGTCGGTCCCCAAGGGTCATCCTCACCTTCTCCTGTGTCCGAAAGATTTCCCCGTCGGTGTCCGTTCAGTAGTCTCCGTCCCTAAGTTACATCTCTTGTGGGGTCGTCTTCGGTCGGTCGGGGTTTGTAGGGGGATGTCATACGTACTCTGGACACCATATTCCCTCACACAGTGTCGATGTATCGTCAGTTTTCGATACCGTTCCTTCTACGGACCTGTCTTGGTCCATTTACTATCGGTTGTACGAGTCTTTCGACCACGTCCGATACGACGTGGGAATGGTATCGATCTTACCACTGTAAGGGGTGGTGTCGATGGTCCATGTACCTCAGTTTCGCCTACCTCTCGGTCTATACGTGTCTGAGGACAAGACTTTACGGTCACTTGACCTTCTTTGACCCAAGATTTGTCTGTAATACTTTTCACTCGTATTGATCAATATTCACGTGGAAGAGTGAACACGGGGTTTTACACCATCTTGAAAAAAAAAGAAAGTCTTTAATTTCTTATAAGAATTCAGGATATTTTTCCTTATCCTAGTAACTGATCTATTCTCAGATATTTTAAAGAAACTTCAATATCTTATTGTAGTACCGTACGGTAACGACACAATACAAGTGTTCAAATGGTTCGTCTTCGGTTTTTATAAATAAACTTACTTTACGTATAGAAATACGTTACACTAAGAGTTCCTTATTACAAGAAAGTTGTTACTTTTACTACATTCCTTCTGTCCACTGATAACTCGGTGAATTATTGAGACATCCAACCAAAACTCTAAAGGGGCTTAGTATAATCGTTCTAAGTCTCACTTGTGAGGAACTAATCTCTGTGTCACTACGACTTTTATGACTTCACCAAACGGTAAGGGAAGAGGTCACCTGGTGTAAGATAGTCTGGAGAGGTGGTACTGGGCGGGTAGAACCTAACGGGGTACCCGTACCGAACCAAAGTAACTCAATCTGTTCCGACACCAGGATCACACTAATCTAAGTGATCAAAAGATACTCATACTAAAGTCACACAGACGTGAGACTACGGGAGAACGTTGTGGATGGTAGAATGAACCCAAAGAGAATGGAAACCACATTCCATAGAGAAGTGCCGACGAGGTCGTTTTGTGTCGGAGACGAGGAATGGAACCTACTCCCCATATAGGAATCACGGCGGGAAAGACTGGAAGTTGCACCCTATCGATGAGATCCGGGAGGATGCCGGTACTTCGGTGGCGAGGAGGTGACCTCTTCCCTTACCGTTTGGTGAAGTCATAAGAACGGAATTCTTGGGGTACTTGTCATACTTTTCCGTTTTACTATCCTATGACTTTCTCCTTGAGGGGTCCAGTCATCCACAGGTTATGCGATGACCTCTAGTCACCTCTGTATTGAGGTCTTTCTTACTTCCCTACTTCGGTTTCGTTTTGGTTATGGGTCGACACCTACGCTGACCATTATCTTCGTTTCAGGCTACGACATTTCTCTTTATAACGTATCCTTGGACCTTACAGTCCAGGTACTTAGTTCCGTTTAACCTTCACCAGTTTGTTCTCTGCCGTTCTCACTTGAAGCTGTAAGATCTTTAGTCGTTTGATTTTACCTGACTTTACTCACTTAAATTGAGTCTACTGGTACTATAGATGTTGACGCCCGTCCTTAGGGAGTCTTCTTTACTTCATCGGTAGTACCAGTTGTTTTCTCAGACTTTACGTCATGAACCTACGTAGAGTTTTTGCTGTCTTACTAGAGACAATCAGAGGTTCCGTTTGGTAAGTTATAGTGCCATTAGGTACAGATACGGGGTTGGTCATTGTGACTTCTTCGACTTCAACTTGTCAAAATACTTCTGGATGTTCTGAAAAATCTTGATTGTGAGTTTTTTCTACAGGAAAAGTAATATCCCCTGACCTTACGTTTTCATCCTTTAGTTCTTTGTGGATGTCCGTTTAACCGGAACCTTACGTCTTACTTCGTCCCGTTTCTGATTATCTCAAAACGGTTCTTTTACGAGACCAGTATCGTTTGTGGGAGAAAGTTGTTGTGTTCTCTTCTAAGATGTGTACCTGTAGTGGTCTACCAGTTATAGTTTTAGTTTAACTAATATAAGAAACGTCGGTTTCTACCTCTTCGAGATATGTCAGTTTTTTTGTTCTGGTCCTCGACTGACACCGAGTCTAGTAGTCGAGGAATAATGGTTTAAGTCTAAGTTTAACTTCTTTCATCCCTTTTGGCGATCTGGTAAGTCCATACTGGATTTACTTTAGGGAATACTAATATGTCACCTTCACTCTTTATTTACATTCCCGGATCTAGACTATCTATCTCACGGACTACTTGACACCTTACTCCAAGTACTGTAACATGTCCTCTGTCCCTAGTTCTGGTAGGGTTACCTTTTCTTTACGTTTTTTCGTTTTACCGACAGACCCCTCCGGAATGTTTATCGACACTTTTCTTCTCTTCGTTTTTCGTTTCCTCTTTTCCTTTCTATATTCGTAGACTTACGTCTCAAGGTCTCTTATCGTTCTTCTCTATTCTTTCGGAAGAAGTCGTTAATTACGTTTCTTTATCTCCTTTTCTTGTCTTACCCTTTCTGATCTCTAGAGAAGTTCTTTTAATCTCTATGGTCCCCTTGTAAAGTACGTTTCTACCCGAGTTATTTCCTGTCTTTACCAGACCTGGATTGTCTTCGTCTTCTATAATTCTTCTCCACCGTTCTTATGTGTCCTCTAGACGTGTTTTTTCTAGAAGTACTGGGTCTATTAGTACTACCACACTAGTGATTAGATCTCGGTCTGTAGAACCTTACACTTCAGTTCACCCGGAATCTTTCGTAGCGATACTTGTTTCGATCACCTCCACTACCTTAAGGTCAATTCGACAAATTTTAGGACTTTCTAAACACACTTTCACGATGTGAGTTATGCGGTCGTTTATACCTTTTAAGTCGTCACCGGTGTCCTGACCTTTTCCAGTCAAAAGTAAGGTTAGGGTTTCTTTCCGATACGGTTTCTTACGAGTTTGATGACGTGTTAACGTGACTAGAGTGTGTTATCATTTCATTACGAGTTTTAAGAGGTTCGGTCCGAAGTCGTTATGTACTTGGCACTGGAAGGACTACAAGTTCGACCAAAATCTTTTCCGTCTCCTTGGTCTCTAGTTTACCGGTTGTAGGCGACCTAGCACCTTTTTCGTTCTCTCAAGGTCTTTTTGTAGGTAGAGACGAAATAATTGATACGGTTTCGGAAACTGACACACCTAGTGTTATTTGACACCTTTTATGACTTTCTCTACCCTTATGGTCTGGTGTCCGGGACGGAGAACTCTTTAGACATATGTCCAGTCCTTCGTCGTCAATCTTGACCTGTACCTTGTTGTCTGACCAAGGTTTATCCTTTTCCTCATGCAGTTCCGACATATAACAGTGGGACGAATAAATTGAATATACATCTCCTGTAGTACTCTTTGCGACCTGACCTTCTTTGTGTTCGACCTTAGTTCTAACGGCCCTCTTTATAGTTCTTGGAGTCTATACGTCTACTGTGGTGGGAATACCGTCTTTCACTTCTCCTTGAGTTTTCGGAGAACGACTTTCACTTTCTCCTCTCACTTTTTCAACCGAATTTCGAGTCGTAAGTCTTTTGCTTCTAGTACCGTAGACCAGGGTAGTGAAGTACCCTTTATCTACCCCTTTGTCACCTTTGTCACAGTCTGTAATAAAAACCCCCGAGGTTTTAGTGACGTCTACCACTAACGTCGGTACTTTAATTTTCTGCGGATGAGGAACCTTCCTTTCAATACTGGTTGGATCTATCGTACAAGATTTCGTCTCTGTAATGAAACGGCTGATTCCAGGTAGATGAGTTCCGATACCAAAAAGGTCACCAGTACATACCTACACTCTCAACCTGAGACTTCTTCCGACTCGTGACTTCTTAACTACGAAAACTTGACACCACAACCTCTTCTGAGAACTCTCAGGGAACCTGAAGTTCCTCTAGGTTGGTCAGGTAAGACTTCCTCTAGTTGGAACCCTAAGGAAACCTCCTTTACTACGAATTCGACTTTGAGGTCATGAAACCCGTGGAGTACGCTTCTCAACTGAGTAACCTTTTCTGAGACTACGACCCTCCCTAACCCCCGTCCTCCTCTTCCCCTGCTGTCTCCTACTCTACCGACCTACCGTAGTGACTAAGCTACCTGCGCTCAGACTCACTTGAGGCCCTCAACCACCACCTGTCCCTCCGAACCGCACGACACTAAAATCCCAGCGTGTCTCAGCCTGTGTTGACTCACTGATTTGACTTGACTTGACTACGACTTTTTATTGTCACCGGCGTAGACCTCTAGATCTATCTGGGTACCCTGAGAGATCTCAGATACTATTTCAAAATAGAACTCCGGTCGTAATCGATAACCTACTTGAATTTACAAATTAGAAGTCCGGTTTTAGTTCTACCTACACTAGTATACTTCTGAAAGGTCACCCAAATTGTTTCATTAAAGAATTTACACTCTCAACTACTGATCTCGAGTCAAAACACACAGACGTTCCCGAGAGACGGAAGAACCTCCGACTCATCTCTATTCTAGGGTCTCCACCTCTTACAAGAGGGATCCTTACTTTTTTATTAATCACACCTCTTCGTACTCCGGATCTACTTATGAACGGGTTTCTTTACGGGAATGAGTCTCAGGTCTCGATGACTCATTACGTTTCTACTTATAAGTGTTTTGATACAGGTCCAGAAGAAAGACAAAATAATCCTAGGTTCTCGTATGGTTTTATACAAGGACACATATGATCTCCTTAAGGGTTAGTTTTTTATCCGTCTTCTGGATTTATCTGTAAAGAGGTTTCTTCTGTATCTCTACCTGTTCTCCGTGTATTTCTCCGACTTACAGTGATCAATAATCTCTTTACGTTTAGTTTGGACGTTTATCTATAATGGAGTGTGGTCAGTCTTACCGGTAGTAGTTTTTTAGATGTTATTTACGACCTCTCACACACCTCTTTTCCTTTGGGAGATCGTCACAACCACCCTTACATTTAACTATGTCGGTGACATCTCTTGTCATACCTCCAAGGAATCGTCTGACTTTTATCTTGATGGTGTACTGGGTCGTTAGGGTGATGACCCGTATATGGGATTCTTTCGGTGTTAAGTTTTCCTGTGTACATGGGGTTACAAGTAACGTTGTGTTAATTATGTTCGGTCCTGTACCTTCGTTGGATTTACAGATAGTTGTTCACTCACTTCTGATACACAATGTACATACGTCACTTTATGATGGGTGGTAATTTTTCTTGTTTTAACCCAGTAAAAATCTCTATACCTACCTGGATCTAAGGTAGTATCTTACTTCATTCAGTATTATTATAATATAGAATTACGTATATACACCTTAGATGTTTTTACCATGTCTACTTGGATCAACGTCCTGTCCTTATCTCTAAGTCTACATCACTTGTCTGTACACCTATACCTACCCCCTTCGTCCCCTCCTATCCTGTTTAACCCTCTAGTCCTGACTGTTTATATGTTACAACAACAACAAGTCAACGGTTCAGTACAGGTTGAGAAACGTTGGGGTAACCGACGTCGTACGGTCCGAAGAGACAGGGAGTGGTAGCGACCTTCAGACGGGTTCAAGTACAGGTAACTTAGTCACTGTGGTAGGTTGGTAGAGTAGGAGATAGTAGGAGAAGAGAAAGACGGAAGTTAGAAAGGGTCGTAGTCACGGAAAAGGTTACTCAGTCAATAAGGGTAGTCCACCGGTTTCATAACCTCGAAGTCGTAGTCAAGAAGGTCACTCATAAGTCGTAACTAAAGGAAATCCTAAGTGACCAAACTAGAGGGGTGACAGGTCACCTGAAAGTTCTCAGAAGATCGTGGTGTCAAAACTTTCGTAGTTAAGAAACCGTGAGTCGGAAGAAATACCAGGTTGAGAGTGTAGACATGTACTAATGACCTTTTTTGTGCAGAAACTGATATACCTGAAACAATCGTTTCACTACAGAAACGAAAAATTATACGACAGATCGAAACAGTGTCGAAAGAAAGGTTTTTCGTTAGTGGAAATTAAAGTACTGACGTCAGTGGTAGGTGTCACTAAAAACCTCGGGTTCTTTTATTTTAGACGGTGACGAAGGTGAAAAAGGGGAAGATAAACGATATTTCACTACCCTGCCCTAGAATCAAAAAACTTAGAACTCAAAATTCGATCGAAAAAGTGAGAAGAGAAAGTAAGAGTCTCCGAGAAATTAAGGAGAACGAAAGATGGTAATCTCACCATAGTAGACGTATAGATTCCAACGGCTATAAAGTGGTCCGGTCGGTCGTAAAGTGTCCTACATGAGACTTACATTCAATTTACTTGTCCTACTGTTATATGTCGAAAAAATATGAGGAAAGGGTTAAAACTCGGTCAGATAACAAGGTACTAGTCAAGATTGACAACGAAAAACCGGACGTAAGTCCAAAGATTCTATCCGTTCTATCCAACCATAACGATAGAGAAATTCTTAAAGGGTGTCAAACAACCAAGCAATAATTACCAATTAATTCGTTATTACCTACCTCTTTGTCACCTTTATCACAGTCTGAAATAAACCCCCCCGAGGTTTTAGTGACGTCTACCACTAACGTCGGTACTTTAATTTTCTGTGAGTGAGGAACCTTCCTTTCAATACTGGTTGGATCTGTCATATAAGTTTTCGTCTCTATAATGAAACTGTTGTTTCCAGATAGATCAGTTCCGATACCAAAAAGGTCACCAGTACATACCTACACTCTCAACCTGAGACTTCTTTCGACTCGTGACTTCTTAACTACGAAAACTTGACACCACAACCTCTTCTGAGAACTCTCAGGGAACCTGATATTCCTCTAGGTTGGTCAGGTAGGATTTCCTCTAGTCAGGACCCACAAGAAACCTTCCTGACTACGATTTCGACTTTGAGGTTATGAAACCGGTAGAGTACGCTTCTCAACTGAGAAACCTTTTCTGGGACTACGATCCTCTCTAACCCCCGTCCTCCTCTTCCCCAGCTGCCTCTTACTCTACCGACCTACCGTAGTGGCTGAGCTATGTGTACTCAAACTCACTTGAGACCCTCGACCACTACCTGTCCCTCCGGACCACACGACGTCAAGTACCCCAGCGTTTCTCGACCTGTACTGACTCGCTGACTTGACTTCGTTATTACTTTAACCATTAATAAGGGGTCACTAGTGTAACCTAGGAGAGTGTAACCTAGGAGGGATTTAGCACTCTACACCCGTCCTGGCCCTACTCGCAGGGGTGTACTATCTATTCCTTTGTTAGGTTTCTCGTCTCTCTAATTGTCGGAGTAGTTTCAGTGTCTCACCCTGAGTTTGGATTAAAGAGTGAGTATTGGAATCGATAGGTTAGTGTCAAGATAGGTGTTATGTCGTCTTTTAGTTTTGAGGTTTAGTTTGTGTTTTGTTTATCTTTTGGAACTAGACCAACAACGACTTGGGACGAACATATTCAGTGTGAGTCCGGATTTTTGTCCGTAGGTAAACATATAAATCTCCTCCGACACAGGAGTCGTCCTGGACGACACTTTCCTCCCACTCCTACCTCTCCCCGGGTCACAAGCGACTCTGGTCTCCTAAGAGACGGAGGTCTCTCTTCGCTGACTACGTTATCTTACACTCCCCTTGGTCCCCTCCCTGGGGTCTCCTGACCTCTATCCCTGTCTTACAGGGGTCTCAGTAGGGTCTCCTCTGTGGTCCAGGTAGAACCCAGGGAAATTCTACGTGGAGTCCCCGTTCCGGATGACAGAGGAAAAAGAAACCCCTTATCTCATTGACTAGTACTCTTAATCGGTCTAGAGAAATTTTGGGAGAAAGGGTGGGAAGAGAGTGATTTTCCCCTTTTGACGTGGTAAACAGGACTTCGGAGGTCTTTTACTTGACTCGTATTTCGACTCCCCACTCTAGTACACCCGGGCACCACCTACCATCCACCCCCTGTCCTCTAGTGCCGGACCATTCCCTCGACGTGTTGACCGCACTCTCCGTTCATGTGGTCTCTTCCCCTTGAATACGACCCTAGTCGGTTTTTGGTCTCCCGACCTTGTCCTCCGGACCCCCAGAGTCTAGACTCTTTACAGTACACTCGACTCCGACCGTCCTTTTTTTTTTTTTGTCTTATTGGTGCTATTGTCGTCTTTGGACTGATGTATGATTAGTGATGAGACCTCTTCCTTGACCGTTGGGTGAGGTCATAAGAACGGTTCCTTTAGGGTGTCTGTCTCCTCGGACCACGAGATGTCAGGTACCTCAACGTTCTCATTCTGTGTTGAATCGTTGATTTGGTGACGGTGGTCTCCCTGATGGGTTTACAACTGATTTTTCGGTTCTAACGAAGTACAAACTCTTGTCCGATCTAGTCTCCGTACTTGGGTCCCACGTGTCCCGTCTAAGTAAAGAGTACCTGAGTACGGACCTGTCTTTTGAATGGAAGAGACATCATACTGGAGTAGAGGACTTAAAGAGTAGAAGACAGTAAAAGTAGAAACATACAGACAGGAACAGATTCTCCTCTGGAAGAGAGTGGGGAGGGGTTTATGAACTAGAAGATGTTCGGATCCAGGACGATAGGGTAATAATAATCTTCTTTGGGAGAAGACGGAGGGTCCGGATACGAGGACGCAGTACACAATCCCTGTTGGAGTTATTCTGAAATCCATTCACTGGGTCTGGAACACCCTTCTGTTCCACCCTCGTCTATATTCACTATATTCTGTGATTTAAACTTCCATCCTTTGGTCTCAACAAGTTCAAATTAGAAACTCCAATCATGGAGGGAGGACACTCACGATGAACGAGAGGAGGACGGAGTCAGACCGGGGAGGAGTCAGTTTCGACGACTTTACCAGATCCCCCTTTTTTCCTCTTAAGTTTTTATTCTTTACCTTCCCTGTCTAGTCAATGTGAACCAATAATTTCCGGGTCGTTGTTACTCAAGATAGAAAAGTCACATCAGGACATCTAACTTAGAACCATATTTTCAGTCTTCTACACTTTAAGTCAGGAAATAGACGGAGAATATAGGAGGTCCTAGTGAACTCCTAAGTCAAAGGGTATATGTAGTAGTAAGATCCTAGAAGAGTTCAATTTCCACATCGGATGGATGTACTGTAGTGACTGACTTATGAGAGGTCTATATCTCGGTGTACGTGAAAGTCCCCTCTGTGACTTTATTTACTGTGTCTGAAAGAAAACAGTAAACGACTGTAAGACCGACACCTCCGTTTTTCTTTGCTCCGTTACTGTCCATTCCTGAACGGTCTTGTGAGGACGGTTCATCCGACTTCTCACTACCTTTTCTCTTCTTTGGTCTATTCGTCTCAACATAACATTTACTGTGATCTCCACATAAAAACAACTTAGACCTTCCTCCCTTCTACTACTTAATAATTCTTAAAAGTTGTCTTACTTAATAATCCTTAAAAGTTGTCTTACCCTTCGACACTCTAACTCCAACACACCCGTCTCTGACCTCCTGGTCACTACCAGTTGTCCTCGAGGGTTCTTCACCTAGGAGTCCCTCCCCTTTGGACAAACCTTGACCTTTTTGTGTAAGTGAATCCTATCCCACTATGGTACCTCTTCTCCTATAAGAGAGCAAGTAAGTTCTTTATCACTTAAAGCGATACCCATGGTTCCTATATGACCGCCATTTACACTTTTGTCTCGGAGTCGCAGTACCCCGAAGGTACAACAATTAGGGTCACGAATCAGTTTCCTTTACGTCTAATCTGAACTTCTTCAAAGATTAATTTTTTTCTTTTTTTGAAGAATAAGACTGTATCAATCGGTTTGACTACCATCCAAAATGTCTTAAAGGTAGACACCTCCACGAATTCTATATAGGTCATTCGCAGTGAAACGTAGTCTACTATATAATAGGTCGTCGTGTCTCCTCCTTCAAAGAAGAACTTCTCTCAGGAAGTACATAAACAAATAGAAAATTACTGATGAAATTTTAACTAAAAATTAACCCCCTTTAACGAAATGTCACAAGACAACCAAAGACGGTATAGCGGTACGTTTAGTCGGTATTTATATGTACATAGTGGAGGGAGGGGATACGTAAATACATTTCTTGTGGATGACTCGTTGTTGGTCCAAGTTATCTCAGACACTTATGTCTTTACTTTTTCCGTTTTAAGAACATGATTTTCGTAAGTGCCAGGTTACTTACCTGTCTATTCACGTAATCGTTGTATGTAGTGAGAGAGGGGCACAACAAATTAAGTCGAGTAATTACTCAGGAGTAACTTTTGTAACTCTTTTAGAAGGCCCTCCCCAGACTCTTCCGAAGTGGTTCTACCACCGTCCTAGAATCGGTCCACACCTTTATCTGTCTCCTTTCATAAGGTCTATTTATAACGATCGACGTTCGTTCTGACTGGATCTTTCACTGCGTCTATGGAGTCACACCGACTTGGATCCTATTTATAAAAAAATCTCCTTACCATTCTTCACTCCAATTAAATCCATTCTGGTTCAAACATAGGTACAATTCGTCAAACACCCAAAAAAACATTAAATAAAAAAAATAAAAAAAAATTAAAATTTTAGAAATTAAGAATGTACGCAAGGGTTTGTACAATTCGTCAAAATTCTAAAAAAACATCAGTACCCTAACGGTCACCAAAATTCATCCAGAAAGTGTGACACCATCCATCTACCTCATCCCACCTTTTGATATCCCTCTCGAAAGATCACTGTGACCGTTCTCTACTACACTGAAACCCTTATGTTTACTGTATCTCTCCTCTTCTTGTCGTAGTCTCTTAAGTCTACTAAGTGCCCCGCAGTAATAACTCGTCCCATACCGTCTTCGACATACTGACTTCGTATCCACTTTTCCCTACTGCGACTTTTTACTCGTCCCTGGTCTGCGACGTCCATGGACATTTGGTCCCAGCCTCACACCTAAAGTAGGAATCACGTTACCATTAAGGTTCTTCCAGAATCCGTTCCGGGTCGCATTATATTTAATCGGAATTATCAGAGAAGTAGAGCCTCTTCCGTTACCGTTGGGTTCATGAGAACGGACCTTTTAGGTTACCTGCCTCCTCGGACCATCCGACGTCAGGTACCCCAGCCATTCTCAGCCTGTGCTGACTCGCTGAAGTGAAAGTGAAAAGTGAACGTACGTAACCTCTTCCTTTACCGTTGGGTTAGGTCACAAAAACGGACCTCTTAGGGTCCCTACCCCCTAGGACCACCCGACGGCAGATACCCTAACGTGTCTCAGTCTGTACTGACTTCGCTACATCGTCGGCGTCAGAGAAGTAGACATCATTCCTCTTACCTAATGCCTCATAGGTTATATGTCTGGTGACTACGGTCTACACTCCGAAAACGTCACACCCACTTTCTACTACCACTAAATTTATTCTTACAACCGTCCTTTTTTCCTTTTCGTATCCCCCACTTTATGTAAAACGTCCAATTATTCTAAATGACTACTTGACCTATACTTCCTTCTCCCTTTTCTAATTACTAACGAAGACCCCAAGACTCGAACTATATCCTGTCTGTCGTCATTATAGATGACTCTATCTGTGTAGGGCTCCTCCTTTATAAAACACCCCTCTATCTTTATAAACAGAACCGGTATAAAATAAACACTACTGACACCCTGTAGATTGACCTTTATAGATTATCATTTTCACTTTCGATACGTAGACTCTTAAGGGACCCGTCTCTGTCTAAATTTTTGTTTTGTCTTTTTCGGTTTTCTTTAGTTTCTCTTGTGGATCTCTTCACACTCTTATTTTTCGTCTTTTCCTCTTCCACTCTCACTCCCCTTTCCTTCACTATTCTTCTAGTCACATACCTCTCATCACTTCTACCTTCGATCTAACCCTTTCTAACTCTTAATTTACTCTCTACTTCTTCATTTCTCAAGTATGTCAGTTTGAAGATTTGTTCAACACGACACTTCCCTTTCTCTTTGTTCCCGATAATCGACCTCCTTCCAAACTTCGGTTCCCTATGTCCTAACACGACTATAATTAGTTCTATTTGAAAATCTTTTATCCCGTTTAAACACGATCCCTTCCTGTTGTCATTACAACCATACACATGTTACGAAGTGTCAATAGTTCCAGACAAGAGTACTAAGGTAGAAAGAAGTGTTATTTCGAGTCATTCTACCAGCACCCTTCATATCGATAATGGAAATAACTTTCCACTCCTTCGATTTTGAAATTTTTATAGTAACTAAAAGACGACCATGTCGTCGTGATATACCCGGGTTAAGAAATCTGACGTTTCGAAAAAAGATATGATCCCGTTACTCAATCAAAATAAATTGGACTCGTACTTGATGAACACTTCGTTGTCCCACCTTCGTCTAAATTCGTTATATTCTGACTTAAACTTCCATCCTTTGGTCTCAAGAGGTTCAAGTTCAAACTAGAAACTGTGAATGGTTGGTATACTGACAGTTATAAAAATCTAAAGAGTTAAGTTTGTGTACAAGTGTAAATGACTCGTGAAAATTTACGAGATCTAAACACGAAAAAATTTTTTCTTTAAAAGGTCAAAATGACCCTATGTCAACTGTATTATAACTTAATCAAATTCCACATATTATGTTACTAAAACATGTACCTATAACATGTTTTACTAACGGTGATCAATTATAGATGGTGAAGTGTATCAATAAAAAGAACACTACTCTTGAAATTCTAGATAATTGTTGAAAGTTTATATACTCATAAAAAAATTAGAAATAACTTAAACAATGTTGTCACGAAGACAAAATAAAACTAAAAAACCGATGTTCCGTACACCGTAGAATCGAGAAGTCGGTCCTTAGTTTGGGTATGGGGAACGTAACCTTCCACTTCAGAATTGGTGACCTGGTGGTCCCTTCAGGGATATGATAAAAATTGACTGCAGTGGTACAACGTAAAATATAGGGGTCTTGAATAAGTAAAATATAGACCTTTAAACATGGAAAACTGGTGGAAGTTGACGTGGGGTTTGGGGTGGAGGGTTGGTGGTTAAACAAAAATACTCAAACCAAAAAAGAAAGAAGATCCAAGGTACACATTCACTATAGTGTGTTATAAACGAAAAGAAGCATAATGACAAAGTGAATTGCACTACGGGAGTTACTGGGACACAACAGTGTTTACGTCCTAAAAGAGGAAAATATACCGAATTATCATAAATTAACACGTACATACGGTGTAAAAGAAATAGGAAAGTAGGTGACATAACTCACAAAATTTTCTAATAGAGTCAATTAGGAACCTTCTTTGAAATACATCCTTGACTCTCTTTTCTCTTCCCTGTGGCAAGTTTTAAAACCCTTTGTTTACTACGACGTAAAAGTGTTATTTACTACCATTTTCGTCCCCTTTCTTCTATTTTTTAGGGTCTTTCTTGTTTCTACACTTTGGGTTCTTTAAGTCTCCGGTTAGAAGGTTTTTAACTCACCTCGTAGAGAAGACTTACAGTACTTAACATCTTCCTTTTCATCAACTTCCATCTTCATATAGTTCTATTTTCAATTTAAACTTCCCTTCCTCTTATTACCCCGAAAAGTGTAAGAGTTCAATTGACGTCCACTACCACGAAATACCGGGATGAACTCTAAAGACTCACAGTCCATTACTAGCTATTATAGTTATGAATCTCCTTCGTTGAAAAGTCTTTCACGGTCCGAATTAATAAACAATACATAAGTTCGAACTGTAAAGTCTTCTCTTTGAGGGGAAACATTAATCCTCATGTCCAACTCTACCCTCCATTTCCTTCTGTTACTTACAAAATCCTATTCTAAACTTAACTCGTCCATAGATACAGGAAATATTTCGACAGGAACCGATGTGTTTTTGGTGTTTTTGAGAAGTAGGTGAGTCAAGAAAATACTTCCTTCGGAAGAATCGAGATAACGTTAAACTACAGGACTGGTGAGTTATCAAAATATTCGTAGAACTCCTGTCTCTGTTATATATTACAAGGTGTTAAGTATAATACTAATGAAACATTAAAGAAAATTCCAGGTCTTCATCCCGGTTCCCAATTCGGAAGGTACATTTACTATTCTCAAACTTGAACTTGTGATATTAGGACGACTGTGACACTTGAAAAACCTTTCCGGGACACCTTCCTCTGGTCTCTTTCTCTTAAAGACAACCGGTACAGTCGGAGGTTATAGTGGAGTTGAGTAGGTTGTCATAAGGACAACTACCCCTAGGGTCCGGACCTCGTGGATGTACAGACCTATAGGTAAGGTAAGACGAAACGGATATGAAACCGAGAAGATCCGTTGACGTGGGAGAAGAAGTAGTAAGTTCGACTACGTCGGGAGGTGCTCGGGTACATGGAGAAAAACCGGTACAATCGTCGGTAACTAGACCAGGAAAGAAGATGTTGTGAAGGGTTTGACGACCGGTAGAAGACCAAGTCCCTAGCTCTCAGTCGAAGATACGGACAGACCAGGTCTACAAGAAAGAGGTGAGGAAGAGGTAGTACCTCAGCCGTCACGACGACCGGTACCGGAAACTGGCGATACACCGGTAGACGTTCGGCGACGTGATGTCGTGGTAGGAGTGGTCCGGTGAATAGTGGTTCTAACCGAACCGACGACACTGAGCCCGACACTGTGACTACTGAGGTGAGGGGAAAGACGAGTCTGCGAAGGTGATGACGGCTCCAGGTCACTAACGGGTGACGATGACACTCGTGTACCGGTACCATTCCGACCGGACACCCCTGTGAGCGAAGTTGTTGTAGATACCGTAACGACACCGGTACAAGTATCATCACAACCTGGACGAAAAACAATAAGACAGAATGTAGAAGTAGGAGGTCCGTCAAGATGTCGAACGGAGAGTCCTCCGGACGATGTTCCGGAAACCCTGGACACACAGGGTGTATCCAAGATAAAATCGGAAAATGTGTGGACAACAGTACAGGAGTCATTACGTGGCCCATCGAGCGGTCCGACGAGGTGTACACGTGTAGGAGGAACGGTTAAAGATAGACGAGAAGGGTGGGTACCAGTTAGGGTAGTAGATACCCCAGTTCTGGTTCGTCTAAGCACTTGTTCAGAATCCTGACAAGGACTCTTTCCTACACATTCACTGTCACTCCACGACCGTCTCTATCCTACCCTGTCCGTCTTTTGACTTATCCCCACTCCATTACTCTCTTACTCCTTCCATCTCCCAATAGTCTGAAGACACAAGTCAAGAAAGGACCACTTTACTTTTGACTTGACTACAGGATTTTGAACCTCAGTGGTCAGACTACTCCTGAGTTCCAAGGAACATAAGACCATCGGAGACCTGAGTTTGACGACTCAATCTCTTCTGTCGTTTCTGAGGTGAAAAGATAGTCTCCGTTTCCAACCTGGGTGGGAAGAGGGGTTGTAGTGCATTATTGTGTCTCTACGAAAACTCCATTAATTGGTTCACCTAAACCACTCAATTAGGTCAGGTCTGAATCTATTCCTAGTTGTAAAGTAGGTTCCGTCCTTACAAGGAAATCAGACTATCGAGTACGAGGTAGAGACGAATTTATAAGCTAACCGGTTTTCCAAGTAAAGTAAAAAGGACGGTATTCTACCGAGATCATCACAAATCAACAGAAAGTCAAGAAAACTTTGTCAAAACAATCTAACATGTCCCTGTCGACAGTATATTCGTACGTAATTCTTTTGAACACCGATGTTTTCATTGAAATAACAACTTCTACTTTTATTGTAAAAACCGTATAATACGAAATAAAGTTCTTTCCATTTTTGTGTTGACTGTACGTCTTTTCTTAAAACACGTCACATACCCATTCCACGACACTGATTAATCTACAGATTTTCACCAAATGTTTAAAAGTACAAGGTACAAGAACATCTCATCAACGACAACTATCGTTAGTTCAACTCTGTATTTCTTGTTAGTTGTAATATGGTATGTCCTCTATCGGTTGTATGAGTTTTATTACGTATAATTCACAACTCTTAATAAATATGGTCGAAAATACAATTAGTAAAACAAACCTAAGGTGTCTTCAACTCAATTTTTTGGAAAGAACTGGTGTAAAGGAATAAGTTAAGAGATGAATTTGTACCACTTTTGTAAGGTAAAAATTTTACTTAACACCACCCATTACTTTATACTTATAAACACGTTATTATACGTCACCTTCTCTATTACTCCGTTGACTTTACTTGGTGGTGGTTGGTGTAGTTTCCGGTCTGAATTAGGTTTCTACAATGCATATATTACCCTAATTTTATCTCAGGAGATAATACTCGAGGAAAGTCTTTTTGTTCACTAATTAAGGTTGTTCATTACGAGGGTTAATCTGGTTCACTTTCGTCGTGAGTCACTTTTCGAAGGTCTTAATTAGTTGTCTTTCGGGTATTAGAAGATAGTCCAATTGTGTTCTGGTTTATAAAGAAGTTGGTCCGTTTTTGACAATGTCGAACCGATCCTTCAAGACTAAGTAGACGGTGTAAGTGGTCTGTAACGTGGAAACCCACAGGTTAATAAAGGTAGAAATGTTTTAATAGAAGTATCTTTTTAAAGTTAAGCGATCTTCTAATATTTTCTGTGTAACTTGTCAAGAAACAAGTTTTACTATCAAAAACCTTCTGCCTTAATACTTCAACGGACTTTTTTACCGTCACTCACCTTGTTTTGTCACTGATGCAACAAGTTATTACAAGAACCATTTTTACTTTTGACACAGGATAAGAATGAAATTTTGGTTTTCTTGAAGAACCGGTTGGATTATGACGGTCAAACCCCCTCGAGTACTAGAAGGTCCCGATATCCAAGGATATATCTGTCGAAACGAGTAATTCTAAATAAAGAAGTTTATGCAGTCAAAAACGGAAGAAACTAAAGAAGACCCGAGATGTCGGGTTACCCGTTGGGGGGAGTAATTTATAAAAATGATTCTGTTCAGAAAGACTGTAAAGAGACGTAAGTATGTTGGGAATAAAAGTGTGTCTACATAGAATGTAAAAGTGGTTCTTACACTGAAGGAGAAAAAATACTCAGGTAAGTGTTTTACAACTCACGGTTTAGATACGATCCCCGACCCTTATGTACCTAACGATACCATCCCTACGATCTGAAGATACAGGACTCTGTTCCTTTACAATTCAAGTTATCCACCACAAGACATTTGAGGGGTAGTGTCCCGGGTCATAGTACCTTATTTATCCATCCGTTTCGTCTACCCTTTACCCGAATAACTGGACACAAGAAATAGGTTATGTTTAAATATATCATTTCTTAAGGAATTATAATTAGGACGGTTGATCGTAAACACACCAGTGTGTTCGGGAATAAATGTTAGAAAGTGTATACGAAAGGAGATGTAAATAGAGTACTGAGGAAACAAAGGAGTCTGACAAGTCTTTAATATATATACACAGAGATCAAGACAGATATAAAGATGTATAGACAGATAAGTATAATAATTGAAACTTTCTCTTAGAGATTCGGGTACAGTCTATCAACCTTTACCGGTGTCTCTTTCTCACATCGATCTCTGGTCTGAATAAAACGAGTAAAGGGTGGAGACGAGGATATCAAAGGAGACTGTAAATGTGTGTGTGTGTGTGTGTGTGTGTGTGTGTCTTTACTACAAGATGGAAATCAAGTTTGAAGAACGAACAAAGAAAACTTGTACCAACCCATCTTTTGGATTTTTATTGTCATTTATGATTACTGTGTTTGTATCTGATATAATGTACCATTACATTAAGTATATGATAATCTGAAGATCCACCCCAAGTTAAGTAGGAGACATCCTCCAATACTCACAATGGACTTTCTATTCCAGTAAGAAGGTATTTTGTATCCCTGTTTATTCTAGAATGTCGGACCTTTATGAATAAATTAGATAATAAGTTAAATGATATATTGTTACTGTTTGTAAATAAAAGGTTTTACGGTCAAGTCAGTCAGTGAGTCAACACAGGTTGAGAAACACTGGGGTACCTGACGTCGTGTGGTCCGAAGGGATAGGTAGTGGTTGAGGACCTCGAACGAGTTTGAGTGCATGTAGTTCAGCCACTACGGTGGGTCTGTAGAGTAGGAGACAACAGGGGAAGAGGACGGAAGTTAGAAAGGGTCGTAGTCCCAGAAAAGGTTACTTAGTCAAGAAGGGTAGTCCACCGATTTCATAACCTGAAAGTCGAAGTCGTAGTCAGACAGGTTACTTATAAGTCCTGACTAGAGGAAATCCTACCTGATTTCCTCTACAACCACAACCTAGAGGAACGTCAGGTTCCCTGAGAGTTCTCAGAAGAGACTGTAGTGTCAAGTTTTCGTAGTTAAGAAACCACGAGTAAAAAGAAATATCAGGTTGAGAGTGTAGGTATGTACTGATGACCTTTTTGGTATCGGAACTGATCTGACAACCGTTTCATTACAGAGACGAAAAATTATACGACAGATCCAACCAGTATCTCTTCCTCTACCGTCGGGTGAGGTCAGAACGGACCTCTTAGGGTACCTGTCTCCTCGGACCACCGATGTCAAGTACCCCAGCGTTCTCAGTCTGTGCTGATTCACTAATTTGGTGGTGGATCCAACCAGTATCGAAAAGAAGGTTCCTCGTTCGTAGACGTTAAAGTACCGACGTCAGTGGTAGACTTCACTAAAACCTCGGGTTCTTTTATTTCAGAGAGTGACAAAGGTAACAAAGGGGTAGATAAACGGTACTTCACTACCCTGGTCTACGTACTAGAATCAAAAGACTTACAACTCAAAATTCGGTTGAAAAAGTGAGAGGAGAAAGTGAAAGTAGTTCTCCGAGAAATCAAGAAGAAACGAAAGACGGCATTCCCACCACAGTAGCCGTATAGTTCCAATAACTATAAAGAGGGCCGTTAGAACTAAGGTCGAACACGAAGTAGGTCAGAGTATAAAGTGTACTACATGAGACGTATACTCAATCTATTCGTCCCACTGTTATATGTCGAAACTGTATGAGGAAAGGGTTAAGTCTTGGTCAGACAACAAGGTACAGGTCAAGATTGACAAGGAAGAACTGGACGTATGTCTCAAGAGTCCTCTGTCCAGTCTACCGGACCATAAGGGTAGAGAAATTCTTAAAAGGCGTCAAACAACACTAGGTGTTGTTTCAGTTTCCGAAACCGTATCAGTTATTTCGTCTTCGTATACGAAAAGACCTTGAGAGAACGAAAAAGTAACTAGGTTGTCTACAACCGTTAAACTACAAAGTCTTACCTGACACCTTGTTTTGTCTATAGGTGTTTTTATAGTCACCATATGTTGTATTTTACATACAATATGTATGTATTTTTACATACAAAGTATATAGACCTCTAACCGACTCTACTGCAGACTGGAGTTGACCTAAACAAATACGTAGACGTCTAGACGACCCTTAGACTACGTTCGACCCAAACCAACACTCCGAGACGAAGTTCACTCAGTTCGTCGATAAGGGGTGGAACCCCTTACCACGGTATCACCCATGAACCACAATCAGAGACCATGACCGTCTAACCCATGAGTCATTACTTGTACCGGTCTAACCGGAATCACTAAGGATAATAACCTAAGTATATATCGGAGGTAGGGACGGTGACGCCGGTGAAACAAGTACTGAGGTAACCCGTTACTGTCCCTACCGATCCCCTTTTCCGATTAATTATAGATATCTTGTCCAGTAGGATAGGTGGACTGAAAATTCAGGAACAGACGACTCCAGTAGGAAACTCGTAAATGTACCTTGTGTAGTAAAAAGTAGGAAAGTCTCTACAGAGAGTAAAAGGGATTACAAAGTAATGGTTAAAATTAGTACAAGGAACGTTCAGAGACTGATAGGTCGGTTTGGTGACCGGTTTGGGGTATTAGTCATATATTAACACGGAGACCGACGAAGAGGAAGGTTCTTTTCATTTGTTGATCAACACGACTAGTTTCAAGACGGTTGTCCCTCTAAAAAGAAGTCGTGAAAGGAAGTCCCTACAAGGTCCTTCCCTGTCAGGTAAAAGTCCACCATGGACATATAACATGTCTTGGAAGATATTTGATCCGGGCTCAGAATCAAAGGAGATATTTGAGGAACATATCAGTATCGACGTCCGTACCTCTTCGACATCATCCTCCCGTCTGGTACCCGTGACCCCGGTGAAATACATTCGACACGGAAGTACTGTACGAACCCGAACAAATGTGCATATTGTGAAGATAAACTACGTCAGGACGATAAGTACGAGGTGAATTACCGAACCACTCAATCTTTTTCGGGTCAAGTCCTTCCCTTCGAGGTCAGTGTACCGGTGAACTACCGGGTACGTGTTCGTAAGTCGGAGATGGTTCGGGGTCATCATCAGGTTCTCGATAAAGAATTTACCTCTCATCAGTAGGTCTTTTCTTCCGTCCCGAAATGAGATTTTGAGATGAACAGAGATGACGTCAAGTGGATACGACGATGACGACGATTCAGCGAAGTCAGCACAGGCTGAGACACGTTGTGGTATCTGCCGTCGGGTGGTCCGAGGGGACGGGGACCCTAAGAGGTCCGTTCTTGTGACCTCACCTAACGGTAAAGGAAGAGGTTACGTACTTTCACTTTTCACTTTCACTTCAACGAGTCAGCATAGACTGAGAAGCGCTGGGGTACCTGACGTCGGATGGTCCGAGGAGGTGGGCACCCTAAAAGGTCCGTTCTCATGACCTCACGCCACGGTAACGGAAGAGACCGTCAAGTGGATATCCCCAGACGGTTTCCGAGGTCAGTCGTATGGATAGACGGTGACTATGAAGTTCGTAGTGACCTGAACGACCTAGTATACCGGGTCCACCGTTCAGTCAAACATGTCATTGGACTTGGACGACATGTAAGATAAAGACCCGGGTTCAGTTTTGGTCTTCGAAATCCCCCAGTAAGTCATTCACCCGGTCCCATTATGTAGGTTCAGTCCTTGTACAACGGAGAATTTGGGTTTCGGCGGGTACTAGACAAAGCAGGGTAGAAAAAATATCCTCTCTTGTCTACGTGGTAGAATAGGAAGTGGTATGGTAGTGTAATACTCCCTAGAGAGTTATAGGAAGTGTGGTGGTCTGGGAATTCAAAAGAACTTCATTTTCCTGAGACTTACATTATCTATGGCATATAAAATCTCACCAAAATCCGAGTGTCGTCTTTACTCTTACCACATGTTTGAAGAATAAATGGGAGACGGAAGTAGTGGTTATAGAGGTTGGTCTCATTGTGTAAACAATGTCACCTTGATGTATCTACGTAGTATTGGTTTCTGGTACCACATGTAATCTCAAGAGAACCACAATATACCTAAACCTGTTTATATGTCACTGTACATAGAAGATAATATCGTAGTATCATAGTATATGCCATAAAAGTGAGGGGAGTATTATGAGACACGATGGATGAGTAGAGAGGGATACGAAATGGGGACGTTGGGGACTAGAAAACTAATAGAGGTAACAAACGGAAAAGGTCTTACAGTGTATCCAACTTAGTATACCATACAACGGAAAGGTCTAACTGAAAAGTGAATCTCCTTTGCTTACGTATAATGATACAGAAATTAAAAATTTGACTGTATATTAACACATGGATTTTTATTATGTTAAAATACAAACTATACATATATAACAATCTACTAATAGTGTATTCAATTATAGGTAGTGGGGTGTCGATGTTAAAAAAGAGAACACTATTGACAATTCTAAATAAGAATCGTGTAAAACTATATGTCATCAATTTATACTAGTGGTCCGATATATAGTGTAGTGGTCCTAAATAAATTGATAACCTTCAAACATGGTAAATAAAAAATATATGGTAAAAGTGTGTGAAGTGGATAGGGGATCGGAGTCCGTCGGTGGATAAAGAAGAGACATTTAAGTCTAAAAAAATTCTAAGGTAAACATTTACTATAATATGTCATAAACAGAAATATACTGAATAAAGTGTATCGTATTACGGGTGTCCAAAGTAGGTGTAACAACATTTATAATCTTAAAGGAAAAATACCGACATGTTATAAGATATATGGTATAAAAGAAAAAACTGGATAGTTACCGGTGAATGGAGAACCACTGACATTTATTACGACGTTATTTATACCCTCATATTTATGGGATCTCTCTCTCTAACAAAGTAAGTCTGTTTATGAGTCTTCATTATAACGACCTAGTGTATCATCAAGATGAAAAACATAAAATATCTTGGAAGTATGGTAAAAGATATCACGGCCGTGGTCAAATATAACGGTGGTGTCATGTGTTCACAAATATGGGACAACTGTAGAAGTGGTTGTGAACATGAAAGAGAGAAACCATTATCGGTATGATTGTTCATATTTTCCTGTAGAGAAACACCAAAACAAAGGGACTAAACATCCCTACAACTCGTAGAAAGCATAAGGACAACGGGTAGACAGACAGAAGAAACCTTTTACAGATAAGTCTAGGGGGTATTAAGAATTTAACCTAACAAAAGAAGACAGTACTCAAAAAGTATATAAAATCTATAATTGAGGAATAATGTCTATACTAAACACTTATAAAAGATAAAACATCCAACATAAAAGTAAAATAATTCTAATATGTCTTTGAAAATTAAAAAAATGTAAAAATTACGAAAAATTAATCATATATCGTCTACTTGTTATAACACTATCAAAGTCCACGTGTCGTCTTCGGTGAGTCAGTATGTGTATGTACATAAGTAAGAGGGAGTTTAAGGAGAAAATAGGTCCGACGGTGCATTGTGACGCGTCTCAAGGTACACAATATGACATCCAGGAATAACTGATAACTAAAATTTATGTCGTCACACCACCTGTGGGTTACACCTAAGTACGACTACATACTATTTTGGTTATGTTATAACATTTCATTTTTTTTATTTATTTTATTTATGTCGTCACACATGAACAGTCAGAGGTTGAGAGGTTAGAGGAAGGGGAATGAGAAGGGGGGTCATTCGTATTTAAGTAAGAGATTCAGACTCAGACAATTGTAAAACATTTATTCAAGTAAACGTAGTAAAAAGATCTAAGGTGTATATTCCCTACAATGTAATACAAACAGAGACAGACTGAAGGAAGTGAGTCATACTGTTAGAGACAGGTAGATACTACGATGTTTACCGTAAAATAACGTAATAAAAATTACCGACTTATTATAAGGTAACATATACACATGGTGTAGAAGAAACAGGTAAGATGACAGTTACCTGTATATCCAACGAAGATACAGAATCGATAATATTTGTCACAACGTTATTTGTAACCCACATACATAGGGAAACTTGTACGAAAGAGGTTTATATACGGGTCCTCACCCTAACGTCCCAGTATTCCCTCGAGATAAAAGTCAAAAATCCTTCGTTGTCAATCTTGACCTGTACCTTGTTGTCTGACCAAGGTTTATCCTTTTCCTCATGCAGTTCCGACATATAACAGTGGGACGAATAAATTGCAGATACGTCTCATGTAATACTCTTTGCGACCTGACCTTCTTTGTGTTCGACCTTAGTTCTAACGGCCCTCTTTATAGTTATTGGAGTCTATACGTCTACTGTGGTGGGAATACCGTCTTTCACTTCTCCTCTATTTTTCGGAGAACTACTTTCACTTTCTCCTCTCACTTTTTCAACCGAATTTCGAGTTGTAAGTCTTTTGTTTCTAGTACCGTAGACCAGGGTAGTGAAGTACCCTTTATCTACCCCTTTGTCACCTTTGTCACAGTCTGAAATAAAACCCCCCGAGGTTTCAGTGACGTCTACCACTGACGTCGGTACTTTACTTTTCTGCGAATGAGGAACCTGTCTCTACAATACCCCTCCCTCCACCCTCCCCCCCAAGTACAAACCCTTGCGTACATTCTTAATTTCTAAAATTTTAATTTTTTTAATTTTTGATTTTTGTTTTTTCTTTTCTTTTCAATACTGGTTGGATCTATCGTATAAGTTTTCGTCTCTGTAATGAAACGGCTGATTCCAGGCAGGTCAGTTCCGATACCAAAAAGGACACCAGTACATACCTACACTCTCAACCTGACACTTCTTCCGACTCGTGACTTCTTAACTACGAAAACTTGACACCACAACCTCTTCTGAGAACTCCCAGGGAACCTGACGTTCCTCTAGTCGGGACCCTAAAGAAACCTTCCTTACTACGATTTCGACTTCGAGGTCATGAAACCGGTGGAGTACACTTCTCAACTGAGTAACCTTTTCTGAGACTACGACCCTCTCTAACCCTCGTACTCCTCTTCCCCTGCTGGGTCCTACTCTACCGACCTACCGTAGTGCCTGAGCTACCTGTACAGACTCACTTGAGGCCCTCTACCACTACCTGTCCCTCCGGGCCACACGACGCTAAGTACCCCAGTGTTTCTCAGCCTGTGCTGACTCGCTGACTTGACTTGACTTGACCTCCTTGGAGGTATGACAAGAGGTATCGCCAATATGGTCAAACTTAAGGGTGGTTATCACATTCTCTAAGTGGAAGAGAGATGTGGTGAGGTCTTAAATAACGAACACGTAAAAATTTTTATTAAATAAACAAAAACCAATGTTTACCAGAAACAACGAGACAAGCCTGAAAATGATCAATGTCTCTCACCCCGGTAAGAAACGACACCACGTGTCCGAAAAGTAACGACACCGAATAGAACAACGTATCGTGTTGGAGACACGTGTGTCCGAAGCCATCAACGTCGTGCGTCTGACTCATCAACACCGTGTGCGCGAAATCGACGAGGTGCCGTACACCTTAGAGAACCCTGGTTTCTAGCCTGGGTACAGGGGACGTAATTGTCCACTTAAGAATAGATGACATGGTGTTCCTTTCAGGACACGTAAAAAATTACTATCGGTAAAACTGACTACACTCCACTATAAAGTAACATCAAACTAAACGTTACGTGATTTTTAATGGTTCAAACCCGTAGAAAAGTACACGGAGAACCGGTAGACGTACAGAAAAACTTCTTTACAGGTAAATCTAGAAGACGTCTAAAAACTAACTAAACAAAACTACTATAATTCGGAGTACCGATATATAAAACCTCTGAAGAGGAAGCAACCCGTGTAGTATACGTCTATAAAAGAGGGTTAGACAACCAAGAGATAAACAATACGAATACCAAAGTAAACCACACGTTTACGAAAACTGAAATTAATCCAGGATAAACAAATACAAAAATAAATGTAATACGACCCTCTCCCTGACTTTTTCTATAACGACGTTAAATACACTCTCACAAAACGGACTAAAGGTGATCCTCGAAGCATCATAAGTCAAAGTGTAAGTCCAAAAATTGGGTAAAACTCGAATAAAAAACACATACTACAATTTCTTACTGAATTGAGGTAAAAAAGTGTACATCGACAGGTCAAATGGGTCGTCGTAAACAACTTCTCTCAGAAAGGTGGTAACACATCAGTACGATGGAAACAGTTTCTAATTAACTGGTATTGACACACCCAAACTAAAAACCGTAAGATAGGAGAAGTAACTAGATATCAAGATAAAAATAGGGTCATGATGTGATATAACTACTGATATCGAAACGTAATATTAGACTTCAAGTGAAGTTAAGTCAGCGAGTCAGTACAGACTGAGAAACATTGGGGTACTTAATGACGTGTGGTCCTGAGGGACAGGTAGTGGTTGAGGGTCTCAAGTGAGTCTGAGTGCAGGTAGTTCAGTCACTACTGTAGGTCGGTAGAGTAGGAGACAGCAGGGGAAGAGGAGGACGGGGGTTAGGGAGGGTCGTAGTCTCAGAAAAGGTTACTCAGTTGAGAAACGTAGTCCACCGGTTTCATGACCTCAAAGTCGAAATCGTAGTAAGGAAGGTTTCTTTAGGGTCCCAACTAGAGGAAGTCTTACCTGACCAACCTAGAGGAACGTTAGGTTCCCTGAGAGTTCTCAGAAGAGGTTGTGGTTTCAAGTTTTCGTAGTTAAGAAACCGTGAGTGGAAAGAAGTGTCAGGTTGAGAGTGTAGGTATGTACTGGTGTCCTTTTTGGTATCGGAACTGATCTACCTAGAAACAACCGTTTCATTACAGAGACGAAAACTTATACGATAGGTTCAACCAGTATTGAACGGAAGGTTCCTCATTCGCAGAAAATNTCTCAGAAAAAGTTACTCAGTTGAGAAGCATAGTCCACCGGTTTCATGACCTCAAAGTCGAAATCGTAGTAAGGAAGGTTTCTTTAGGGTCCCAACTAGAGGAAGTCTTACCTGACCAACCTAGAGGAACGTTAGGTTCCCTGAGAGTTCTCAGAAGAGGTTGTGGTTTCAAGTTTTCGTAGTTAAGAAACCGTGAGTCGAAAGAAGTGTGAGGTTGAGAGTGTAGGTATGTACTGGTGTCCTTTTTGGTATCGGAACTGATCTACCTAGAAACAACCGTTTCATTACAGAGACGAAAACTTATACGATAGGTTCAACCAGTATTGAACGGAAGGTTCCTCATTCGCAGAAAATTAAAGTACCGACGTCAGTGGTAGACGTCACTAAAACCTTGGGGGTTTTATTTCAGACCGTGATAAAGGTGACAAGGGGGTAGATAGACGGTACTTCACTACCCTGGTCTACGGTATTAGAATCAAAAGACTTACAACTTGAAATTCAGTTGAAAAAGTGAGAGGAGAAAGTGAAAGTAGTTCTCCGAAAAATCAAGGAGAAGTGAAAGACGGTATTCCCACTACAGTAGACGTATAGAATCCACTAACTATAAAGAAGGTCGTTAGAACTAAGGTCGAACACGAAGAAGGTCGGGTCGCAAAGAGTACTACCTGAGACACAAATTCAATTTATTCGTCCCACTGTCATATGTCGGAACTGTATTAGGAAAAGGATAAACCTTGATCAGACAACAAGGTACAGGTTAAGATTAACAACGAAGGACTGGGCGTATATCCAAAGAGTTCTCCGTCCAGTCCACCAGACCATAAGGATAGAGAAAGTCTTGAAAGGTGGTAAATAACACTAGGTGTGTCAGTTGCCGAAACCGTACAGTTATTTCGTCTTTACCTACAAAAAGACCTTGAGCAAACGAAAAAGGTACTAGGTCGCCTACAACCGTTAAACTAAAGACCAAGGAGACGGAAAAGATTTTAGTCGAACTTGTAGACCTTCAAGTACCAAGTGTATAACGACTTCGGACCGAACCTCTTAAAACTCGTAATGAAATGATCACACACTCTATTCACGTTAACACGACATCAAACTCCTAAGAAACCGTAACGGAAAGAAACTGGGACCTTACTTTTGCTTGGAAAAGGTCAGGACACCGGTGACGACTCAAAAGGTTTAAACGACCGTATAACTCACGTAGTGAAAGTGTCGTAGTAGAAGGTCCTAAACTTTATCGAGCTGACCTTACGGTAGTGGAGGTGATCGTAACAAGTATCACTACGAAAGATTCCGGGTGAACTGAAGCGTAAGGTCCTACAGACCGAGATCCACTCACTAGTGTGGTAGCACTAATAGAACCAGCACTTCTAGAAAAAGATGTCAAGAAGAATTATAGAGGACGAAGACAATCCAGGTCTGGTAAAGACAGAAAATAACTTGGGTAGAAACGTACTTTACAAGGGAACCATAGAGATTAAAAGAACTTCTCTAGAGATCAGAAAGGGTAAGACAAGAAAAGGAGATAAAGAAACGTAACTAGCTAAACAAACGTAACTAGCGACTGCTTCCGAAAGAATACAGAAGAACGACAAGAAACGTTGAGACGTAAGTCTACGAATATAGAAAGGAGAAGAGGAACCGAAAAACGAAGAGAAGAAATGTGTCGATAAACATTCCGGAGGGGTCTGTCGGTAAAACGAAAAAACGTAAAGAAAAGGTACCCCTACCAGAACTAGGGACAGAGGACATGTTACAGTGCTTGGAGTCAGGTATCAAGTAGTCCGTGAGATAGATAGTCTAGATCCGGGAATTTAGATAAAGAGTGAAGGTGACATATTAGCATTCCCTAAACTAAATCCAGTATGGACTTAGCAGATCACCAAAAGGGATGAAAGAAGTTAAATGTAAACTTAAACCGTTATTCCTCAAGTACTGGACTCGGTGTCAGTCGAGGACCAGAACAAAAACCACTGACATATCTCGAAGAGGTAGAAACCGACGTTTCTTATATTAGTTAGACTAAAGTCACAACTGATAGACCACTATAGGTACATATCTTAGAAGAGAACACGACAACCTTCCCCCACAAACGATACTGGTCACGCAAAAGAACCGTTTTGAGATAATTAGAAACGGGACGAAGTAAGGCGTAAGGTTCCGGTTTAAACGGACAATAAGGTCCACAAAGAACTGAAGGATGAAAACGTAAGGTCAGGGGACATAACTTTTCCTGTGGAAAAAACCCACAATCAAGATCTTCCAGAACATCCAGAAGTATCTTGGTAAGTTGAAGTCAAAGAAGTCACAATGACCATCCCCGTATCTGAACCTAATGAGACTATAACTTACCAAACGGAACCTTTACATGTCTCCAGTAAGACAGTAAAAACTCTAACGTAGATTCATGACGTAAGCCTGAGAAAACAACTGGTACTTCGATGAGGTAAAGAAGATTCCCTAAGGACGGGTATCATCATCTATATTACCAGTAGACTCAATTTAAGTGGGTAAAGTCAGGTAAAATCAAACGACTAAGGATCTTACAAATACAAGTGAGAACGGCAGAGAACAAACTGGTGAAGGTTAAACGGAACTAAGAACCTGGATTGTAAGGTCCAAGGATACGTTATAACGAGAAATGTCGTAGCCTGGAACGAAGATAGTGGTCGGTGTAGGTGTTGACCCATAACAAAAACGAGACCGAGGTAGGGAAGTAAGAAGAACCTCAATAAAGAGGTGACTAGAGGTCATCGTATAACCCGTGGATGACTGGACCTCTCAAGGAGAAAGTCATAGGATAGTAAAACGGAAAAGTATGACAAGTACCCCAAGAGTTCCGTTCTTANCCACAAAGAACTGAAGGATGAAAACGTAAGGTCAGGGGATATTACTTTTCCTGTAGAAAAACCCCACAATCAAGATCTTCCAGAACATCCAGAACTATCTTGGTAAGTTGAAGTCAAAGAAGTCACAATGACCATCCCCGTATCTGAACCTAATGAGACTATAACTTACCAAACGGAACCTTTACATGTCTCCAGTAAGACAGTAAAAACTCTAACGTAGATTCATGACGTAAGCCTGAGAAAACAACTGGTACTTCGATGAGGTAAAGAAGATTCCCTAAGGACGGGTATCATCATCTATATTACCAGTAGACTCAATTTAAGTGGGTAAAGTCAGGTAAAATCAAACGACTAAGGATCTTACAAATACAAGTGAGAACGGCAGAGAACAAACTGGTGAAGGTTAAACGGAACTAAGAACCTGGATTGTAAGGTCCAAGGATACGTTATAACGAGAAATGTCGTAGCCTGGAACGAAGATAGTGGTCGGTGTAGGTGTTGACCCATAACAAAAACGAGACCGAGGTAGGGAAGTAAGAAGAACCTCAATAAAGAGGTGACTAGAGGTCATCGTATAACCCGTGGATGACTGGACCTCTCAAGGAGAAAGTCATAGGATAGTAAAACGGAAAAGTATGACAAGTACCCCAAGAGTTCCGTTCTTATGACTTCACCAAACGGTAAGGGAAGAGGTCACCTGGTGTAAGAAAGTCTAGAGAGGTGTTACTGAGCGAGCAGAACCCACCGGGGTGCCCGCACCGAATCAAAGTAACTCAATCTGTTCCGATTGATCACACTAGTCTAACTGATCAAAAGACACTCATACCAAAGTCACACAGACGGGAGACTACGGGAGAACGTTGTGGATGGTAGAATGAACCCAAAGAGAATGGAACCTGAACTCCATATAGAAGTGTCGACGAGGTCGTTTCGCGTCGGTGACGAGGAATGGAACCTGCTCCACATAGAGGAGTAGTGACGGGGAGGACTGGAGATCCGGGAGGACACGGACGCGTCGGTAGTGAGGAACCTACACCTCAACGAGGAGGGCCGACGGTGGGGACCGGAGTCCGAACCCCATCGAGGAGGGCCGGCGGCGCGGACCGGAGTCCACACCCCATCGAGGAGAACCGACAAGGACGTGGCAATGTCGGACCGTGAGAGCCGGCGACGGGGAATGGAGCCTACACCCCATCGAGGAGAGCCGGCACGATACACCCGACCAGCGTCGGTGGGTGATCCATCGAACTAAAGAGGTCGATGTAAAAAGATTGAGTTCTAACGAAACCGAGAAGTCCCAGAAAACACGATCAACACTTTTTACGGGAACCATTAAACTATCCATAACGTGACTTAGACATCTAACGGAACCCATCATATCAGTAAAACTGTCATAACCAAGAAGGTTAGGTGTTTACACCATATAGAAAGGTAGACAAACACAGAAGAAGTTAAAGAAAGTAGTCATAGAACAAAAGTCCTATGTCCAGAAAACAGAGGAATCCATCCGAATAAGGATCCATAAGATAGGAAAAACTACGCTACCGTTTATTCTAACGAAGAACTTACAGAGAAAGACTAGAAAATAATCGTATATCTTTACGTTGTCTGAAACCACATAATTAAAACATTGGACGGTTAAATGGTTTAAGTAACTCGAGATTATCAAAAGACCATCGTATAAATCCTAAAAGATACATATCACAGTACAGTAGACGTTTGTCACTGTCAAACCCAAGGAAAATAAAAAGGAAAAAAAGAGATTAACGACATCGATCCTGAAGGTTTTGATACGACTTCTTTCCACCGTTCTCACCTGTAGGAACAGAACAAGGACGAGAATCTCCTTTACGAAAGTCTAAAAGTGGTCATACTACAATCAAAATCAAAACAGAATACACTGGAATTAATACAACCCCATACGTTACCTGAGTTCTCTGAATCATCGTCCTCACCGTCGTACGTTACCTGTACTTGAACCCGTTTGAGGTCCTGTACCACTCCCTGTCCCTTCGGACCACACGGAGTCAGGTGTCCCAGGGTTTCTCAGCCTGTACTAACCCGTTGACTTGTTGTTTTACAAGAGAGATACGGGTGAAAGACCTCTCAAAAATAGTATTTACCCACGACTTAAAACAGTTTTCAAAAACGACGTAGATGACTCTACTAGTGTATCAAAATAAGTTAAACAAGTACACCACATAGTGTAGTTAACTAATCACTTATAACCTTTTAGGAATTTAGGAATCCCATTACATAACAACCCAAGTTTAACGATCATAAAACAACTCCAAAAAACAAAGACACAATAGTCACTATAACCGGACATTAAAAAAAAAATTATATATACAGACTAAAACCATAGTTCCACTACCACCGGAGTATCTTACTCAAACCTTAAAAAGGGAGGAGACGTTACAAAACCTTCTCAAAGTCTTCCGATCTACAATCGAGAAGAGATTTACAAATTATCTTAAACGGACACTTCGGTAGTCCAGGACGTGAACAAACAACCCTCAAAAATTTAGTACCAAAGTTAAAGTCACGAACACTAACTAGACGAGTATAAAAGAAGAAGACCAAATCAGAAGCTTCTGACAGTGAAAGATTCTTAAAGAGGTTTAATAACCGTATATCAACGAACAACATCAGGGAATCCTAAGAGACATAAAAACACTATATTTTCGACATTGAAAAAAGTAAAGGTTAAAATAACTAAAGAGAGGGAAAAAAAGAACTACTCGGTCCGGTTTCCAAATAGTTGAACCAAATAGAAAAGTTTCTTGGTCGAAAATCAAAGGAACTGGAAACGACAATAAAACAGAGATAAAGTGAAAAAGACGAGAAATAAAAGAAAGGAAGAAAGTTCATGTATAACCGTGAACGGTTCTTGCAACGTAAACGGTAGACGGAGATGTCTCTAACTTGGGGTCGAAAGGACCACCGAGTCTGTCATTTCTTAGGTGGAGGTTACGTCCTCTGGACCCAAGCTAGGGACTCAACCCTTCTAGGGGATCTCCTCCTGTACCGTTGGGTGAGGTCATAAAAACTGTCCTCTTAGGGGTTCCTACCTTTTCGGACCACCCGACGTTTCTTAGTCTGTGTTAACTCGTTGATTCGTACGTTCGTGCGACATACGACGACGTCGACAACTGGAAGTTGTGGGGGAACTCCCTCAAGTCCCACCTTACTCCGTAAGACGAGATCCCTTAGACCTCCCTATCCAGAAATCTAGATATAAAAGTACTAGGGTTAGGAACGTAGAGGAGTATAGATCTTTTCGTGATTTAGAGAAATAATACTGTAGTCGAGGAACACCGATCGTCTTTTGGAAATCATTTTACTCACGAATTAATGTAACTTGAGGGGGAAGTGGTTTTAGAATATATAACTGGAAGGAGACGACGGAGAAACCTCGTCGGAGAGTCTCGATAGACTCCACGACTGAGAATCCGACGTCAGGAGTAAAACGGGGTTTATTTTAAATTGAGTACTGAGAGTTCAACAGGTAGAAAAGAAATCAACTGTCGATACCACTGACTACTTCTTTGGGTCTCATCTGAAGGAAGGAAGCGGACTTGAGGTTTCCTTGACCTCGAAACCATGATCGTCACCGGGGAACACACGGGTCGACGAGGAGTCCCTCATGTCTGTTTAAACCCATTCCGAAAGGACCAAGAGATTAGAGGACGCAACCAACTCTAAGACTCAAAATAAACCGTCACCTCGCCCAATGGACGGGTGAAGGTCAATCTTTCCATGACCACCCCTCAACCCACACACACACCGCCCCCCCCCCCCCCACAACCCCTTTTATCGGTCCCGTATGAGTACCAGTTTTGTGACTTACCTCGAACCAACTTTCTGTGCCTCTTTAAGGGTGAGTCAGTTTTCTATGACTCACCCCCTGACCAACCCCGCCCCACCCCCCCCTTTCGTGGACTTTTGATGAGTGGGTCACCTTTCCATGATACCCACCCTCACTCCCCAACTAACTTTTTATTTATTTATTTTGTTCCTTATGGACTCCGAGTCGACTTCTTATCGCTCCAACGAGGTAACATCCCTTGATTCACCACAACCGACTCACTAATCTATTCTTTGACTAAACTGGAAAACGGAGGTAAACTAACGGAAATATCTTAAACAGTCCTATTTTCACTCTTATGACCTCTAGAAACGAGGTTTCTTTTCCTTGTTCTGAAGAGGACCGACCAATACCAAAAGAGTCCATTGACTCTCTAATTACCTTCACCGCCTCCGGATCAGGAGTATGGTACGTCACCAGGGTGACCCTTTGGGTGAGTAATTAATTTTATGAACGAATAGTAGTGTAGTGTTATTCTTTACCGGTGAGTCACTGGACTCGTCGTGCTACCAGAATTTAACGACTTCCGTCTTAATCTGTGCATTCTCCTCGACTTTACTGAGACCCCACTGAGGACCTGCTCGTCGTGTGTCCCGGTGGTGTGTTAAAGTGATCACTAAAAATAACGACTGTTTAAGTTGAACTTTACCCCTTTTCTTAGAGTTTTTGTCTTTACTCCCTACAGTCTTTCGGTTGGAGATTGTAAGGTCGGTCTAAGTAAATGTTATGCATGTCTTGAGTATGAACGTCCATGCATCAATTAACCCCTTTAATATGATTTCCTCTCGAGTTACTTTCACAGGTTTGACCCCAAGAAAACTATCAGGTTTTCGACCAGTGTTCAAGTTTGTCTGACTTACCTTACGAATGTAACCGTAGATCTTCAAAGATTTTCTTTTTTTTTACTATCTCATTGAAGGAACGTCTTTTGGTTGTACTTTAACGAACTTTCATATCGTCTTGATTTATACCCCGGTGGTCGTGTCTGACGGTCCAGCGTCCAGATCATCGTGATCCTTCAGTACAAACCGTAAATACGGTAAACCGAAAACTAAAGACCCGGAGTAAAACGGTGGAAAACCCCCGTGAGCGGTGAACTGAAAACTAAAGATCTGTATGGAAACGGAAAACAAAATATACCTCCCACTGAAGACCGACCACTTCGAGACCAAACCAAACCAAAACAACCAAACCAAACTCGCGTGTCTGTAGACGATGTTCGACGAATTCGATTATACCCTTCATAAAGGAGATTTAAGTGGGTACGATCAGGTAGAATAAAACGACTAAGGATCTTACAACTACAAGTGAGAACGGTAGAGGACAAACTGGTGAAGGTTAAACGGAACTAAATACCTGGATTGTAAGGTCCAAGGATACGTTATAACGAGGAATGTCTTAGTTTGGAACGAAGGTAGTGGTCAGTGTAGGTGTTGACCCACAACGAAAACGAAACCAAAGTAGGGAAGCAAGAAAGACCTCTATAAAGAGGTGACTAGAGGTCATCGTATAACTCGTTGATGGCTAGACCCCTCAAGTAGAAAGTCACAGGATAGAAAAACGGAAAAGTATGACAAGTACCCCAAGAGTTCCGTTCTCATGACTTCACCAAACGTAAAGGGAAGAGGTCACCTGGTGTAAGACAGTCTGGAGAGGTGGTACTGGGTAGGTAGAACCCACCGAGGTGTATCGTACCGAATCAAAGTAACTCAATCTGTTCCGAAACCAAGTACTCTAGTCTAACCGATCAACAGACACCAACACCAAAGGTAGACAGAGGGGAGTAAAGGGAGAGAGACATGGGTGGTAGAATTGAATCTGTATCTCCATAGAGAAGTACCGACGAGGTCGTTTCGCGTCGACGAAGAGGAATGGAACCTGTACCCCTTCGAGGAGACCCGGCGGTGGGGAGAAACCTGTTTTCTTAGTCTTTAAGTCATGAACCTACGTAGAGTTTTTGCTGTCTTACTAGAGACAAGTACAGGTTCTGTTTGGTAAGTTATAGTGCCATTAGGTTCAGATACGGGACTGGTCATTACGACTCCTTCGACTTCAACTTGTCAAGATACTTCTAGATGTTCTGGAAAATCTTGGCTGTGGTTTTACTACAGGAAAAGTAATCTCCCCTGACTTGATGTTTTCATCCTTCAGTTCTTTGTGGACCTCATTGTCCGATTAAACCGGAACCTCATGTCTTACTTCATCCCGTTTCCGATTATCTTAAGATGGTTCTCTTGCATGACCAGTATCGTTTGTGGGAGAAGGTTGTTGTATTCTCTTCTGAGATGTGTACCTGTAGTGGTCTACCAGTTGTGGTTTTAGTCTAACTAATATAAGAAACATCGGTTTCCACCTCTTCGAGACATGTCAGTCGTTTTTGTTCTGACCCCCGACTGACACCGAGTCTAGTACTCGGGGAGTAACGGTTTAAGTCTGAATTTAACCTCTTTCACCCCTTTTGGTGATCTGGTAAGACCATACTGAATTTAGTTTACGGAATACTAATATGTCACCTTCGCTCTTTGTTTAAATTCCCTGATCTAGACTATCACAGAATACTTGATACCTACCTCTAAGTATTATAACGTGTCCACTGTCCCTAGTTCTGGTAGGGTTCTTTTTCTTTACGATTTTTGGTTTTACCGACAGACTTCTCCACAATGTTTATTGACACTTTTCTTCTCTTCACTTTTCGTTTCCTCTTTTCTTTTCTATATTCGTAGACTTACGTCTCAAAGTTTCTTATCGTTCCTCTCTTTTCTTTCGGAAGGAGTTACTAATTACGTTTCTTGATCTCCTTTTGTTATCTTACCCTTTCCGGTCTCTAGAGACGTTCTTTTAATCTCTATGGTTCCCTTGCAAAGTACGTTCCTACCCAAGTTATTTCCTGTCTTTACCATACCGGGATTGTCTTCGTCTTCTATAATTCTTCTCCACCGTTTTTATGTGTCTTCTTGACATGTTATTTCTAGAAGTGCTGGGTCTATTAGTACTACCACACTAGTGAGTGGATCTCGGTCTGTATGACCTGACACTTCAGATCACCCGGAATCCTTCGTAGTGATGTTTGTTTCGATCACCTTCACTACCTTTAGGTTAACTCGATGAAGTTTAGGAGTTTCTACTACGACACTTTCACGACGTGAGTTATACAGTCATTTAAACCTTTTGAATCGTCACCGGTGTCCTGACCTTTTCCAGTCTAAAGTAAGGTTAGGGGTTCTTTCCGTTACGGTTTCTTACGAGTTTGATGGCGTGTTAACGTGAGTAGAGTGTACGATCATTTCATTACGAGTTTTAAGAGGTTCCGTCTGAAGTCGTTATACACTTGGTACTTGAAGGTCTGCAAGTTCTACCTAAATCTTTTCCGTCTTCTCGATCTCTAGTATAACGGTTATAGACGACCTTTTAACTTTTTCGTTCGCTCAAGGTCTTTTTGTAGATAAAGATATTAGTTATTTCTAATACGGTTTCGTAAACTGATACACCTAGTCGTGTTTGGTACCTTTATGGTCTGGTGGTCTGGACGGAGAACTCTTTAGGTATACGTCCAGTTCTTCGTTGTCAATCTTGACCTGTACCTTATTGTCTGACCAAGGTTTATGCTTTTCCTCATACGGTTCCGACCCATAACAGTGGGACGAGTAAATTGAAGATACGTGTCATGTAGTACTCTTTGTGACCCGACCTACTTCGTGTTTGACCTTAGTTCTAACGACCCTCTTTATAGTTATAGTCTATACGTCTATTGTGGTGCGAATACCGTCTTTCGTCTCTTCTTGATTACTGGGAGAACTACTTTCACTTTCTCCTCTCACTTTTTCGACCGAATTTTGAGTTGTAAGTCTTTTGATTCTAGTACCGTAGACCAGGGTAGTGAAGTACCGTTTGTCTACACCTTTGTCACTGACTCAAATAAAACCCCCCGAGGTCTTTAGTGAAGTCTACCACTGACGTCGATACTTTAATTTTCTACGAATGAGGAACCTTCTTTTCAATACTGGTTGGATCTGTTATATAAGTTTTCGTCTCTGTAATGAAACAGTTGTTTCTAGACAGTCCAGTTCCGATACCAAAAAGGTCGCCAGTACATTCCTACACTCACAACCTGATATTTCTTTCGACCCGTGACTTCTTAACTACGAAAACTTGACACCACAACCTCTTCTGACAACTCTCAGGGAACATGACGTTCCTCTAGGTTGGTCAGGTAGGATTTCCTCTAGTCAGGACCCACAAGTAACCTTCCTGACTACGACTTCTACTTTGAGGATATGAAACTGGTGGACTACTCTTCTCGACTGAGTAACCTTTTCTGGGACTACGACCCTTTTTAACTCCCGTCCTCCTCTTCCCCTACTGACTCCTACTCTACCAACCTACCGTAGTGACTGAGTTACCTGTACCCAAACACATCTGAGACCCTCAACCACTACCTGTCCCTCCGGACCGTATGACACCAAGTACCCCAACGTTCTCAGTCTGTGCTGACTCACTGACTTGATTTGACTAAAGGAAATTCCAAAGTGTTAGGTATCACATTAGGGGACCTTTTTTTAAAAAAAATTATATTTAAATAAATAAAATTAACCTCCAGTTAATGAAACGTTATAACATAACCAAAACGGTATGTAGATGTACTTAGACGGTGTCCATATGGGACCTTTTTAAAATTCACCGACCAGTTGGATATCGATATTAGGTTACTGTTTCTTTACACCGGATTTTTATAATCTAGAGATAAATTAGTTATCGGCCCCCGACTAGTTTAATTCTGGGAGGTGAAGAGGTCTCCCTGTTAGGGACGACCCTGTTTAGACGGGAACAGTAGTCCCAGTTAAACTCACTATAGACCATATTTAAAACCGATATTTTGATACTAGTTTCTTTTTATTTCTACTAAAACTGTCATACCAGTGGTATAGGAAATCTGAGGTCTCTTTCGAACTTCCTTTTTACAACAGAAATCTTAAGAAGTCAAATCAGTGAGTCAACATAGGCTGAGACGTTGGGGTACCTGACGTCGTGTGGTCCCGAGGGACAGGTAGTGGTTGAGGGCCTCAAATGAGTTTGAGTACAGGTAACTCAGCCACTACGGTAGGTTGGTAGTGTAGAAGACAGTAGAGGAGACAGCAGGGGAAGAGGAGGACGTAAGTTAGAAAGGGTCGTAGTCCCAGAAAAGGTTACTCAGTCAAGAAAAGTAGTCCACCGGTTTCACAACCTCAAAGTCGAAGTTGTAGTCAGGAAGGTTACTTATAAGTCCTGACTAGAGAAAATCTTACCTGACCAACCTAGAGGAACGTCAGGTTCCCTGAGAGTTCTCAGAAGAGGTTGTGTAAGTTTTGGTAGATAAGAAACCGTGAGTCGAAAGAATAAAAAATAAAAAAAAATCATAGAAAGTAAAAAAGAAAAAAATGAAATGTTATAACATAACCAAAACGGTATGTAGTTGTACTTAGTAGTCGAAAGAAATATCAGATCGAGAGTGTAGTTATGTACTGATGACTTTTTTGGTATCGAAACTGATCTGCCTGGAAACAACTGTTTCATTACAGAGACGAAAAATTATACGACAAATCCAACCAGTATCGAAAAGAGGGTTCCTTAAGAACGGGACTCCTTTATTGAGGAGGATACGGAACTCTGATCTCGAGAGACCTAGTGAATAAATCTGGTACATATTAAGGACCTTTTATTTTTTTTTCTCCCCCCCGTACTTTGTCAAAAATTTTAAAAGAATAAGGTTGAAAATAAATGTTAATCACTTAAAATATAACACTATAGACTAAGTATTGATTCAAACCTTTTGTTTCGACACTCTAGAGAAAACCCCAGATAAACCTAAATACATACAGAGTCATACACAGAAACAAAAACCTATTTAACGATTAACGACTCTAATGAAACATTTACTCAAGATTAGATTAACCGGATTCTTTTCATTCACAAATGTTCAGTCTGTTAAGGTTTATGTTCTCTTTAATTGGATTCACTTAAAGTCCAAGTACACTTGAGTCTTTATAAGTCATAATTTATGGACCATAATTACAAACAAACTGGATTGATTATATCTACACAGACTCTCAGTAACGACGATGACGACGATTCAGCGAAGTCAGCACAGACTGAGACGCTGAGGTATCTCTCTCCTCCGAGGGGACAGGGACCCTAAGAGGTCCGTTCTTGTGACCTCACCCAACGGTAAAGGAAGAGGTAACTCTCAGTAATTCGTCTTATAAAAGTAACACGGATCCAAATTATACGTAATTTATTATAATACAGACAATATTCAAACAGTCGTTCCTTTAATGGAGTTAACTTCTTTGAAGATTCTTTTTATACATTTACTCTATACTCGGAAATCTATTTGGGATATTTCTTATTAATACGAAATCCTTACAGACAGATTTTCTCACAGAGGTATAACCTTATCGAACCTAAAGATATCCCAACACGACAGGGAACCTGACGTTCCTCAAGGTTGGTCAGGTAAGATTTCCTCTAGTCAGGACCCAAAAGAAACCTTCCTTACTACGATTTCGACTTTGAAGACATGAAACCGGAGGAGTACGCTTCTCGACTGAGTAACCCTTTCTGAAACTACGACCCTCCCTAATCTCCGTCCTCCTCTTCCTCTACTGTCTCCTACTCTACCGACCTACCGTAGTGGATGAGTTTCCTGTACTCAAACTCACTTGAGACCCTCAACCACTACCTGTCCCTCCGGACCACACGACACTAAGTACCCCAGCGTTTCTCAGCCTGTGTTGACTCACTGACCTGACTTGACTTTGATTCACTACTTGCACATAACTTAAACCCTAAGGGTCCACCGAGTCACCATTTCTTGGACGGATGGTTACGTCCTCTGTACCCAAGTTAGGGACCCAGTCCTTCTAGGGAACCTCATTCTTTACCGTTGGGTGAGGTCGTAAGAACGGACCTGTTAGGGTACCTGTCTCCTCGGACCGTCCGATGTCAGGTACCCCAGTGTTTCTCAGTCTGTACTGACTCATACGTGTGTGGAGTCCAGTAAAGGTTTATCCTAAGACTTTGTAAGTAATGACTTGTGATTAAAGGAGAATTTCTCTTTGATTTCTCTAAAACTTGATAATTACTTATGCAAACCACGGTAGGACTCTACAAGAGATATTCTTTCGTTTACAAAATCCTTTAATAGTGACCATGAATACGAACGGTTAGATATCTTATGATTATATTTCTAGTCAAGAACCAATGAATTCCTTTCATCCTACAAAAGTCATTTTTGCCATATTCCTTGTCTTAACGTGAAATACTCCCCATTTCCTTCATCCAGACGGGATATTCATCGACAAACTCCTACCCTCTTGTTTCATTACCCATGTCTTTCACTAATCTTCCAGACATCTTTCACCTGGGATTCTTTTCGCAAAATACGTACCAGTCCTGACACCTGGGATTCTTTTCTCAAAACACGTACCAGTCCTGATTCAAATAAATAAATAAAAAAAATGAAATAAAATGAAATGTTATGACATAACCAAATGGTATGTAGTTGTACTTAGACGGTGCCCACATGTACACAAGGGTTAGGACTTAGGGGGAGTGTGGGGAGAGGGATATGGTATTTTACTTGACTCAACAAATTAAATTTTCATTTGACCATGTTTTTAAACTAAAACCGAAAGGATAGACAATTCTCCTGTGTACGAGAAGTCTACAACTTGACGGAAAACTATTGTCTAAATTTAAAGATATAGAGAATTTTACTAGACAAGACTTTAGAATAACAATGAAACCAATTTACTTATATCGATAACGAAGTGTCATAGGATATCAGGATAGACTGACTTTCAAGATTTGAAAAAACTATGAACAATTGTTTTGAAGGATTTAGTAAGATTACTTGTTGAAAACTACAGATCGATTAAAATCCTACAAAGTCTCTCGGGGACTTTGTAGGGTTTCTCTCTGTAACGACCCTCGGTCGTGTCCTCTAGGGTAGGTACCGTTTCCAGTACTCCTTCTCGGGACTACCCGTTTCCGTCCAGTCTTGAGTTCCCTGAGGGGTTGGAGTGGGTATTGTTCCAGTACGCCCGTTCCTGAGTTCCCCAGGGAATCTAGACGAGCTCGTAGATGGCGGACTTTGGTTTTAGACAGACAATATGATGAGAGAAGACTGTAATTGTCCCCGATAGGGGCTGGTGGAAAGAGACCTTTTAATTGAATCTCGAGGTCAATTATCAGAGGACGTATATTTTCCTCACAGAGTCGAGTTTGGAGAGACGACCGTCTGATCGAACACACTGTCCTAATAGGTGTGAGAACGATGATGCATGTACTAACAAATGTTGGAGAGTTGGTATTTGTCGTGTCTCTCAAACCTCATAAAACTTTCAGAATCAATCGTATCCCAAAAAGATTTCTATTTTTAGTACAACCACTTCCCAAAGTAACGACTCAATTACTAACGGCGGTCCGGAGGTATAGGAATCCGTGGACCCTCATACAATTAGTTACATTAACCTTACATCTTTTTCTTTATATCATCAAAACTACAATCGTTATGATCTGAAAACTTAATTACTTAAAAGAGAAACAATATTTAGTGACATGAGGAGAAAGAAACAATATTTAGTAACACAGGAACGATACATTCTTACATTGAAATAGTGATAGAATACTGATTCATCTAGAATTCCCTTTTGTTCAAAAGACTAACTGATTGGAAATAGTTATCTTTCTTTTTACCCCGGTATTTTACAATTAACCAGAGGTCTGGTCTTCTATAACATTTGTTTGCATTCTGGGAATATTCTCGTTTCTATACGATTCTTGTGACAGAAATCTATTCCCACCTCGTCGACTGGGACCCACTGAGACAAAGAATGTAAATAGAGATACATGTTGATTTTCATATTTTCGTCTGGACCTTTTATTTCTTTGTCTAGTCAAGGACCTTTCTGACCAAAAGGGGCACAGAAAAGAACGAGAGAAAGGACCGACTTAAGGGTAGACCTCACGCCACCGAGTGGTCCGGATGACTAAAACGGTCCCGAAGATTCTAGTCTTGCCCCTCCGTGAAACACAGAGGTGAGGAACCCCTCTGGTCCTTCTGTGGTCACCGGATACATTCACCACGTTTGGGGAACAGAGCCCCAAAATAACCAGGAGGCACATTTGGTTCAATAAGTCGGAGAAAAGAGGTGATTAAAAGGATGATGTGATAAGAAAGGATTAGAGATAGGTATAGAAATTAATTTGTTAAAAGAAGATCTGCGGTTGAGGCAGGGGTGAAACTTAATGGGACCTAGGTGACCCCGACCTGGGACCGTTCTGTAATGTGATTAATCTAAGTAAAACATACGTCTTAATGTACCCTTCATAACAGTTCTCTCATTATTTAGAACCCAATATAAAATACTATTTACAATGATTATATCAACAGGATCTTTAATATACCTCGAGGATTTTTAAGACTATACAGACCCATTTTACAATAGTCAGTATTAAGATCAACGATAGAATTTTACAGTGTCGTGATTTGTTCAAAACGTTTTTACGAAGGAAAAGTTCCTCTAAATATTTTTCCTGAAACCCCAACATTTCTCTGACTCGTTGATTGTGTATTACCTTTTGGCCTACTGAAGTGTTTTCAATTGTTTTCCTGACTTACTTGACCACTTACATGAATATTGAAGAAACCAAAGATAGACTTTTTAATGAACAAACTTTGACAAAAGATCAATATTCTTTTTGGAAGGGGAGTTTGTCTGATACTGTCATTAAACCGTTTTCACATGAAATATTTGTTTAACTTTGTAAATAGAAAAGATAGACTGGGGAAGTCTCTAATCTTCGAGAATTCCCGGATCTAGACTATCTGTCTCACGGACTACTTGATACCTTACTCCAAGTAATGTAACATCTCCTCTGTCCCTAGTTCTGGTAGGGTTACCTTTTCTTTACATTTTTTCGTTTTACCGACAGATCCCTTTGGAATGTTTATCGACACTTTTCTTCTCTTCGCTTTTCGGTTCCTCTTTTCCTTTCTATATTCGTAGACTTACGTCACAAGGTTTCTTATCGTTCTTCTCTATTCTTTCGGAAGAAGTCGTTAGTCACGTTTCTTTATCTCCTTTTCTTGTCTTACCCTTTCTGATCTCTAGAGAAGTTCTTTTAATCTCTATGGTTCCCTTGTAAAGTACGTTTCTACCCGAGTTATTTCCTGTCTTTACCATCCCTGGATTGTCTTCGTCTTCTATAATTCTTCTCTACCGTTCTTATGTGTCTTCTTGACATGTTTTTTATAGAAGTACTGGGTCTATTAGTGCTACCACACTAGTGAGTAGATCTCGGTCTGTAGGACCTTACACTTCAGTTCACCCGGAATCCTTCGTAGTGATACTTGTTTCGATCATCTCCACTACCTTAAGGTCACCTCAATAAAGTTTAGGACTTTCTACTACGACACTTTCACGACGTGAGTTATACGGTCGTTTAAACCTTTTGAATCGTCACCGGTGTCCTGACCTTTTCCAGTCTAAAGTAAGGTTAGGGATTCTTTCCGTTACGGTTTCTTACGAGTTTGATGGCGTGGTTACGTGAGCAGAGTGTACGATCATTTCATTACGAGTTTTAAGAGGTTCGGTCCGAAGCCGTTATGCACTTGGTACTCGAAGGACTATACCAAAATCTTTTCCGTCTCCTTGCTCTCTAGTCTAACGGTTGTAGACTACCTGGTGCCTTTTTTGTTCTCTCGAGGTCTTTTTGTAGATAAAGACGAAATAACTGATACGGTTTCGGAAACTAACACACCTAGTGTTATTTGACACCTTTTAAGACTTTCTTTACCCTTAGGGTCTGGTGGACTGGACGGAGAACTCTTTAGACATACGTCCAGTCCTTCGTTGTCAATCTTGACCTGTACCTTGTTGTCTGACCAAGGTTTATCCTTTTCCTCATACAGTTCCGACATATAACAGTGAGACGAATAAATTGAAGATACGTCTCATGTAGTACTCTTTGAGACCTGACCTTCTTTGTATTCGACCTTAGTTCTAACGACCCTCTTTATAGTTATGGAGTCTATACGTCTACTGTGATGGGAATACCGTCTTTCACTTCTCCTTTATTTTTCGGAGAACTACTTTCATTTTTTCCTCTCACTTTTTCAACCGAATTTCGAGTTGTAAGTTTTTTACTTCTAGTACCGTAGGCCAGGTAGTGAAGTACCCTTTATCTACCCTTTTGTCACCTTTGTCACAGTCTGAAATAAAACCCCCCGAGGTTTTAGTGACGTCTACCACTGACGTCGGTACTTTAATTTCCTGCGAATGAGGAACCTTCTTTTCAATACTGGTTGGATCTATCGTATAAGTTTTCGTCTCTGTAATGAAGCGACTGATTCCAGGTAGATCAGTTACGATACCAAAAAGGACACCAGTACATACCTACACTCTCAACCTCACACTTCTTCCGACTCGTGACTTCTTAACTACGAAAACTTGACACCACAACCTCTTCTGAGAACTCTCAGGGAACCTGACTTTCCTCTAGGTTGGTAAGGTAAGACTTCCTCTAGTTGGGACCCTAAAGAAACCTTCCTTACTACGATTTCGACTTTGAGGTCATGAAACCGGTGGAGTACGCTTCTCAACTGAGTGACCTTTTCGGAGACTACGACCCTCCCTAACCCCTGTCCTCTTCTTACCCTGCTGTCTCCTACTCTACCGACCTACCGTAGTGACTGAGCTACCTGCGCTCAGACTCACTTGAGGCCCTCAACCATTACCTGTCCCTCCGAACCGCACGACGCTAACTACCCCAACGTTTCTCAACCTGTGCTGACTCACTGACTTGACTTGACTTGACTCCAAAGTTCATTAAAATAGTCTCTTCAATCCTCCCAATAGAGTGATTGTATATTTCTTTAGAGTTCCTTAAAACTTCTGGAAATCTTCCCTCCAGAAGTGGATCTAAACAATCCACTTTAGACACTATTCGGAAACCGAACTGAAAGGATCGGGACTCTCCAAAATAAAATTTTCAAGTCAGACTCCGAGAAAAATCTTTTCAAAGTAGTTTCGTTTTTTCAGATACCAGTTAATACCAATATATTGAGTAGTCCGGTTCAAATAACTCTGGTCTGGATAAAGCGTTTGATCAGAATTAAACCAGTATTACTCCCATTAAAATTCCTCTTTTTCAAAGTTACTTACAATTCAGGGTCAAACAATTACCTCCAGACATAGATGATTCTGAGTGAAGGACCTATCAATAAACTACAATACGATATAATTACATTTTAAATTAACTTAATAATTTCCTGTGAGATTCAAACAAAGACTTCGAAAAGAGTCATCAGATAGACACCTACTTCTAGTCTGGACGTTGGTTCTGACCTCTGTCTGTATTAAATTCCCTGACAGAGGTTGGACCTACCTACCTGGAAAGATAGTCCAGGAGAATTGACCGAGTACGTGTTACTTTAACTTCCCTTTCTCTGAGAACTTAATTGAGGGTGAAGATTTCCGGGGATGTGGTCTGACAAGATATCCCTCCTGACGACTGAAGAATGTGTGGGATTTTGTTACGAGTTCGTTTCCTTTGACGTGGTGTGATCCTATTCTTCTACTGCTGTAGTCTGCATCCATCTATCGAACGGGGTCTACGACATGAACTCAGTGTAGTAAATATTACAAAAGAACTGAAGAATCTTTTGTAAACTAAATATATGTTTCCGTGTAGTATTTGTACTAAGATAAGATCAAATTTAGAGTTAGGTTAACAACCCAACACTGGTTAACGGACACAGAACATGAGGACCCAACGGAACCACCCCGTTCTAGGGTGGGGAGGTCCCTAGACTAACCTACGGGGAATCCTTTAAATCTTCTCTCGAGTCAGGACAAGACAGATGAGTACCATAATGATCTACCATAGGAGAGTGGAGACTGGGACCGGTATCTAAACCCAAAAGAGGATCGAGTCTCACTGTTCGATTCAGAGTCAGTTTTTGACATTAGAGAACAGATGATTTTCCTTTTGAGGATGTTAATGCCCTACCTGTATTGACCAATTGTGGTCCGATACTAGAAAATTCAAATTTTAAAGGAGACACAACCGTTGTTAATTTAGTACGTTTAACTACGAAAACTTGACACCACAACCTCTTCTGAGGACTCTCAGGGAACCTGACGTTCCTTCAGGTTGGTCAGGTAAGACTTCCTCTAGTCGGGACCCTAAAGAAACCTTCCTTACTACAATTTCGACTTTGAGGTCATGAAACCGGTGGACTACGCTTCTCAACTGGGTAACCTTTTCTGACTACGACCCTCCCTAACCCCCGTCCTCCTCTTCCCCTGCTGTCTCCTACTCTACCGACCTACCGTAGTGACTGAGCTACCTGCACTCAGACTCACTTGAGTCCCTCAACCACTACCTGTCCCTCCGGACCACACGACGCTAAGTACCCCAGCGTTTCTCAGTCTGTGCTGACTCGCTGACTTGACTTGACTTCTTACTAGTTCTCGAAGGGACCACCGAGTCTACCATTTCGCAGACGGACGTTACGCCCTCTGGTCCCAAGCTAGGACCCAACCCTTCTAGAGGACCTCTTCCTTTATCGTTGGGTGAGGTCATAAGAACGGACCTCTTAGGGTGCCTACCTCCTTGGACCGTCCGATGTTAGGTACCCCACCGTTTCTCAGCCTGTGCTGATTCGCTGAAGTGAAGTGGTTCTTACTAGTTAGATCAGTAATTCTTGATCCGACCCACGGTATACTTGATACGACGGATAATGGGAATCTCTCACATTAACCATACCTTGAGGAACCTAAACATCATGATTAAATACCGAACCGAAGATGGTCCTGTCTAGTCTTCCACCTCCTTCCGATGTGGAAGGGCACCCTAAGGGTACTTGAGTTCCAATATATGTATTGTTTAATCTCCATTAAACAGATCAGTTCCGATACCAAAAAGGTCATCAGCACATACCTACACTCTCAACCTGACACTTCTTCCGACTCGCGGCTTCTTGACTACGAAAACTTGACACCACAACCTCTTCTGACAACTCTTAGGGGACCTGACGTTCCTCCAGGTTGGTCAGGTAAGACTTCCTTTAGTTGGGACCCTAAAGAAACCTTCCTTACTACGTTTTCAACTTTAAAGTCCTGAAACCGGTGGAGTACGCTTCTCAACTGAGTAACCTTTTCTGACACTACGACCCTCCCTAACCTCCGTCCTCCTTTTCCCCTACTGTCTCCTACTCTACCGACCTACCGTAGTGACTGAGCTACCTGTGCTCAGACTCACTTGAGGCCCTCAACTACTACCTGTCCCTCCGGACCACACGACGTTAAGTACCTCAGCGTTTCTCAGCCTGTGCTGACTCGCTGACTTGACTTGACTTGACTCCGTTAGATTGTAACTACACTTGGGTTACTCAGTTCTGTAGACATAAGACGACCATACTGGTAAATAAATCGTCGATAAAAGACTACACGGAAGTTACCCTAACCTCCTACATTAAACGGTATATTTTCGGACTTGTTGAAAGTATTCGAAACTTACTATCTCAAGTTGTCCGATTATCGGACCAATGACTCCAGAGATACGACTATTTCCATCACGATGTTTTGATGTGTCGGGACCTGTAGGAACGTCGTAGAGTCCCTCCATGGACACGGTATTAAGTTTGACTTATGACACAAAAGTATGGACTACTTAAGAAATTGTTTAAACTACTTGATATACTTTTTAATCTAAAGACGGAATTCACTGGGTAAGGGATCAGAACTGCTAGAAAATTTGTTGACCAAACCACACCCTCCGAGTACCGACTTTATAAATGAATATTAAGGTGATTACAATAATCGGTGTAATAAACAAAGAATATAATGGTTCACACACTGACTCGGAAGTTGTTTTTATTACTATTGATCTGAACTTCGTCAAGTAGTTTACTTATCGAGTTACACTGGTCACTAATATTATCACATTGAGATCTATACCCTTTCCGAAGGGACCACCGAGTCTCCAATTTGGCAGACGGACGTTACGATCTCTGAACCCAAACTAGGGACCCAGTCCTTCTAGGGTACCTCTTCCTTTACCGTTAGGTGAGGTCATAAGAACGGGTCTCTTAGGGTACCTACCTCCTCGGACCACCCGATGTCAGGTACCCAACGTTTCTCAACCTGTGCCGACTCGCTGAAGTGAAAGTGAAAGTCTATACCCTTCTACGTTGATCTCCCTTATAAAAGGACCTGGTATTGATCTTCTGTCCACAGATCTCTAGAAACTGATAATTCTGAATCCGGTGAGTTACACGATAATGGCCTGATAGTCGTTTTGGAAGAGGTCTCTATCCTTACTCGGAAGTGTCGTTGTACCCTTTACCAGTACTTTACAGAGGGTTTCATACCAGTTTAAATATTGGTGTCCCCCCGGGACAGTTGAAGTTTAACCGGAACGGTTCTCTAACGGTTGTTAGTTTGTGGTTCCCGTAAACGTTAGACGGAGACACCTCTAACTTATGACATGACAAGTCCCATCTCACCCGTGAAAGACGGGATCTCTTCGACTACCTTGTCCAGAGATGAATCTATAAAAGTCCTTAATTAAAGTACTAGGGTTAGAAACGTAGAGGAGTAGATCTTTTAGTGATTTAGGGAAGTACTACTGTAGTCGGGGAACACCGGTCGTCTTTTGGAAAACATTTTACTTACGAATTAATGTAACTTGAGAGGGAAGTGGTTTCACTCTATAACAATTTCAGGGGGTGATAGCGTAATGATTAAGAGGTAAATACAGACAATCGTATATACGTGTCTTGTATCCTCGTTGAGATATATTCCGTTTATGAATTTTGACAAAAAGAAACAGAGCAATGTAAGAAATAAAATTTCGGATAAAACAGACTCATAACGATGAAATCGACAGAAAAATAAAAGTGAATGTACCTATGTAAAAAGGTAGGGGAGTGAAAGTCATACATACACCGGGTTCTTGACTTCACCCAGAGAACATCTGTCGTGTGTACAAATACCCACCTCGACCCCAGAACAGGGAAACTACCCGTCTAGGGACAGTCCTACATAAATCATTCTATTAAAGGAACCACCGAGTCTCCAATTTCGTAGACGGACGTTACGCCCTCGGGGCCCAAGCTGGGACCCAGCCCTTCTAAGGGGACCTCGTCCTTTACCGTTGGGTGAGGTCACAAGAACGGACCTCTTAGGGTGCCTCCCTCCTCAGACCATCCGATGTCAGGTGCCCCAACGTTTCTCAGTCTGTGTTTACTCGCTGAAGTTAAAGTGAAAGTACCCGAGTCTTCTGAAATCTCTCGGAAAGACGACTATCCACCCTGACACGAGGATGGGACGAACAACAAACCGGAGTCCGTAGGGTCGTGACCACGGACTTCCGAGAACCCATCCTCAGTTCAGAATCACTACACTCGGAAGGATCACTTCAGTGAGTCAGTATAGACTGAGAAACACTGGGGTACCTAACATCGGATGATCCGAGGAGGTAGGTACCCGAAAAGGTCCGTTCTCATGACCTCACCCAACGGTAAAGGAAGAGGTCCCCTAGAAGGACTGGGTCCCTAACTTGGACCCAGAGAGTGTAACATCCGTCTACTAATTGGTAGACTCGGGGGTCCCTTCAGGAGGCACTCGGGAGGTCCTCCGACGATAAAAGTGTGGCTCATGAGGGGTCTTAAGGACGGGGGAGGGGGAGGGGCGGGGCGTGTGTGTGTAATATCTGGGATTTACGGTTATTATCCAGTTATTTGGACCATCCCCCTCTTTTCTTCGAAATTTTAGTCTGGATTGAGGACTTAGGATGTAGAGATATAGGAAGGTCAAAACGGATTCTACGATTGTTAAGGAAATTGGACTCAGACATGGTCCCTCTCTCATTATTAGATGCTATCCCTTAGAATTACACACTATTTCGTCTACAAAGGGTCTCTATTTTCTAACAGATCTCGAAATACTATTTTCGTTAGTGTCAGTAAAACAATTGTAAATCTCACTAGTCACAGAGTGTTTGAAAGGTTTACCGTACACTCACAGAATAAAAAGAGAAAGAGCAGAAATGGTTTGACTAGTCGGGTTACTGCTCCAACTAATTCTCAATTTCGTCCCCGAAGGGACCATCGAGTAACCATCTCAGACGGACGGTAACGTCCTCTGTGTCTAATCTAGGGACCTGACTCTATTTGGGTGTACGGTACCTCGGTGGACAGGGTACGTGGTGTTGATAGTTATGATAACTCGGGTGTCCGACGTTGATGACTTCGGGTGTAAGGATGTCGGACACGAGATGTTGTTCTCTTCGGTGGTGTTCCTCTTCAGACGTGTGAACTCGTTGGGGATGAGTGACGTTGATCTCTTTTCGGTTTTTATTTAAAAAAAAATTTATTCTCAATTCCGTATCGAATATTCCTATGTCTTCTCTGTCTCGTAACATACTTATTAATTCTTTAGAGTTCCTCCCAAGAGATTAGTTCTACTTTATAATACTTAGTAATTACTACTAACAGTTTCATGGAGAAACATACATTGTATACAGACTTGAAGGACATCCTTGTAGAAGTCTAAAAAGACTTAATTGAGAAACTTGAAATTCGTATAATTCGTGTAGTTCGTATAATTCGTATACCATCGTCTTTAACCAGAGAAACGCTGGGGTGTCTGGTATCGGGTGGTCCGAAGAGTCAGGTACCCTAAGAGGTTCGTTCTTATGACCCTCACCGAGTGGTAAGGGAAGAGGTCCCATAGAAGGGTTGGGTCCCTAGAGGACGTAACGTCCGTCTAAGAAATGGTAGACCCGGTGGTCCTTTCGGGTCTTCTTTAAACTCTCTTTAACAAGTTTATAATCATAAGTGAGACATCTTTATTTTACTTTTATAAAGTAAAAACAAGAGTAGATCCTCTTTTCCCTTGGGAGAATGTGACAACCACCTTTACGTTTGATCATGTCGGTGATACCTCTTGTCACACCTCTAAGGAATTTTTTAACATTTATCTTGACGGAACACTGGGTCGTTAGGGTGAAGACCCGCATGTGTGGTCCCTTTGGTCTTAACTTTCTCTGTGTACATGGGGTTACAAGTAGTGTCGTGACACATATTATCGGTCCTGTACCTTTGTTGGATCTACAGGTAATCGTCTACTTGCCTATTCTTTCGACACCATGTATATGTGTTACCTCATAATGAGCCGGTAATTTTTCTTATGTGAACTTAGTCATGATTACTCTACCTACTTTGACCTCGGCTAATATGTCACTTCATTCGGTCTTTCTTTTTGTGGTTACGTCATATGATTGTGTATATATGCCTTAAATCTTTCTACCATTACTACTGGGACATACGCTCTGTCGTTTTCTCTGTGTCTACATATCTTACCTGAAAACCTGAGACTCTCTCTCCCTCTCCCACCCTACTACACCCTCTTACCGTAACTTGGTACATATGATAGTACATTCTTTACTTAACGGTCAGATCCAAGCTATGTCCTATGTCCTACGAACTCCGACCACGTGCCCCTAATAGGTCTCTCTACTATACCCTACCCTCCACCTTCCCCCCAAGTCCTAACCCTTGAGTACATGTGGGAACCGCCTAAGTACAGTTACATACCGTTTTTGTTATGTCATACCATTTCATTTTTATTTTATTTTACGTGTAATTTTTTTTTTCTTATCAAGAATTTATTGACATCCCTTTAAATCGTTTTCTTGAGTTACGACCCAATTTGTGTTTGACCTATTGGTGAAAACCTTTTGTTCCTCTGTTGTCCTAAATACTACGGACTTGTCATCAACTGTTAAAAGGAAGACCTTAAGATTCTTACTCGTCTTTTTTTACTGTTTATAACAGGTTATGTAGACACTGTGAACCACCTGTTTTCCTTAGATCGGAAGGAGAAGGGAACTCCAGTACCGTTGGGTGAGGTCATAAGGGTGGACCTCTTAGGGTACCTGTCTCCTCGGACCGTCCGATGTCAGGTATCCAAATGTTTCTCAGTCTGTACTGACCTGTGACTTCGTTGACTCGTGTCAAAATAAACATATCGGAGGTAGAATTGGAAACGAATATCATACATTTTGGAATGACCATATTGGTTAACCCTGTGAATAATAGACTACATAGACCAAGGGGTGAGGGAAGAGGACACTTGAGAGAGGGTCACAGTGAAAATCTCAGGAACTTATGGGGTTCGGAACTTCCTATCAGTCTGTGAACCCCGATCAGTTGTCGGGGTCCTCCTCTCATCCTTATTCAAAATATTAGATCAGGACCCTCCGTCTCATCTCATTCCTCACTTCTGAAAAGGGCACCCCCCACCCATTGAGTTTTGGGTCTTCCTTCCGAGGTCCAAAGAGACACGTCGGGAACCTTCTTTGACCGATGAAGGTCATGGACTTATTTCTCCCCTGTGTCTTCTTGTTTCAGCTTCTCCATCTCGGTACCGGAGGGAAACTGACACTTAATTTGAGTAGGCTAGTAGGTCTGTTCTCCACTGATGACATTACTTGTCTCGGTTCTCGAGACACCTGTAGCGGTTTTACCCATTCATATAAGGTTCTACTTCTGTTTCAGAAATCTTAATCTGAGGTCAAAAGTTTCCCCCGTAAACAGAAGTCAGGTGGTCCCGAATGAGAGAAATGTCAAGATCAGTTTTATTCTCTTTATACAACTCATGTTTAACCTGACTCAATACTTAGTTCCTTTTCCAATTTGGGGTTCCATCTTTAGAAATAACGGATCATAAGAGGATCATGGACTCTCTTTTCTAACTTGATAAAGTAGGACTAGCCTGGAGAACATAAGATGAGGTATCAGTCCGTTAGAAGAAAGGTTTGACCTAGAAATCTGGTAGGTGTCCAGAGAAACTAATAAAAAAATAAGTACAAATTTTCCGATAAATATGTTAACCCTTTCTTTCTATACTTTAATAGTTCAAGTGTACTTTTATTGTGACATAGTCACAAGAGATCACACAATCAGTGAGTCAACACAGATTGGGACACTGGGGTACCTGACATCGGATGGTCGGAGGAGACAGGTCCTCCTCCGCCGTTCTTATGACCTGACCCAACGGTTAAGGGAAGAGACCCCTTAGGAGGACTGGGTCCCTAACTTGGGTCTAGAGGATGAAACGTCCGTCTAAGAAGTGGTAGACTCGGTGGTCCCTTCGGGGTCGCGAGAGACCTTGTCCCGTTTCTTGTCTCCTCTCCTCGTCCATTCCTCCCTTATGTCACGGACGATCCTACGGACCGGAGACATTATCAAGTGGAGGAAACGCACGTGTGTGAGAAAATATTTGTCAAGTAAAATTATATACTACGTTGAATTCCATCGATAATGAGGGAAGTAAAGTGTTTTATCTTTTGTTTCCGTCTCTCTAATATGACGGACAAACGGTAAGATTCAGTGTCTCGGTCTTTGTCCAAAGTAATGTTACGATTGAGTTGATAGAACGGAGATCAGGTGTAAATAGAGTGGTGTTGTTTTGTAGAGAGAGTCATCAAAGTCTGGGTGGTAGTCCTACGGAGGAGGCACTGAAAGTCCGTGTAAAGACCATAGTTCCATTTCTACGGGAATACACCTGATTATGTTTTTGGTAAAGAGATCTTACAAGATCTATTTCACTGTGTTAAATTCACGGTGTGGATCAAGTTTGGTACTGAATTCTACGGTTAATAGTTGAACCATCTAAAATAAAAACATGTATACAAGTATAAGAACCAGGATCGGATTTTGAGTTCAATGTTAAAATAACTGACTTGACCCAGATCGTGTTTAGTTTCAATCACAAGTGCCCTATCTGAATTTGGGTCTAAAGACAAAGAAAATACCACTCAATAAAACTGATGGGACTGAAACTCAATAATCTTGTGGTAGGATTTCGTCTTTCCTCGGATCGCGTTAAAGAAATCTCTTGTGTAGGTCTATAACAGGGAAAACAATCTACTTTAACATATGACTGGTGACCAGGAATATTTAAGGAGAGCAGATGTTAAGGACCTGAACTCCTTAGAAGTGCCTACAGGGTGTACTGTCACTTTGTTTCCTTTGATAAGGACAAACGTTCTACATTTACAGATGAGATGAGAGACGAGATATCACTTGTCATTCTTATACCTCTTTCTTTGACAACGGTCCACGGTTCTCAGAGTGGGAAAAAGCAAGAAAGATGAATGAGAAACGGTAACTAACGACAACAAATTAGCGAGTCAGTGGGGTTCCTGACGGTGGGTGGTCCGAGGAGACAAGTACCCTAAAGGGTCCGTTCTTATGACCTCACCCAACGGTAAGGGAAGAGGTAACGGTAACTATCAGAAGACTTTATACCCATCTGACTCCGTAGTTCTAGGGACTCCTTCATTGAAGTGGACACAATAGTGAATAACCGTATAAGTTCATGAGTTAAGTGTCTTGACGACTTCAGTCTCAACTATGTTTTGTGAACACTTGGTGAAAAACCAAAAGTACTCAAATGAATGAAGACCTAGTCTGTAACTCACAATTTTTTTAACATGTAACCTCGGACTCACATCTTAGGTACTCCAATGTGTCTCCGTAAAGAATACGAGTTAAACGATACCTTTACATTGACGATGAATATAAAATCTGTACTTATCAAATTTTACACTTACCTGAACTTCACTACCCCCACCATTCTTAAGTCTCTACAGAGATATACTCACATACTCATCCATCAGTTTCTTCCGAAACATCTCCTCCTTACAGGACCCTACCCTGAACTAGGGACCCACTTTTGGTCCCACCACCGTTCTACAGAGTCTTTAACATCGACACACTTCTTTCAGTGGTACTATGGTACTGTGTTCCCACCTTCGGACTGGACAACTCTGACTACAGCTTCCACTTTGAGGTTATGAAACCGGTGGACTACGTTCCTCGACTGAGTAAACTTTTCTGGGACTACGACCCTTTCTAACTCCCGTCCTCCTCTTCCCCTACTGTCTCCTACTCTACCAAACTACCGTAGTGACTGAGTTACCTGAACCCAAACCCAGCTGAGACCCTCAACTACTACCTCTCCCTCCGGACCACACGATACCAAGTACCCCAGTGTATCTTAGCTTGTACTGACTCACTGACTTGACTTGACTTACCCTTGGTACTCCTCTCGTTCGGGTTCTGTCCTGTTCTGGGTTTAATCTGGGACACGGGAGTTCAAGACTTGGGACTCCTACACTGCACTATCTTCGGTAACGATAAGAATCCTCCATGGACTCCCGGTCTTCTCGTTCTATACCTGTTCCACAATGTTTACTACCTGTCACCAAATTACGACTAGAAGGACAGAGAAGTTTCTTATTTGTGGTTCTTCCCACACCAGTCATTTTTCCCAGCAGAACTGACAAAAGACAGTCAAAAGAAAAAAGTTAGTACTACTAGTCTATCACCCGTTTACAGATCACTCTAAACGAGTATTTTTCTGTATGGAGTAGAAAATGGACAGAGTTTAATATCTACTACGGGTCTAAGAGTCTTACCAATTATCTCAAACAGGAATTAAAAGGAATTCTTCCAAATGAGATCGATAACAAGTAGAGAGATTGGTACTTTAGACCTGTTGGAATTTACTCTATAAAAGGAAACTTTGTAATCCAGTATACGGTCCACAGAAAATTTCTTCAGTTACCAAACCAGTCTAACAACTTAGATTAATAATTGGGTAATTTCTTTTCCCTTAATATAGAGTGAATATATTAAGACATTCTAAAAATTTCGATAAAAAGTTTTCGTCTTATATGGGTATGTGTTTTTCTTTTAATTTTATTACAAATATAGGTTCTAACGAAGATATATTTTGTATAAAATTATTTTGATATAGTATGAAATTAGAAGATTAGATAGTAAGAAATTAGATGGACAGTGTTTACACATGTAGTATAACGTCATTATGTATTTGTGACGAAATGAAAACTCGTGTAAAAAGGTTTAAAAGTAATATTTTATCCCTTAAAGTTTATCGATCGGTCACAATAACTACAATGAGACATATGTCACTTCTCTCCGTATACGTCCGTAATCCGATTTGTAATGACGTACCTAAATGTAAATTAGTAACGTACAACTTGAAATACAAAAGGTCACATCTTCAGGGATTTTAAAAAGTAGGGGAAACTGGGTCATTAAAAGAAACCCCCTTGGTAAAGGATTTCCTTTACCTTCTCGTAAATAGTCATCTTCAGGACTCGTATGGACGAAGATCTATATGGTTACCCACAAAAGTCTGTATTAGAAAACATTTTATGTATTACAGTTAAAAGTTCATCCATGAGTTTTAAGAAGAAACAACATCCAAGGTGGTCACTGGGTCTTACCTTTATTCTAAGGTCATCAGATGTCAAAGGTCTCCGTATAGACAGTATCCTCATTTATAGATTTTGATTCTCGAGGGCAGGGAATCTATGAGATGTGAGAGTTTGTACAAGGACAGATTATTACGGACGAACCACGGATGAAGAAAGACCGAGTGACCGTAGGGTCCCAACCTTAGAGACGTGTAGACCGAGAGGTAGGGGAAGTCGAGGTACATGGACCACCGACACCACCCCTTGCACTGGTAGAACCGTTACTATTTCAACCTCGTGTCGGACGTGGTCGGGTACATGAAGAAGAACACGTACAACCGACAGTAACTGAATCAGGACAGTTGGAGATGGTACGGGTTTGACGATCGGTAGAAGACCAAACTACGGGTGGTGTAACTGGACCTACGAACAAACCGGGTCTACAAGAAATAGGTAACAAAACGGTGACAACTCAGTCCGTAGAAGGAACGGTACCGAAAACTAGCGATGCACCGGTAGACATTGGGTGATGTGGTGTGGAGTCACGAGTGGGTATGTCGTCACTCTGTAAACCCGAACCGACGAGAGGAGGCACCTCATGAGATGTAACCTGGGGACGGATATTACTAAGCGGACTCCGACGGGGAAATGGCCTGGGTTTAGTAATGGGTGAGGATGACACTCGTGTACCGACACCAGTGGAACCGAACACCCCTGTGGTGTCAGTTGTTGAATATGCCTTACCCTTAACCGAAGGACCATAACTAGGACCTGAGTAATCGGTAGTGACGGAGGATACACTACTAAAAATCTTGCCATTACCCCAACCGGTGGGGGCTCCGATCCGAATTTTGGGATCCATGTACGTCAAGAGTATAAACACGATAGGAACAGAAAATGTATGGGTAACGACACAGAAGAGAGTGAGTGGCGAAACCCGTAGTACAGGGAGGGGTATAAGTATAGGAAAACCGATTGAAAATGGAGGAGTAGGGTGGGTAGGAGTTAGGTCAACAGATACGACAAGCGTGATTTGTTTAAGCTCTCTCTGAAGAGGTGTAAGATTTCTGTCCCCGAGTTAGGTTCACTCACAAGACGTACATACTCTGTATGTCTATAAATTACTACCGTCCTTTTCCGAGACTGGTCCCTTCGGTTACTTTATTCTGGGTATATTGGTTCAGAATGGTCTCAAAACCCCTATTCTCCTTGTGATCGTATATAAGACAAACTGGTACCTAAAGGTCTCTACTCTTATGGACTTTATAAACTTTCTCCTTTAGTCCCCGAACTTAAAAACATGTTATAAGGAAAATGATAAACTGAAGTATTTTAATTCGTGTTATCTGTGTTCGTATGTCTGTTGTCTTCCTCCTAGTAAATATATAAACTGAAAAAACCATTTTCTGAAGACCAAAGAGAAACCTCTCTCACAAAACGTATCAAAGAATTTCCATTTTCATATTGAGGACACCTATCATCTTAGGGTAAGGTTCAGAGTCTAGTTAGTAAGATTAAAAAGGTCTGGAAATGTTTGTCTTAAACATTTGACAAAATCTTCCCACACCTTCAGTTCGGTCTAGTGAGAGGGTAAATTTATCTATTTACCTTTACGTTATAGGGTGTATAGGAGTAATTTTTCAACTGACACTCACCCCTCCTTCTCTGTCTTACTATAATCCTCTAAGACAAAACCTCCGAGACTTTACCGTATGTACTTCGGGTCGTCGGTTTGATTTCATTTACTGTCTTCGTTCTTCCATTGTGACCCTAATAAGTGAACTTTTTCCACCCTATCTCTTGACTCATTTCCACTATTCTTATTTATATAAGGGTGACCATCTACGTTTGGAACTATTTTGAAATCTATAGGAACCTATTAAGAATACCTATTCAATAGTTTTACTTTACATACTTGAAATAACTAGTATCTTCAAGGTAGTACACTACCGATGAAGTTTAGATATAAAACACTATTGTTTACCTTACTTCGTTAGAGTGAGTGAATACCATACAGGTAAAATCAACTACAAAGTCTGAAATTTAGATTGTACGAGTAAATTGGAAGAGTTAAAGGTTGGGTAATGTTTTTAAGTTTTCGATCCCGAAGGGTCCACCACGATCACCAATTTTTTTTTTTTTTTTGGACGGACGATTACGTCCTCTACATTTAACCCCTAAGCTAGGGACCTACCCCTTCTAGGGGACCTCTTCCCTTACCTTTGAGTGAGATGATAAGAACGGACCTCTTAGGGTACCTGTCTCCTCGGAGCACCCGATGTCAGCTATTCTGACGTGTCTCAGTCTGTGTTGACTTCGTTGAACAGTACTGCTTCGGTTGTATATTACTTAGTAGAAACATAAACTTATGTATTTCTTCAGTTATTAATTCGGTCTTGATTTTAAGTTCGGAATATAATTTTTTTTTTTTTTGAATTTTATGGTCTTTGAAAGATCTCAAATCGAATTGGGGGTGGGGGGTTCGGTCCGTATTTAAAGATAAAGGAGTCCTATAATACGGATTCGGATTCCAAACCAACCCTTATAAAGAAAAGGTAACAAAACCAACTTTACACCAATGAAGGGTAGAGGAATAGTTCCCAGGACCTCAAGTCACGGTTTTCGTTCAGACAAACAACCCCTTTATAACACAAGATACTTGTATTAAAATAACGGTTTACATTAAATAGACGATTGAACATAATCCTCAACTACTTTTATATGATATTTTAGTCTAAATCTTCGAATGAAATAGAGGACTAGTGTGGAACCCGAAACTCTTTTGTTTCTTTTTACTACAATAAAGGGAGTCGGAACCACAGTGACTACCGGTACTTGTTCCTTTAAAACAGCGTCCTATTAAGAAACCGTAATGTGTCCTATTAAGAAACCGTAATCGGTTTTTAGGTAAATGCGATACACTTCGTTTCACACACATACCTCTATGTCCCGAAAATTAGACATGAATTAACTTGAAAGATCGGTTATAGGAGGTTTTAGGGTGTCATTCCACAAAGAAATGTCTACTGGACAATCAAGATGATATCTAATTCTGGTTGATGAGTATTAGGGATCAAAGAAATAGGGGTCAGTTAAGTTATGACATATTTCTTCTTTTTATGATGGACATACACGCGAAGAGGAGGTAGGATCCCTGGTGGTAGGTACTGTTATGGGTCTGGATAGTCTAAGTCCTATATTCGAATTAATATCATAAATTAAGGAACGGTTGATATCAGTACTAACTCGGGAAAGTATCACTTTCCCAATAGAGTCCTATTCTCCTTTCTATGGGACCACTTATGCCATACTCCTACACAATTCAGGTTATTGACTTATAGGGAGAATAAAGTTTCGGTTGTGGAAACAAAGAGGAAGTGTGTTTATAGAAAGAAAAGATAATGGGTATGAGTCCCACCTTTATTTTATGTGATAGTAGTGTGAAAATCAGATGTTCAGAAGTACCTTTTTTATTTCTAACCCCTTATCAATTCCCTCCTCCGTTGTAATATCAATAATTTCACAATAAACAGTGTTCATAATTATTAAATTCTTGACCCGAGACCTAAATCTTAATTTCCCATCTCTACCTAGACTTGGTCATTAAAGATCTGAAACCTATACGACGTGTTAGATTTGAAGTCGGAGAAGAAGCTTTACCTTCACTACTATCATCGAGGGGCACACAATTAATATTCCTATATTACTCTATTATTTGGATTTTACGACGTATTAAGGACCGTGTGTTTTTTGAACAGAAAATTTTTACCATAAGACGACATATGACTTTCCGGGTACCCTTCCCATTGTCCTCGTTCAAGAACCTTTTCGGTTTCCTGAACCCTAAAAGGCCCGTTCTCATGACCTCGCCCAACGGTAAAGTGAATTAACCAGAACACTGTCTTTTTGAGATTTATGAGAATTTATAAAGGAACATATTGTTCATTTTTTTAATATGAGTGTGGGTCAATACATTTTACAGTAAAGGAAGGTAAAAAGAGGGAGTTAGTAGGTAGGTATTACCCCAAATCTCATTTTTATTTCAATATATTCTTTAACCTTAACTAAAAATTTTAGGAATTAAAAAGACTATGTTAAGATTCTTGAAGCGAAAGACGTATTCCCACCACAGTAGACGCATAGACTCCAAAAAATATAAAGAGGGTGTCAGAACTAAGTTCGAACACAAAGAAGGTCAGGTCGTAAAACGTACTACACGAGACGTATATTCAATTTATTCGTCCCACTATGATATGTCGGAACTCTATGAGGAAAGGGTTAAACCTTGGTCAGACAACAAGGTACAAGTCAAGATTGAGAACAAAGAACTGGACGTATGTTTAAAGAGTCTTCCGCCCAGTCTACCAGACTACAAGAGTAGAGAATAGTCTTAAAAGGTATCAAACAACACTAGGTGTGTCAGTTTCCGAAACCACATCAGTTATTTCGTCTTCATCTGTAAAAGGACCTTGAGAGAACGAAAAAACTACTGGGTTACCTACAAACGTTAAACTAGAGACCAAGGAGACGGAAAAGATTTAGATCGAACTTATACACCTTCAAGAGACAAGTACATGACCACTTCGGACCGAATCTCTTAAAACTCGTAATGTAACGATCGTACACTCTACTCACGTTAACACGTCAGTAAAGTTGTAAGAAGCCGTAACGGAAAGAAACACCGTTTATCTAACACATTTTATTTATAAAAGGTATTTTGATAATTTTGATAAACTTTCTATTAAACACCGTTTATTTAAAATAAAGTACCGTTTATCTACCTCTTTGTTAATTATCTCCCCATTTGAAATAAAATCCCCGAGGTTTTAGTGACGTTTACCACTACTGTCGGTACTTTAATTTTCTGTGAATGAGGAACTTTCTTTTCGATATACGTGGATCTGTCGTATAATTTTTAGTATCTGTAACGAAACGGTTGTTTCCAGGTAGATGAGTTTCGATACAAAAAAGGTCATCAGTACGTACCTACACTCTCAACCTGATATTTCTTTTGACTCACGACTTCTTGACTACGAAAACTTGACACCACAACCTCTTCTGAGAACTCTCAGGGAACCTACCGTTCCTCAAGGTTGGTCAGGTAGGATTTCCTTTAGTCAGGACTTATAAGTAACCTTCCTGACTACGATTTCGACTTTGAGGTTCCATATATGAAACTGGCGGCCTACGTTTCTTGACTGAGTCGACTTTTCTGGGACTACGACCCTTCTAACTTCAGACCTCTTCCTCTGTCTCCTACTTTACCAACCTACCGTAGTGGCTGTACTACCTGCACTAAAACTCGTTCGAGGTCCTCAACCAGTACCTGTCCCTTCGGACCTTAGGACGTCAGGTACCCCAGTGTCTCAGCCTGTACTGACTCTTTGACTTGACTTAAAATTCTTGAGAGTCTTCAACAACATAGTTGAATGGAACGTAATAAAAATTTTGAAGTCATCCCATATACACCCAAGAATCTTCTGATAGTGATATCGTTAGTATATCCTCTCCTGACAGAGGACGAAGGAACAAAGAACCGACAGGAGTTAGGGTCTATGTAGAACACGATATTAAGACTATTAAGAAGTGGGACCCCGGACAACATGGAACTGGTGGGGGAGGATCTCAGAAACGTTAGAGTCACCTAGTAGTCATGGTCAGTGTACGGGTGTCTCAGGACGGTCCCAGACAGGTGAGATAGTACGAATACGGAAACAGATCGATCTCTCAGGAGACGTTTGACCTGTTTCACTGGTGAGAATGAGAGAAAGTCGGTTGTAGATAAGACGAACACGGGGTCCTTACGAATCTTAGGTGAAAGTGTGGTGAACCTCGGAACTCTCACTCTCCGTACCAAAGTTGATTGTAAGAAGGAGAACGGTCCGTGTCTCCCAGAAACACGTATTAGAGTAGACTCTGGTTCTATTTGTACAAGACGGTCTAGTCTATGGGACTAATAGTTAAAAAAAGTAGAAAAACAGAGTTTCTAAAAGTTTAAAATTTTTGGTTCTCAAAACACAGGACAACTACCTGTCCCTCCGGACCTCACGACGTTAAGTACCCCAGCGTTTCTCAGGCTGTACTGACTCGCTGACTTGACTTGACTTGATTCCCCGTTGTATCTTTCGGGACCTATGAGGTTATAGGAAGACACTGATTTAAGATCTTAGTTCTTAAGATCTTAACTTAAACTCTTTACTAAGAAATCTAAATTTTTCTTTCCGGATTCTAGTCTCCCTAGATATCAAGACCTTTATGACGGTCTGGTTACGTTTAGAAGATAAAATCCCTTATCATAACAAATAAAATATGAAGACGGAAGTTGTTCCTTTTGACTGAGATAACTGAGTTTACCTTTTTTGTGGTCTTTTTATATTTTAAATACAATGTTAACTCTCAGTCTATTTTTAGAACCGTCCTCTGAGGAGTAAAAACTCCTTATGAAAGACCAAGTTAGGACTAAACAATTTCTTTCAACCAACCCAAACTCTCATTGACTCCACTCTGTCAGTTTCTATGTTTTCGTAGATACAATATTCGTCTAATCAACCTGTCTAACAATGAGTCGGTGAGTCAGTACAGGAAAAGAAACTCTGGGTGACCTGACTCGGTGTGATCCGAAGAGGTAGGGAGTGGTATAGGACCTCAAACGGGTCCAAGTACAAGTATCATATCCTCTACGGTAGGTCGGTAGAGTAGGAGACACCAGGCTAAGAGGAGAACGGAAGTTAGAAACGGTCGTAGTCCCAGAAAAGGTTACTCAGTCGAGAATTGTAGTCTACCCGTTTCATAACCTCGAAGTCGTGGTCGGGAGGGTTACTTATAAGTCCTGAATAAAGGAAATCCTAACTGACCAAACTAGAGGAACGACAACCTCCCTGAGTTCTCAGGAGACGTTGTGACGTCAAGTTATCGTAGTCAAAAAACTCGAGAGTCGATATAAATACCAGTTTGAGATGTAGGTATATACTGATGTCCTTTTTGGTTTCGAACCTAATACTCCTGGAAACAACCGTTTCATTACAGACGAAAGATTATACGACGGATGTAAACAGTATCGAAGAGAAGGTTCTTCGTTCGCGGAAAATTAAAGTACCGACGTCAGTGGTAGACGTCACTAAAACCTCGGGTTCTTTCATTGAGTGGTAAAGGTAACAAAGGTATAGACAGACGGTTCTTCACTACCCTGGACGTTTCCTTGATTACAGTACTACTACGGTACTAGAATCAAAAAACTTACAACTCAAAATTCGGTCGAAAAAGTGAGAGGAGAAAGTGGAAGTAGTTTTCAGAGAAGTCAAGGAGGAACGAAAGACGGTAATCCCACCACAGTAGACGTATTGACTCCAAGAACTGTAAAGAGGACCGTTAGAGCTAAGGTCGAACACGAAGTAGGTCGGATCGTAAAGTGTACTACCTCAGGTGTATGTTCTATTATTCTTCCCATTGTTTTATGTCGGAACTGTATGAGGAAAGGTTAAAACTTGGTCAGGTAACAGGGTATTATGTTACTCTTTCCGATCTTAAATGAAGTTCTTTTAATCTCTTTGATTCCCTTGAAAAATACGTTTCTGTCTGTGTTATTTCTTGTCTTTACCATCCCTGGATTGTCTTCGTCTTCTATAATTCTTCTCCACCGTTCTTATGTGTCTTGACATGTTTTTTTAGAGATATACTGGGTCTATTGGTTCTACCACACTAGTGAGTGGATCTCGGTATGTAGGACCTTACCTTTTAGTTCACCTGAAATCCTTCGTAGTGATACTTGTTTCGATCACCCCCACTACCCTAAAGTCAACTCGATAAAGTTTAGGACCTTCTACTACGACACTTTCACGACGTGAGTTATACGGTCTTTTGAACCTTTTGAGTCGTCACCGGTCTCCTGACCTTTTCCAGTCAAAAGTAAGGTTAGGGTTTCTTTCCGTCACGGTTTCTTACGAGTTTGATGACGTATTAACGTGAGTAGAGTGTGCGATCGTTACATACGAGGTTAAAACGGTTCGGTCCGAAGTCGTCATATACTTGGTACTTGAAGGTCTACAAGTTCGACCTAAATCATTTCGGTCTCCTTGGTCTCTAGTTTAACGGTTGTAGACAACCTAGTAGTTTTTTCGTTCTCTCAAGGTCTTTTTGTAGATGAAGAGGAAATAACTGATACCGTTTCGGAAACTGACACACCTAGTATTGTTTGACACCTTTTAAGAATTTCTCTACCCTTATGGTCTGGTGGAGTGGACGGAGGACTTTTTAGACATACGTCCAGTTTATCCTTACCAATCTAGACCTGTACCTTGTTGTCTGACCAAGGTTTAGTCCTTTCCTCATGTAGTTCCGACATATAACAGTGGGACGAATAAATTGAATGTACGTCTCATATAGTACACTTTACGACCAGACCTACTTTGTGTTCGACCTTAGTTCTAACGACCCTTTTTATAGTTTTTGGAGTGTTAGTGTCTACTGTGGTGGCAATACCGTCTTTCGTTTCTTGATTTTTCGGAGAACGACTTTCACTTTCTCCTCTCACTTTTTAAACCCAATTTTGAGTTGTAAGTTTTTTGATTCTAGTGCCGTAGATCAGGGTAGTGAAGTACCGTTTATCTACCCCTTTGTCACCTTTGTCACTGTCTGATAAAGAAACCCGAGGTTTTAGTGACGTCTACCACTGACGTCGGTACTTTAATTTTCTACGATGGAGGAACCTTCTTTTCGACACGGGTCAGATCTGTCGTACAATTGTTCGTCTCTGTAATGAAACGGTGGTTTCCAAGTAAAGTAGTTTCGATACCAAAAAGGTTATGAGTACACAGATACACTCTCAAACTGATATTTCTTTCGACTCACGGTTTATTAACTACGAAAACTTGACACCACAACCTCTTCTGAAAACTCTCAGGGAACTTGACGTTCCTCAAGGTTGGTCAGGTATGATTTCCGTTAGTCAGTACTTATAAGTAACCTTCCTGACTACGACTTTGACTTTGAGGTTATGAAACCGGTGGACTACACTTCTTGACTGAGTCAATTTTTCTGGGACTAGGACCCTTTCTAACTTCCGACCTCCTCTTCCCCTGCTGTCTCCTACTCTACCAACCTACCGTAGTGGTCGAACTACCTGTACTCAAACTCATTCGAGGTCCTCAAACACTACCTGTCCCTTCGGACCGTACGACGTCAGGTACCCAGTGTTTCTCAACCTGTGTTGATTTGACTTAGTTTTCTGTGTCCGACAGATTTCTCTGGGTGAAGTCTAGATCCCTGTGTATGTCTGACTTTCACTACACATTCTTCCATAAGGTACGTTTACCTATAGTTTTCTTTATACCTTATCTTATGAACATAGTCCATTTGATCTGAGATTTCGTTCCGACAAAGTTCTCTGTTTCATCCTGTCCTGTATTACTCCTTCCCTATTCATTCTTCATCTTGTTAATATGTATACGTAACTTGTATCCTCGTGGAGTTATATATTCCACTTATGATTGTCGGCTCTTTAACTGTTATTGTGTTAACTGTTATCGCAAATACTGTCTTTTTTCAGTTTTTCTTTTGAAGGGGATTTGCTGCATAATGTGGTGACCTGAATTGACTAAAAATGTCACGTAAGGTAGACTTTCGTCACCTGATGTTAAAGAAGAGTTCATGTGTACCCTGTACGAAGTCCTATCCAGTGTATGAGACGGTGTTTCAGTCGGAGTCCTTTAAATTCTGTAAACTTGAGTTCGTAGAAAAGAGTGGTGTTGTGATTCTAATCTTTAGTTGTTCCTTTTTTTTTGATATTTTTTATTTGTGTACCCCCGATTTGTTACAAAGATTTATTGATTCCTTTAGTTTTCTATGGATCTCTCTTTCCTTTTACTTTCGTTAGGTTTTAGATACTCTATATCGTCTTCGTCACAGAGTGTCCCGTATATGGACCTCTTTTGACGTTAAGTTTTATGTGGGATTACTAGTGACGTCGTGATAAATGTTATCGGTCCTGTGTCTTCGTTGGGTTTACAGGTAGTTGTTGTCTTCTTTCTTTTACACCGTGTATATATGTTGACTTATAATAAATCGGTATATTTCCTTATTTTGATGATACGGTAAAAGTCTCTACACCTACCTGGACCTCTGACGGTATATCTCACTTCAGTCTTCCTTTTTATAGTATATCATAACAAATATACATATTATATCCTTTTACTATGACTTCTTAAATAAATGTTTCGTCTTTATCTCTGTGTCTACACCTCTTGTTTGGGTACCTATGGTCACCTTCTTCCTCTTCACACTCCTAAACTCCCTGACCCTAACTGTATTTGTGGGATGATACATAGTTTGTCTATTGATTACTCTTGGCTGGCATATCGTATCCCTTGAAATGAGTGACGAGACACCACTGGATTTACCCTTCCGTCCGTTTTTTACTCCCCTACATACATATCGAATAAGTGAAACGACATATCGTCTTTGATTGTTGTAACGTCTTGTTGATATATGCGGTTATTTTTGTAAGATACAACATGTGGACTTTGATTATATTACGACATTTAGTTGATATGAAGTCTTTTTGGTCTATTAACAACTACTCCTACACCTTTTCAACCTTTGGGAATATGTAACAATTACCCTTATATTTTACCGAACGATGATACCTATTGTCGTAGATTTTTTTAATTTTTATCGTAGTGTCCTGGGTCGTTGAAGTGGAGACATATACATGGGTTTTCTTGACTTTCGTCCGAGAGTTTCACTACAAACATGTCGGTACGGAAATCATTGTAATATGGATTATACATTTTCCATCTTCGTTGTGTTCACAGGTACATACCTATTTTCTTATTTTACACCATATATGTTTTTATAAATTGGAATTTTTCTTATCTATAAGACTGTGCATGATGTTGTACCTACCTGTACTCCTGTAATACGATTTTCTTTATTAGATCAATGTTTTCTTTGTATGAACTAAGGTGAATATACTCCGAATCCCCCAAGAGGATTCCGTCTTTCTTTCTCCTTATTCGTAAATGATAAATTACATATGGCTCAAGGTTAAAAAGTTCTACTTTTCTTGAGACCTCCACTCACAGTTACTAACATGTTATACTTACATAAATTATGATGACGTGATATGTGAAGTTTTACCAATTTCACCTTCACTTTTACAATCAACGAGTCGGCACAGACTGATAAACACTGGGGTACCTGACATTCCTAAGAGGTCCGTTCTTATGACCTCACCTAACGGTAAAGGAAGAGGTCCCCTAGAAGGTTCCGGGTCCCAAGTTTGGACCCAGAGGAAGTAACGTCCGTCTAGGAAATGACAACTCGGTGGTCCCTTCAGAGTTTACTAATTCTTTGATTTAAAAACCAATACACACAAAACGGTGTCAAAAATTTCTTTTCCTTAAGATTGTATATAGGAATACTCTTCTCCTTTAAACCCGTACCCGTTTTACGGGTTAAGAGTCTCCTTATGGGACACTTTCATCTCGCTCTTTTTACGGTTCATTTTCCATTCTTATTTCGAGATTCTGTGGTTGGGACGGTCGTGGAATTGAACCTGAAAATCGGAGGTCTTAACACTTCGGTGATAAAGAGAAAAAATTAGGTGAGTCACATACCATGGAAACACGAAGGGTCCACCGTGATCGCCATTTCTTGTGCAAACGGTCACGTCCTCTACGTCCAAGTTAGGAACCCATCCCTCGTAAGGGACCTCCTTCTTTACCGTGGGATAAGATCATAAAAACGGATCTTTTAAGATTCCTGTCTTCTGGGACCACCCGACATCAGGTACTTCAGTGTTTCTTGACCTGTGTTGACTTCGCTCAGTCGTACGTATGTGAGTGCACTCGCCATAAAATAATATGGTCGGGTCGTTTGATCATGTGGTAGTAAATACCATAGAAGGTGTTTTCGTATAAACGTGAAAATGGGACACTGGGGTAGCAAAGAAGTCTCTCATACGTACACACACACGAATCAGTAAGGTAGGACAGACTGAGAAACACTGGGGAACCTGACATCGGGTGATCCGAGGAGACAGGTACCTTAAAAGATTGTTCTTATGACCCTGTCCAACGATAAAGGTTGAGGTTCCCTAAAAGAGGTGGATCCCTGGGTTGGGTGTAGAGGACACAGTGAATATAACGTCTACTCAAGAATCTGATGACAAATACTTTATATGTATATATAGATAGAGATGTTTAAAGAAAAAAATTAGGAACTGTCTATTTTTCAGGTACAGTCTACCTTATCCTTTGCAACCTTCGGTAATTTTTTTTACCCCCCCCCCAACCCCCCTTCTTGGGTCTCTGGATGAATTACGACAAAAGATAGAAACGAGAGTGTTAAGAGTCGTGGGGGTGGGTGGGGGGTGGGGTATGTATGTGTGTGTCTTTATCAAGGGTCCCAGTTTTGAAAAAAAAAAAATTTGGTATCAATTCTGTCTACCTTTCGAATTTTTAATGTCATTCAAGATTGTTGTGTAGTTGTTTGTTACACAAAAACGATTCAGCGAAGTCGGTAAAGACTGAGAAACGTTGGGATACCTGACATCGGGTGGTCCGAGGGGACAGGTACCCTAGGAGGTCCGTTTTTATGATCTCACACAACTGTACGGGAGAAGGTCCCTTAGCACGACTGGGCCCCTAGTTAGGGTGTAGAGAATTCAAAGGACTTAATTCACCCGAGAAATGATGATCGTGGTGGACCCTTCGGGTTATCTGGTTCATTGTACGGACTTTTCTTCGTCAAGGGTTTTCTCTCCAGACGAATAGGAGAACTCCTGAATGTGTTCCTCACAGTGTCGGACATCCAGTATATGTAGTGGTTACTTCTTCCTTACCGGACAAAGGTCCTGTTCAGGTTATAATGTTCCGAGGGTTTCAGTTCGTTATGGAGATTGTAGTCTCGTTGGTACTAGTTAGTGAGTGTCATTTTCTCTTTAATGGAAGACATAATCGAGTAAACTCAAACCGTATACTTGTTTCGTACTTGTTCCTTACACTCGTCGGATATTCGTCTACTGTAAAGTGGTAGTATGTGTCTTATATTCTAATCCTTTTTCTTTGGACCACGTCACCAGGCCCGGATCACTACTATAAAGATTTGTTGATTTTCAATCCTGAACGATCGTAGGGTTTACTCACACGTCTCGACACATAGTAGTCAATTTGTCGTTCTTGTCACGAACTCACATCCTGGATCACGATGCGTCACTAGGGTTCTGAGGAAGGAAGGACAACGAACTCAGTTTTCAGAACTACAATGGAAACTTCGAGAAAAGAGCGTGGAAGATTAGAACATTCTTTAGGGTAACCGTAAAAACCTTTATTACGTTTTAGACTAACAAAGAGTGGAGTACGTTGTAATCGTGGAACCAATCTTCTGTTATATTAGAAACCTAATAAAAGTATGGGAAGGGACGAAGATGGGAGTGGAAGAAGGAGACAAGAATAGTATCTTTACTCTGTACCAGAAACTCTTGGTATATAGTACAGTTGAGAGACGGGTCTTGAGACTTAAAATAAGACTTTTTTCAATTCTTTGAAAACGTTTCAGGAATGGAACAGATTTAAAGACACACTAATTTTTTTTTTTTTTTTGAGTCGATCGGTTTCTATTCGTTTAATTTTTGGTTTTTTCCTCCCTTTGTTCGGTTTTTACTTTTTTCATAACTTCACTCACTTTCTGTGTAAACTTAAGTAATTTAAGGACCCTGGTTTTCATTGTGAGTGACAAGTGAAGCTCTTTTTCTCTTCCGTCTTATTTTAACTCATTATCGAAATTTATCTAATTCTTTCACTGAATAGATCTTAAGACAAGGGTCACTTTTATAGGAAACTCTAATTTCTACTGACTTTCTTAAAATGTTTATTAATAACTACCTTACACAGTGATGATCCGGACGTGATTTTCGTTTGATTTTCAAGAATTTCGTCTTCTTTTTATTCTATCGTGTCTTAACACGTCTTACTTCTTATACTCTTTTAAATTTGTACACCTATTTACACTCAATTATAACTACGTGTTTTCAGTCCTTCTGTGTTTATCTTATGATCTTGTAGAGTCGAGTTAAGGTAAACAATAGAGGTTGTTAATATATTCGGTGTCAGGGAGGCGTGAGTACAGAAAAGTAGTGAAAGGGGTATTATAGTCCGAAATAGGGGAGTCTTACCTCAATCCCCCTTTGTATTCGATGAAACAAGGGAGTTCGGGACGGACGAAATAGACCGAAACGGACCTACAAGACTGGTACTCGACATAAATGGGTAAATTCGGACATAGTTGAGTCGGAACGACCGGTACAGGATCTAGACAAAGGACACTCGTACCATAAGGATCGAATTGTCACACAGGAGACAAGGTGGTATCTAAAGAGAGTTGTGTTTTCGGATAAAAAGACAGAACGAACGAAACGAGGAATACGGTGGAAAACCTGACGGATATGAACCAATTGAATCCGAGGTTTACATTTCCATAATACATCCTTAAGGTGAAATTGTAGAGTCTTATTGTCTATATAGAAACCTCGACCTCCAACACCCGACACCCCCAAAACGCCAGTGAATTATTTGATGAGGACTTCCGATTGTTACTCCAATCCAGGTCGTATGGAGATATTGGGTGAGGTCACAAGAACGGACCTCTTAGGGTCCCTGCCCCCTCGGACCACCCGAAGACAGATCGTCCAGTATGTCTCAGTCTATACTGACTTCACTGAATCGTCGTCGTCGAGATTTAGTGAAAAAATTTCATAATACCCCTTAATCCTGTCCATTACAAGTACTCCTTGGGACTATTTTTGTCCGAAGGTTGAGTCCTGAAACGTTTTATCGTCTATAATTTCGTCAATGTCTATCTTTCTAGTTGGTAAAAATTATCTACAAACCATTAATAAATGACTATTATTAATGTTATCCTGAAGAGTTTATAATTATATATTAATATAGTAGGTCCATTTAATCCTCTTTAACTCTTGTACTAGAGGTAAAATCTATTCTAGTCTCTTTAACGGTAAGGTTTAAATATTCGACCTTTATTTACGGTTATACATTGTACATACCTTTTGTTTATAGGTTCTCTACTAGAACCGGAACTGGACTAAGTCGGTCTTGCGGATAGTTCATCCTGAACCAACGTCAAATATACAAGATTACCTCGAGAGAAAGAATCTGTGCCCATTCCATCACATCCCTATTCCCCTCTGTACACCTTCTGGTTCACGAGAGTCGGAGACCTCTCGTTCGTTACTGGAAACCCTCCATACTTGACCGTGGTGATTTGTACCTGTCCTGTACCCGATAACCTTTGGGGTCCCTGTCTCATCTCGGGATCCAGTCCCCTCGGGGTATCACAGTTGTGAGTCTCCTCTCTAATTCTCCCAAGTCATTTGGGGACTCTCGGGAAGGGTTCACGTCGTCACAGACGAAGGTATAGGAAAACCCTCTTCTAGTCTCCAAACAGTCCCATTTCGGTCGACGAGGAAAGGTTCGAGAGTGGAAGAGTCTAAAGAGGGTGACCCTGACGTACTTCGATTTTCTGTCTCGGTTCTTAAGATGAAGTCTGATTCCCGACACCCGTCCCGATCCTGACGTCTTTTGTCCTTTCTCCAATTGTGTCCACACCACTCACCCCTTCCTACCCCCGTGTCAGTCAATGGAGGGTATGGGTCCGGGTTAATACTCCGAAGACGTACTTAGTCCTCTCTCTTTCACACCGGACTTGATTTTTTCTACGTTCATCTTTATTTATGTAAAGATTATCCAAGAAGAGGGTGTTCGGTGTAGGAATTTCCTGGAATCCACTCACTGATAAGAACAGAGACCCACAATTAGAATTTTAGGTAGTCATACTATAAAGAAATGTTATATCTATATCTGATGATTTATCTACACAGTCCCCTCACACATTAAAGGAGCCAAGATAGAGTAGTGTTGTTTTTAAACTTCGTTGTCTGGTCATAACGTTCGAGATCCTGTCTGGTCACAATTTGTCGAGAGCTTACCTAGTGACAATGTCGAGACATAATGTCGAATTAAAATAAATCTTTTATTTCCTTTTATGTAGGAACTCCACACTCCCGTACGGTTGGGTTTTCTAAACTTCTCTTTTCTCTCTTTCTCTCTCGTGTGGTTTCTCTCACTCTCACTTACTCTCTCGGGGTCGGGAAACCGAAGAGAAAAATATACAAAAAAAAAGAGGACGGGGACCCGGAGAGGATACATTTAACCCGATCGGTTCTTAAGACAAACAAGATGGACTCCAGGAGTGAGGTTAGGAGCCTGGAAGGAAACAAGACAAAAGCACCCGAAAAGGGAAGGAGCAGAAAATCGGTAGTGGTAAGACCTGAGAAGAAAGGACAAGATTGATGGGTTGTCTACGTTCACAGTTGATCATGAAAGACAAATACTTTTCGGTAAATTCATGAAAACCCTTTTGTTGCTTCTGTTCAAGACAACAGATCACTACTGTAAAACCGAGAACTTTGACATATGGGACCTTTTTTTACAATTGATGTTCGTCCATGGACGTAGGACTCATAACCCCTTCTTCGGACAGGGGTAAGAGAAAGGGTGCGACTCTAAGACTAAGACCCTTCACATATAAGAACTACTCGAAGTCGTCTTTATTTTAAGTCAATGTCAAAATTTAGACACAAACATATTTCTTTACCCTAAAGAGTCCACGTAAGAAACTCTTTCCCACCTGTTCGGTGTTTCACTAGTCAATACAAGATTTTCATATGTCTCATTCCGTCCTCTTACATCTCTGAGTCTACATTTCAGTTATATAAACCAAAGCACCCTTTTAGGTATAAATTACTCCCACTTCAACGTTAGCCACACGCTAACAATTGTAAATCTCTCACGAACGATCCATGTACCGTGAAAATAACCGTGACTTCTATTTGGACATTTCTTGTTTTTAAGGACGACAGTATTAAAACAGAGGATGTTTCGATTCATGAACAACGTCGTCTATACACCCTTATAATTCTATACGTTTTCATGAAAGGTTACTCTTCTTCTACAATACGACGACCCAGGTCGGTTCCGATCACTCCCCAAGGAATCTATAGATAGTATACACTATCTTCAAGATAATAACTCTAAAGTCAAGAACCAAGAGATGAGAAATACTTGTGAATCACGAAACTATTAGAGTCGAAGTATCTATAATGGATCAATGTCACTATTCAAATATAGTCGTCGGTTTTAGACAGAACTTGAGATCTGAGTATAGATTTATATAGTTGTCCAAATAAATCTAAAGATGAATCGAAGACTTTGTAAAGAGTCGAAAAGAGGGGGAAGTACCGGAAGGGGTAGAGCCAACTCCCGTCGAAGAAAAAGGTCAATAAGTTCGGTTTATAGAACTACAGTAGAAACTGAGGAAAAAAAGAGTACTGGACATAAATTAGTTAAAAAAATTTAGGGTAACGAAGAATCGTATATACGACAGTGAAAAAAAAGAATCGGTTGTAAGAGGAAGGGACTAATGTCTGTGGTCTCAGAAAAAAAGAAGACAATAATGGGAATGAGTAAGTACGATAGGAATAATGTCTTCAACGTCTTTTGAAATTTTCATAAAAAAAAATTATATAGCGAAGAGATTTCTTTTTTTTACTGTTGCTCTCTTTATTCGTAAACGTTTCAAGACGTTTTCGGACGTCCCGGGACACACTAGACCGAGATGCATATACAGGACATACCTAGAGAGAGTGTAAGTGTAGTAGATTGGTGTGACTGGAAGTCGACTAGGAACTAGTACTCGGTAGAAGACGGAATTCCGTAAACCAGACTGACAAGGGAAATGAATCTCAAGAATCGTGTTCCCAATCAAGGGACATAAGAGGTAGAACACTACAGACGGGGTGAAGAGTAGGTTGAAAAACAAGATCGGTAACGACCCCGTTAATGAACTCACGTCCACACCGGACTCACGTGAAATGAGTCGACGTGGGGCGGGGACCCAAAGAGACCAGGTGACGTACCCCGTGGGCTTCCTGTGACGAGTTCGATAAGAACTTGGACACACTTGGACCCTCACACTTCTTTAGTTATGATAAACCCAGTTGGGAACTGGACCACCACCCCACCTTTGGTCTGGACCACCATCCCACCTTCGGTCACCTACTTATATGAGTTAGAAAACACAGTCCATCTACTAGGTCTCCCCGGAAGATGTACTAAGAAGTACACCCCAACCTGTGTGTACCAGTGTCGTAATAGGTTGAGTCATGACGTGAAAACCCATACGAAGAGTCGAAAAGTCAAAATGAGAAAAGATAATAAAAGAGATGTATTTGGTGGAACTACCTTAGGGTCAAAGAAAATTTCTTCGGTCTTTGATTAGAGTAAATAGAGTAGAGTCAAAAACGTATTTAAGGGAAAGACAAGATAAATTACCTCTTCTTTTACCGTTGGGTGAGGTCGTAAGAACGGACCTCTTAGGGTCCCTCATCCCTCGGACCACCCGTCGCAGATGCCCCGGCGTGTCTCAGCCTGTGCTGACTTCGTTGAACCGTCGTCGTCGGCGTCAAGATAAATTTCAAGGAATGGAGGGGACAGGAGGTTGAAGTCCTAAATGATAGGAGTAGTGGGACAAAGAAAGTGTTATCACTATGGAAGTCAGTGTGACACTAAACTAATAATACAAGAAAATAATAGGATGAGTATGGAAATCTTTTAAACAGGATGGTTACCAATAGTCAGACAAAACAAGAACCTAAATAGACATTGGATAAGTCATTTTTATAACAAGACCTTCAAATGACTTATATAAATGACTTACAAGATACTTATATTTTAACTGGTGTCAAGTTATAACTCTGGAATTTCCTAAATTATAAATCTTCATTCCGTCTTTGCCCTGACTTACTCTTCGATCCTTGCATCCTTTACCATCATGGTAACATGAGTTCTCTTCTCTCCTAAAATTTTTCCTCTTACCATTAAGTCTATTTTGAACGACTCTTCGACTCAACGTACTTTTGTTCAATTCAATGGTCTCGTATCACCGGTAACCACCACTCACCCTCGTCAAAGTCCCTGTCTTACCCTTACTTTACCAAATAATGGTTTACGATAAAGTTTGTCAACTCTGACTTCGTAAAGATCTATAAAGGACACTACTCGTCGTCTCTAGACTCAAATATCCTCTTATATTTTAGTCTCTTCCCTCTTACAATCGTTAAAAAATTGTCTTTTGACATCAAGATACCTACTCCTTTCCATTTACCGTTTATTCTGTGACGTTTGTGATTTCCTAAAATACATATTAGGGTGGATGGGAGTGTTGTTCGAGATTCACTCCACCTTGTAGTGTTAAGGGGTCAATGTCTCTTCCTTTTGTCTGGACCTCTATTCACTAGTCACGTTCCGGTGCGTCGATCACATTCATCGTCAGTACTAAATTAAGTTATAGAAGTCTAAGATTAAAAAAAGTATGGTGTACCTTTCTTTGATCGAATAAAAGTTGAACCTATACGACTTAAAAAACGTAGCTTCCACAAAATTATCTTCGTTATTTCAGATCAATAAATCCTGTAACGTTAACCTCTTTCGATCTTGAGTCGATAGATTGTAATGATACCATAGACTCTCTACTTCAAAGGTTTTTAAATTAAAAGATTACAATTTTCTCTCGTTCAAGAAAGTCATGAATGAAACGGGTCGTAATACAATTACAAAATTTAGATAATAGCATAATTACGAGTATTTGAATAATTGACCTGGATCTTTTCTCGTAGACACAACTTTGACTCGGTGAGGTTATAAATTCCTAAAATTTCTTTTCTCTTTTTCTCCCTTTCCAATCTATAACAATTCTTATTTCCCGAAAAAAAAAAATTACCTTTAGTCTATAGTTAGAACTTCTATTCTTAAGAGGACACTATTTAAGAGGACCAAGGTTTATCCTTTTCCTCATACAGTTCCGACATATAACAGTGGGACGAATAAATTGAATATACGTCTCATGTAGTACTCTTTGGGACCCGACCTTCTTTGTGTTCGACCTTAGTTCTAACGACCCTCTTTATAGTTATTGGAGTCTATACGTCTACTGTGGTGGCAATACCGTCTTTCACTTCTCCTTGAGTTTTCGGAGAACTACTTTCACTTTCTCCTCTCACTTTTTCAACCGGATTTCGAGTTGTAAGTCTTTTGCTTCTAGTACCGTAGACCAGGATAGTGAAGTACCCTTTATCTACCCCTTTGTCACCGTTGTCACAGTCTGAAATAAAAAACCCCGAGGTCTTAGTGACGTCTACCACTGACGTCGGTACTTTAATTTTCTACGAATGAGGAACCTTCCTTTCAATACTGGTTGGATCTATCGTATAACTTTTCGTCTCTGTAACGAAACGGCTGATTCCAGACAGATCAGTTCCGATACCAAAAAGAACACCAGTACATACCTACACTCTCAACCTGACACTTCTTCCGACTCACGACTTCTTAACTACGAAAACTTGACACCACAACCTCTTCTGAGAACTCTCAAGGAACCTGACGTTCCTCTAGGTTGGTCAGGTAAGACTTCCTCTAGTCGGGATCCTAAAGAAACCTTCCTTACTACGATTTCGACTTTGAGGTCATGAAACCGGTGGAGTACGTTTCACAACTGAGTAACCCTTTTTGAGACTACGACCCTCCCTAACCCCCGTCCTCCTCTTCCCCTGCTGTCTCCTACTCTACCGACCTACCGTAGTGTCTGAGTTACCTGCACTCAGACTCACTTGAGTCCCTCTACCACTACTTGTCCCTCCGGACCGCACGACGCTAAGTACCCCAGCGTTTCTCAGCCTGTACTGACTCGCTGACTTGACTTGACTTGACACTACTTTTTTTGTAATTTTTCTTTCTTAAGAGGACACTACTTGTCTTCCTCGACCTTTTACCCCTCTCCCACTCGGTGTACTTATACCTCCAACCATACTTAAATTCACTTCCGCTTGTCTTTCTCCACCGAGTATAAAAAAAGGTTATTCGATTTCCGTCCCGACATAATGTCTCTAAACACGTATACCTTTCCTGGACCCTCTATGTAAGATCTCGTCAACAGAGGTCTTAAAAGACGTCACTACCTATAAGACATAGACTTACCAGGCTATACCATTGGTGATCAATACATACGACGACGACGACGACGATTCAGCGAAGTCAGTACAGACTGAGACGCGTTGGGGTATCTGCCGTCGGGTGGTTCGAGGTGACAGGGACCCTAAGAGGTCCGTTCTTGTGACCTCACTCAACGGTAAAGGAAGAGGTTACGCACTTTAACTTTTCACTTTCGCTTCAGTGAGTCAGTACAGTCTGAGAAGTGGTGGGGTACCTGGTGTCGGATGGTTCGAGGAGGTAAGTACCCTAAAAGGTCCGTTCTCATGACCTCACCCAACGGTAACGGAAGAGGATGACTCGTCAATTATGCAGTCAGTGTAATTTTGTGTAACTCAAAAGTCAAGTCTGTGAGGTAGAAACCGACGTTTCTTATATTAGTTAGACTAAAGCCACAACCGGTAGACCACTACAGGTACACATCTCAGAAGAGACACAAACCCTCTACTTCTGGTGTCTCCATTTTCCGGGTAGAGTAGGATAGTATAGTTACCAGAAACGACAATTATACAGACCCCTAACAGTTATGACTGGAACCAGTGAACCGACTCTATCATAAACACTCCAANCGTTAGCCTACCTACAAGTCCGACAACGACCCGGCGTGGTGAAGTCCCAGGGGGGGCTCTCCTTGTCCACGGGACACCGGGGATCCAGGCTATATGTCCAATTGTGTGTCCCACACAGGGGTATCCTCGGTTCTTAAAAGGACTGTCTGGATCCGAGTGATCTCGAGAGGATGTCCCGTTTTCCCCATCTTGTCTGACACCTACACTGAGACGGAAAGGGTCGCTCGTACCCCGGGAGGNACACCGAGTCTCTTAGGGTCTATATGTCGTTTCAACTTTTCTGTTCAACAAAACCAAAGGTTAAAAAAAAAATTCTGTTGGGTGTCTTACCCTCTTTTATAAACATTTAAAACCTCTGATTAGGAACCAACCAACGTAACAAACGTTTGTCGATACTTCAAGTTATAGTTATTTTGTTGGGTTTAGTTTTTTACTCTTCTACTGGATTTATCTGTAAAGAGGTTTCTTTTGAATGTCTGACGGTTGGTCTTGTCCCTTTCCATAAATTGTAGCGATGAGTCAAGCCAAGTCAGTGAGTCAGTACGGGCTGAGAAACACTGGGGTACTTAGCGTCGTGCAGTCCGGAGGGACAGGTAGTGGTTGAGGGTCTAAAGTGAGTCTGAGTGCAGGTAGTTCAGGCACTATGTTAGGTTGGTAGAGTAAGAGACAGTAGGGGGAAGAAGAGGAGTTAGGGAGGGTCGTAGTCTTAGAAAAGGTTACTCAGTTGAGAAGTGTACTTCACCGGTTTCATAACGTCAAAGTCGAAATCGTAGTCAGGAAGGTTACTTGTGGGTCCTGACCAGAGGAAATCCTACCTGACCAACCTAGAGGAACGTCAATTTCCCTGAGAGTTCTCAGAAGAGGTTGTGGTGTCAAGTTTTCGTAGTTAAGAAGTCACGAGTCGAAAGAAGTGTCAGGTTGAGAGTATAGGTATGTACTGGTGATCTTTTTGGTATCGGAACTGATCTACCTGGAAACAACCGTTTCATTACAGAGAAAAATTATACGATAGATCCAAATTATACCATAAATTATACGATTATACGATAGTATTGAAAGGAAGGTTCCTCATTCGCAGAAAATTAAAGTACCGACGTTAGTGGTAGACGTCACTAAAACCTCGGGGGGTTTTAATTCGGACTGTGACAAAGGTGACAAAGGGGTAGATAAAGGGTACTTCACTACCCTGGTCTACGATACTATAAGCAAATTCGGTTGAAAAAGTGAGAGGAGAAAGTGAAAGTAGTTCTCCGAGCAATCAAGAAGAGAAAGACGGTATTCCCACCCCAGTAGACGTATACTCCAATAACTATAAAGAAAACCGTTAGAACTAAGGTCGAACACGAAGAAGGTCAGGTCGCAAAGAGTACTACATGAGACGTATCTTCAATTTATTCGTCCCACTGTCATATGTCGAAACTGTACGAGGAAAAGGATAAACCTTGGTCAGACAACAAGGTACAGGTCAAGATTGACAACGAAGGACTGGACGTATGTCTAAAGAGTTCTCCGTCCAGTCCACCAGACCATAAGGGTAGAGAAAGTCTTAAAAGGTGTCAAATAACACTAGGTGTGTCAGTTTCCGAAACCATATCAGTTATTTCGTCTTTATCTACAAAAAGACCTTGAGAGAACGAAAAAGGTACTAGGTAGTCTACAACCGTTAAACTAGAGACCAAGGAGACGGAAAATATTTTGGTCGAACTTGTAGTCCTTCAAGTGTCAAGTGCATAACGACTTCGGACCGAACCTCTTATGACTCGTAATGAAATGATCACACACTCTACCCACGTTAACACACCATCAAACTCGTAAGAAACCGTAACGGAAAGAAACCTTAACCTTACTTTTAACTGGAAAAGGTCAGAACACCGGTGACAACTCAAAAGGTTTAAACGACCGTATAACTCACGTCGTGAAAGTATCGTAGTAGAAAGTCCTAAACTTTATCGAGGTGACCTTAAGGTAGTGGAGGTGATCGAAACAATCATTATTACGAAAGATTCCGGGTGAACTAAAGTGTAAGGTCCTACAGACCGAGATCCACTCACTAGTGTGGTAACACTAATAAAACCAGTACTTCTAGAAAAAAACATGTCAAGAAGACACATAAGAACGGTGGAGAATAGAAGACGAAGACAATCAAGGTATGGTAAGGACAGGAAATAGTTCGGGTAGAAGTGTACTTTACAAGGGAACTATGGAGATTAATAATCTCTTTACGTATAGTTTTGATGTCACTTATTTGTTGTCGTGACGATTATGCCCTACCTTCCTTTATGTCCCCGGTCCCTTGAACTATCGTTGACTGTGTGGGGATGGTTGAGTCCACCCTCGACTTCCTCCTTCTTTGGTGACCTCACTTTCTTTCTACCAGAGAAGGAGACATGGACTGTTCCTTGGGTGAAACCGGTCCTTCGGTGAGAACATGTCCGTCTTGTTAAAGGTGACTCCGTCTAAGGGTATGGTCAATCTTACCAGGAGTAAATTCTTACCAGGAGTAAATTCTTACCAGGAGTAAATTCTTACCAGGAGTAATTTTTCAGATGTTTGTTAGGACCTTTCCCACACTTCTTTTCCCTTGGGAGGATGTGACACCTTATATTGAAAGTTTAGGACTTTCTCCTACGACACTTTCACGACGTGAGTTATACGGTTGTTTAAACCTTTTGAGTCACCACCGGTGTCCTGACCTTTTCCAGTCAAAAGTAAGGTTAGGGGTTCTTTCCGTTACGGTTTCTTACGAGTTTGATGGTGTGTTAACGTGAGTAGAGTGTGTGATCATTTCATTACGAGTGTTAAGAGGTTCGGTCCGAAGTCGTTATGCACTTGACACTTGAAGGACTACAAGTTCGACCAAAATATTTTCCGTCTCCTTGGTCTCTAGTTTACCGGTTGTAGGTGACCTAGTACCTTTTTCGTTCTCTCAAGGTCTTTTTGTAGATAAAGACGAAATAACTGATACGGTTTCGGAAACTGACACACCTAGTGTTATTTGACACCTGTTAAGACTTTCTCTACCCTTATGGTCTGGTGGACTGGACGGAGGACTTTTTAGACATACGTCCAGTCCTTCGTTGTCAATCTTGACCTGTACCTTGTTGTCTGACCAAGGTTTATCCTTTTCCACATGCAGTTCCGACATATAACAGTGGGACGAATAAATTGAATATACGTCTCATGTAGTACTCTTTGCGACCTGACCTTCTTTGTGTTCGACCTTAGTTCTAACAGTCCTCTTTATAGTTATTGGAGTCTATGAAACTACTGTGGTGGGAATACCGTCTTTCACTTCTCCTCGATTTTTCGGAGAATTACTTTCACTTTCTCCTCTCACTTTTTCAACCGATTTTCGAGTTGTAAGTCTTTTGCTTCTAGTACCGTAGGCCAGGGTAGTGAAGTACCCTTTATCTACCCCTTTGTCACCTTTGTCACAGTCTGAAATAAAAACCCCGAGGTTTTAGTGGTGTCTACCACTGACGTCGGTACTTTAATTTTCTGCGAATGAGGAACCTTCCTTTCAATACTGGTTGGATCTATCGTATAAGTTTGACGGCTGATTCCAGACAGATCAGTTCCGATACCAAAAGGGACACCAGTACATACCTACACTCTCAACCTGACACTTCTTCCGACTCGCGACTTCTTAACTACGAAAACTTGACACCACAACCTCTTCTGAGAACTCTCAGGGAACCTGACGTTCCTCCAGGTTGGTCAGGAAAGACTTCCTCTAGTCAGGACCCACAAGAAACCTCCCTTACTGCGTCTTCGACTTTGAGGTCATGAAACCGGTGGAGTACACTTCACAACTGAGTAACCTTTTCTAAGACTACGACCCTCCCTAACCCCCGTCCTCCTCTTCTCCTGTTGGCTCCTACTCTACCGACCTACCGTAGTGTCTGAACTACCTGTACTCAAACTCGCTTGAGGCTCTCAACCACTACCTGTCCCTCAACCACTACCTGACCGTACGACACATAGTACCCCAACGTTTCTCAGCCTGTGTTGACTCGCTGACTTGACGTGACTTGACTTGTCAGTGATACCTCTTGTCATACCTCCAAGGAAATTTTTTCCCTTTTTTTTTATCTCGATGAGATACTAGGTCTTTAGTGTGAGCGTCCGTATATAGGTCTCTTTTTGTCAAGTTTTCCTATGTATGTGGTGTCACAAGTGACGTCGTGACGAATGGTATCGGTTGTGTACCTTCGTAGAATTTACGGGTAGCTGTCGTTACCTATTTCTACACTGTGTACATTTTTTACCCAATAATGCGTCGGAAATTTTTCTTACTTTATTAAAGTAAGCGTCGTTGTACCTACCTGGACCTCTAATAACATAATTCACTTCAGTCTGTCTTTCTATTTCATAGTATAACGGATATATACCTTAGATTTTTTCACTATGTTTGCTTAAATGTCTTCCTGAGTGTATGAATCTCTTACTTGAATACCAATGGTCCCCTCTTTATGACCGCCCTTCCCTATCTAACTCTCAAAACTCTAACTATACATATATGACGACATAATTTTCATCTAATGTTTCTGGATGACACATCGAGTCCCTTACGAGGAGTTATAAGACATTATAGGATTTCACGTTCTCTTAGACTTTCTATGTACATATGTATATTGACTTAGTGAAACGACATGTAGACTTTGTCAATTAGTTGATACAAGGTTATATTTAGTGTTTAAATTTTTCTATAAATCACTGTTTGTTACAAGAGTAAAACATCTCAGGTCAGACGATAATCATAGAGTAAGAACTGGGTGTTACGGGACAGGATCTGTCACAATCTTACTCGTGTCTATTACAAACGAAGGTTTCGACTAATGTTTAGACTAAATTACATAAATTCTATATCTGATACCTCTTTCAATTGGAGATTACGAGAAGACGTGGAGAAGTAGTCAACTCCTTCTAACAGAACTCAACCAGACATTTTAGATAATTTCCCTCTTTGGAATGAAATTCGAAATTATACTGAGTCAAGTTTACGTAACTGAATCACTTATCAATAAAGATTTGTGGTATGCCTTTAGTATATGTTGTATCCAGTGGATAAAAAAAAGTTAAGTGTCTAAAGAACCAAATAATATGTATTAATCGTGTGTTGTGTTTAATTTCACCCCCTTTATCTTCTTTTCCCGTTTCTTGGTGAAGGTGCTTTTCAGGTCCTTCCTCCGTAGAATCGTACTTGTAACAGAGACCAGGTTGTTCTCCAGAGGGTTGTCTACACTCACCCGCAACGGAAGACGAGGGTATGTCGTGAGTCGTCACACCCTAGTCCAAGGGGTCGTTTCTCGGAAGTTCAGTATCGAGTGGATAATTTGCGGTTTCCGTCTCGAGTTGACCTGTCCCCCTAATGATTTGGTCAAAGTTTTCGATCTATACTTGGACATACCTTACTTTAAAGAGGGAAATGACCCAACTCACATATTGGACACGTGTCCAAACCTTCTGTATGGTATATAGTTTCTTTGATGTTCGTCAAAATATAACTTTCATTTCAAATTCCTCTCCCACCCCTCGTTCAAAGATCTTCAGAGATCTAAAAGGAGTCCAAGGTCTCTTCATCTTAGGAGAGTTCTCATTTTTAGTCTAAGAAAGACACAACTAAGGAGAACTATCGAGGACGGTAGTAGTATAACCGAGGGCCAGACTTCCTCCGTCAATTCCTACATAGAGGGTCCAAATTTGGAGGGTCCCACTTTGTTTTTCTTTGTCACTACCATTATTGTTACGATAAATTCATGGACCACACTAACAAAGGAATGATCGGAGAAATATATGTCATAGAGTTAATATTGTTAACTATAAAATATTATGATGGTCTCTATCCATAATAAGGGTGAAATCCGAGCTCCTTCACTTCGTTGAACAAGTTCAAATGTGTCACCTATACAGTGGTTCGACCGAACGTTTAAGTTCGGTGACCTCGAGGTCTCCGGTCTAAAATATTGTACAGGATTTCGTACTATGGTGTGTTGGGTACTCTTCGGGTACTCCTGTTTCGTCCTCCTATTCGGTTTGACTCTTTAGCCAAAAAAAGGGAAGGATTCTTTGTCCTAAGATCCAACCCTTCAGATGCAAGTCTTTCTACATTTCCGGTACATGCCGAGGAAAGTTCAGGGACCCCAGGAAGGGAGTATGACATTTGTCTCACTCCCCACTTCCGACGTCATGGAGTAGACATCCATTATCGGTAAACAGACAAAACTCCAATTAAGACCTGAGATGGTGGTGAAGTTCATGACCTTCCTACAGTGTGAAGGAATCTCTCACTGTCCGTCTGACTCAAGATTAGGGTCCTTCTAAGAAGTAGGGAGGAGGTCTTTCCGGAAAGACTAAAGATGTACCAAAGGAATCTGATCGACGTCTAAGGTCCATCCGGTATGTTGAGTGTGCTCATCGTGAACCTGGGTTCGCTAGTACTGAGTTAAGTCTTCAGACAGGAGTTATCTGAATTCTAGAGAGACCTGAGGACTATATACCACATCTATCGAGGTACAGGTTAATATCTTTAGACAGATAGGAAGACCCTGTTTCGGACGGTAAAAGGAAGAGGTGACTCTATCACCCTTCCAATGTTCACCTTAAGGGAACTGGGGACTAGTCTTACGAATATTCACGGTCCGGAGTCTCCGTGAACGTCTCGGGGTCCGAGAACGACTGTGATGGATAGGGTCCATTCTATGAGAATGTTCCTTTTGGATCTTTTCCTCATTTTTCTTAGTCATTCGTAAGGGTGGGATATTCCTTCTTGTCCGAACCCTCGGAACCCGTAGGTTGAAATCTAGTACGAGGACATATTCGGAGATTCTGGGTCTCCCTTCCTGAGGAGTACTTTCCCCTGAATCTTTCCCACCTCAGGGGTCTCAATACGCGTTCCTCTGACTTCTCCTGAGATCAAATGATCGGTCATGTTGTGAGACGTTTCATGGAGGTCCACGAAATTTTTCCGTGTCATATAAAATAAGAGGAAATTGTATCGGTCCGTGATACAATCATATTCCTAATGTTGTCTCTTACTCTTATCTGTACGAGGGATGAGAGTGTCTTGACTATAAGACAGGTCCCTTTGTCCGTCCACTCGTCCGCACACGTCGTGTTTCTGTCCGGAGAATCCGACTATGGATTCAACACCGTCACACGGTACGTAATCGGTCCTCTGCTTCTACTCATACGATAAGATTTTGGTCCTTTCTTGTTAGTCATTAATAATCTTCACTTTCTTGCACTGTGTAAACCTCTGTCTTTTTAAGTCGGTACATTCTTTCTATCACTCGTCCTACTCCTACGTGTCATAAAACTATATCGAGTCCACCCTCGACAGGACGACCCTCGAGAATATGAGTGTCGGGGTGACTTGTCCTCGACGTCATCGGCAGACACCATAAATTCCTAATTCCCGAAGGGAAGTCTGATTTCTTTGTATTCAACTCATAATCCCAGAATCCCAGTCCTATTTCTATCGTTTCAATTGGGATTCCGAGTCGGGTAGAGGTTGGTCGTCCACTTTGTATAGGGGAGACGGGAACGGGTCCGTGGTCATGGGACAAGTCAAAGTACCATAAAGACCTCTACTTATCCTTCTCCTTTTCTCTACTTTACCTCCACCTCGGAGACAGTCCTTTTGTCGAGGTACAACAGTCCATACTCCTTCCTTTCTCTCTTTAGTTTAGGTCCCGAACTCAGGTCAAGTATCCTGATTCCTATAAACCGCACTAGATTCCTCCAGACCGTATATCTTCTCGGGACGGATGAAAACTCTCTTTTATCACGAATATGGGTATTAAGTGATCCATATCTGAATCGGAGAATACATTAAACTAGACACTCTAGGAGGATGTTGTGCAGAAAAGACGGGTTTGGATGTTTCCTTGTCACCACACTGAGGGTCCCATACTGAGTCATCACTATCCTGAGTAGTCTTCACCTTTTGTCTGTGACTCTGTCGAAGGGGTGATTGTGTCCTCCTTCCATTAGTGACATTCCTTCTGTTTGTAGTCTTGTCTTCTGTTCAAGTGAACCATTCATGGTAAATAAAAAGGTAAATTTCTGAGAAAAGGTCTTCCTTCGTTCTAAAGAATTGTACCAATGTGAAATAAATGTTGTAGTTCAATACTTTCGGTCATTTAATCCTCCATACCCACTTCCTCTGTTCAGATGAAATAACATTTAGATCTTTAGTACCAGTTCTATTGAATCGGGAACTGCTGGTACTCTAATATCGAGAAAACGGAAACCTCGATCAAGGCACTTCGACAGGTTAAAGTCTACACAGGATTACTCCTTCGTCCGTCGAAACTCTACTGGGACCACTTTTAACATGTGATGACCCTAGACCAGACTATATAGGTTTTTTGTTCTCCGTGTCAGTTCCCCCGTTCACTTTTCCGGACTTTTCCCTATTCTTCTGACTGTTCCCTACCACCTCTGGGTTCTGATTGGTGTCCCTCGTCGTAGTGAAGTGAATCCGGTTGGTCCAATTCCATTCTACGTCAACAGTCTTGTGTTCACGTCCCTTTTCCCAGTGAAAAGTCCTCGACACCGGAAACGATCTTTCAGTGTCGTGACGGTTCGCACGGACCGTCCTTCCCTCTGCCCCTCATTCAAGAATAGAGATCAGAGTAGAATAGAGGACGGAGTATAACCACCTCTGGTGAATCTTTGGTCTCATCTTTTGGTGAATCTCATCTTTGTTGAATCTTTTCGTCATCACGTATTTATAGTCGAAGACCCTTGTGTCTTGTCCTAGACTCCCCTATCTACCTCTTGTTTGTCGTGGTACCCCTTCTTTGGTTCTGTCCCAGGGAGGTCGGACTGAAGATCGGAGCGGGATGGAGGAGTGGAGTCAGTGTCCGACCAAGGACACGTGAGGAAGGGAAGGGTCGGGGAAGTGGAAAAAGGAAGATGAGAGTTGTGAGAGAGATAGGAGTAAGTATCAGTATAGATCCTCTTGGAACTTTACTCTTTCGTGTCGAGTTCGTCTCCTTAAGACACCCTATTTCAGTAATGGTGGTCGAATGTACTCAACAGTGGAAGGGTCGTAAAGCCGATGGATCCCTCTCTTTAAGGTTACAAGAAACTTCAAATAACTTACGTAGAAACCAAAATGTATAATCAGAATTGACAAGTTATCAAATCAGAATGATACGGAGTCTGTGACGGAAGAGGAAATTAGAAATACTGAAGAGATCCTGTATGATGAATTTAAAGGACATCTTACTCCAGTTGACATAAATTACTTGCGCTATTTCTTTAAATGGAGTTCGAGGATAACGGTTCTAGACTTCAGTCCACACCTTTTAAGGTTTCGAGTCTGACAACTGACGAGACGATATAAGTAGGGTTCCTCCGAGTTCTATATCTTCTGTTTGAAACAATGTACGAAGAAGGGAACCGTAAGGAGATCATATGTATCCTTGTATAAGATCATACTGTGTAATCTGGGACTTTCATATATTTTGATAAAAGTACAGAATAAAGATTTATATATAGAGGGGGAATCGGGTAATGATACCTGAGACTCATTCCCGTAAAGAAACCGGGTCACAAGTATATCCAAAGTACGATGGGACGGGACTTGCGATAGAAAGAGGAAGGACCTCTCTTGGGAGAGGTAAAGACCTTAGAAGAGGATTAAATCGGAGGTTCTTTCAGTCTCTCAGGAACGTCCCTAGATGGAAACCCGTCTGTGTGTTTGACTCCAGGTGAGTCGAGAATGGATAGTCTTTAGTGAGGCAAGGTGGGAAACCTTTCAGAAGTGGACGGGTGTAGATAGAACTAAACCGGACGTCTAATTTATGAAGTCGAGTAAGTTATCGGTTGTGACCGGGGTTCTAATTTAAAACTAAATCTTATCTGAGATCTCTCAAGGTCCCCCGACAGTGAAATAGAAAGTCGTAGTTATATAGAGAATAGTTACCTCGGAAGTGAGACTTAGAACGGTTATGTTGACTCTTTATGAAGTCTCTTCTGGATGTCTCAATGTACTCATTTGTCAGTGGACAGACGGAATTCAATTAAAAATAACTACGGTATTGTCATGAGGAACTCAGTATGACGTATTTATATGAGGATGTAAGGTAAATTTATACATAAAACAGAACACAAACCATTTGAGTACCGTATTGTGTCATTATTGGACGACACTGTAATAAGACATTGAAGTTTCTTTAAAATATCTTAGAATATGTCAGTCACTCGGATAAGTAATAATATCCTGGATTCTTATAAGAAAGGAATAAAGACTCCCCTTTTTCGAGATAGTATAAAACCCTGTTTTCACTCTTTCACGTAAACATTGATCGGTACGAGTGAAAAGTATTACAGACGAATCGTGGGTCAAGGAAGGTCGACTGACCGTAAGGTCCTGACCTCAGCGACGTATAGACCGAGAGGTAGGGGAAGTCGAGGTACATGGACCATCGACACCACCCTTTACAGTGGTAAGACCGACACCATTCCCACCTCGTATCGGACGTGGTCGGGTACATGAAGAAAGACACGTACAACCGATAGTAACTGGACCAAGGCAGATGAAGGTGATACGGGTTTGACGACCCCTAGAAGACCAAACCCCGACCACTATAACCCAACCTACGGACGAACCGAGTCTACAAGGAGTAAGTGACGAAACGGTGTCACCTCAGTCCGTAGAAGGAACGATACCGAAAACTGGCGATACATCGGTAGACGTTGGGTGAGGTAGTATGGTGTCACGAATGAGTATGGTACCACCCTACAAACCCCTACCGACGGGAGACGGCCCCACAGGAGATGTAACCTGGGGACGGAGACTACTAGGCGGATGCCGACGGAGAAATATTTTGGGCACAATAGAGGGTGAGGATGACACTCGTGTACCGACACCAGTGGAACCGTACACCACTGTCGTCCTAGTTGTTATAGATACCTAACTCGTAACCGAAAGACCAGAACTAGGACCTGAGTCACCGGTAACGACGGAGGATACACTACTAAAAGTCTTGGCACTATCCCGACCGATGAGGACTCCGGTCCGACTTTTGTGACCCCTGTACACCAAGGGTGTAGACACGATAGGACTAAATACAAGGGTAACGACAAAGAAGGGAGTAAGTGGCTAAACCAGTGGTCCACGGGGGAGGTTAGGTGTGGAACGACCGGTTGAAGATGGAGGAATAAGGAGGTTAGGAGTTAGGATAACAGATACGTCAGGCGTGGTTCGTCTAGGCCCTTTCTGAAGAGGTTTAAGAGTTCTGTCTTTGATTCTAGTTTACTGACTATGAAGAGAATTTATCCGAGTACCTCTTTCGTGAATGTATACCACCCGTCAAAGGGTAAACCCTTGAGGTCTCTCAGACTCTACAACCCAGGACACAAGAGACCCAAAACATTAAGGTTTCCTTACGATTTTTTCCTTCATGTCTGAACACCAACGGTTGTCCCTTTCGTACCCTCTCCTTCCCTCATCCTCAAACCCTAATCATGTACGTTTAATAATACATATCTTTCTACTTGTTCCAGGATGATGTATCGAATGCCTTGATATAAGTTATAGGACTATTTGGTATTACCTTTTCATATTCTTACACATATGTATACATACCGACTTATTGAAAACATGTCTTAAATTGGGACATTTAGTTCATATGTAGTTATTTAAAATTTTTCTAACATATCGAGAGTTAAGAGTTCATATCCACAAAAAAGATGAATGGTTTCATATAAATTCGATATCTCTACCGTTTTGTTACTGTTGTAGTCATTGTGTTCATCGTCACAAATAAGTCGTGAATTAAGAATGTTTATGGGTCTATAAAAGACTTCATCCAACATAACAAGTGTAAAATTTGTGTCTGTCTCGTCTTATGAACGAAACACTTGATATGTCTCGAACTGGACGGATCTAGTTTACAGGACAAACCTCAAATATTATATAACACCACAATGTCTTATATGAATGACCGAAATTGTGAATTTAGGATTTTTGACCCAGTAAAATAGTTTCACCCGAATCGACGTTGCTTTCGTAAAAGACTAGATTCGTAAATTGTTTACTCTACGACAACTTTCAACATAATTTTTGTTCTTCGTAAGATCTTCTTCTGACTGAACATCCAGACAATCCATACCCCTTATGGTGAGTACTTTCTTACCGGATCTTTTCTTTTTTTAGTCGAGTCTCGTCCTGTTACTCAGATCTTTTAGTACAGAGTCGTAACGGGAGTATATAAGGGGTTCCGACGAGTTGTTCCCCGGACTTCGTACACTCCTGAGGTACCTTTCCTTTAGGAACGGGAACGGTGTCTTTGAGAGTAATTGGGACTAGGTAGACATCCTAGGGACTAGTTTTATACGACAAATCTGTCTAGTGTTTTATTTCCCTACACACGATCGTACAGATCTTCGTAACTGAAATGGGAGGCCTAATTTATCGTCGGGTTATAGATCTTTTACCGATTATATATCATGAATCGATAGTTAAATTTTTCAGTGATTACATTAAGAATATTGGGGTGACATTCCCGTCTTTAATGACATGGAACGTCCACTCCTTTGACTACGAGGGTCTTCACTGTATTTGGGACTTCACTTGAACCCCTCAACTCTCCAATTTCTTTTTTTTTTTTGATCTTTAATTTTCTACAAACGAAGATTACAATTTCGAAAATCGGAAAAATTAGGAGGAAATGAAGTAAACCCTTTCTCGACTTTTGATGAAAGGTTGTAGTCTACATATACACGAGTGAGTCAATACAGACTGAGACACTGAGGTACCTGACATCGGACGGTCCGAGGAAACAGGTACCCTAAGAGGTCCACTCTTATGACCTAACTCAACGGTAAAAGAAGAGGTCCCCTAGAAGGGTTGGGTCCCAGACACAGAGAACCCGAAGGACGTAGCCGTTCGTCTAAAAAATGGTGTAAGAAGTTACCAAAAGGTTCCAGTCTACTAACACGTAAATTGTAAGGGTTGTGTTGTCGGTAATTGATGTTGGTAATCAGAGTCTTTGACCTTTTGTGTCTAGTGGTTTCGTCAGAAGAAAGTCTCGTTGTCCCCCATGTTGACCTAAGATAGTTACAGTTACTGTTTGAGGTGTTAAGGTATTTTATTTTATCCGTTCTTCTACAACTTATATGATTGGAAGTACATATGTTTGACAGTGACCCGGACTATATTTACCTTCATCAGTTTACGTTTCTTTTCTAGTGGAGTACTCTTAGTCTTTTGTACTGAAAGTCAAAACGAAACCGATAGGGTTAATTAACCTTATTAAGGTGAATTAAACTTATTGACCCCAATAGATCTTACTCTGTAGATCTTACACAAGATTAATTCAAACTTAATGTAAGTATAAAGGAGATCGTAGAGATTGAAGGTAGGGTAGTGAGGTAGTACCGTAAATAACAAGGACTCAGAATACAGACTCAAACTTCAGTTTATGCGAATTGACATTTACTTCTTTGTTGGTGTTCGTTTCAAGACAAAATGAGTAAGGGTGGTACCAACCCACGGCCCTCGGTCACACTCCTTAGGGCGGGCACTGTTCCAGTACTCCTTCCTTCGACTGTATGCGTTCCGCACGAGTCTGAAGTCCCTGGGGAGACCTTTAAGGATTAAATACATGGGGTTGTTTTTAGACGACCGAAAACACGAGACGAAAAGATGAGAAGACTGTAAAAGACCTTTTTCAGTTAAGTCCCGAAATCAGAAGACGTAAACTTTCTCACAAAGTTAGGTTTTTGGGGAGACTACCGAAAGATCGGACGGACGTCCTGAGCATGTCGACGCGTACACTAACAAACTCCGGAGGACTGGCGTCCTCCGTGTCCTTCGAATTTTGTAGGATCCTTACATCCTCGAAGGCTCCTCAGTTTTAGAAATCTTATTCTGACTAATTTTCAAAGTAAAAACCCCAGTTACGAACGACGGTTTAAAAGTATAGGAAATAAAAATCTATATCAACCATATATCTTTTTGTTCATCATCTGGACCATAATCGTTGTAATCTAGAAACTCAATTCATGGAAGAAACAATATTGGGTGACGTGGAAACAAGATATCTCTACATTGAAATTACGAAATTCCTCTACGTCTAATTTCTTTTTGTGAAGTCCCCTTTGTTTTAATTGTAAGTAATTCCTTCTCTCGGTTTTTCACAATTGTTCGGAGAACCGGTCTTCTATTACATTTAGTGGACTCTGGAAAACATATGTTTTACTATATGTCTTTCTTAGACCCAACGCTTGCGATGTATTAAAACACAATGGGTAACTAGAGGTACAAAATAGTTTTCATATTTTCCGGAAGACTTGTTATTTCCTACCCCCGGTCCCCGGCCCCCGGTCAAAGAGCCCGGTCGAAGAGCTTGATCAGAGAGCCGGACCAAAGAACCCTGAGACCGAGGGGGGCACAGAAAAAGAGAGAAAGAAGAAGAGAGGGAAAGGAAGAGAGACGAGAAATGAAATTGAAGTCCGACTTAGAGGTGGACCCCGCGCCTCCGAGCGGTCCAGATGAATGAACGGGACCGACAATTCTGGGCGTGCTTTCCCTCGAATTCCACTCCGTGGGAATCTATAAGTTCGCCCGCGGCCACCGGGTTGCATCTACCACGTTTAAGGAACAGACCTTAAAATAACCGGAAGGCGCATTTGATTCGATAAGTCGGGAGAAGGAGGTGAATTAGAAGGATGATGCGATGTCAAAGAATTAGATTAGAATGTAATTATTTATTTGTTCAGAAAGGTGAGGTTGCGGCAGGTGGGAAGCTTAAGGGACCTAGGTGGCCCCGACCTGGGGCCGTCAACCCCCGGTCCCCTTTTACAAATATCCCGAGAGTCCCTGTAAAGACACTTTGTGTTCTTTCCCGTTCTGAGTCTTGAGTCTTGGTGGAGATTCTGATCAAAATTATATAGTAGTATGGTGGTTCAATTGGAGTCCTCCTTTCAATCTTTGTAAGAGGAAGTCACGTCTTGTAAAAGACTCTCATAGGAGTTCCCTCAATCTGAACTTGGGTTGAATACCGTAAGAAGGAGACCTTAAGTCCGATCCTTCGTATAACCACCGGTAACTGTTACTATGTATGAATAAGACCCACACCTAAACGGAAAGAACGATTGTCTCGGAACCGGTCGTGAGGATAAACTCCCGAAAGACTCACACTAAGTATCCGTCCTGTAGGGGGTACTGTGTCACGAGTTTCTTATCTGTGAAGTCTGTTCGTCCTATCCCGAGTACTGGTACCCTGGATGACCATCATAATGTAAAGGAGTGGTCGGTCTTCGTCGACCGGAGTGTCTTACGGTCTCGGTAGAAGAATTTTGTGTCGATTTTTCGTCAAGTTGTCCGTCGTGAAGTGTCCCGTGAAACGTTTTCATCTCAGGGTTGGAAATCTTGTACCGGATACTTGACTTGGTCTGGAGATGTACCACGATCGAGGGATTATCCTTCTTATGTCCTCAGATCCTTGTTTCCTCATCTACGTCTTCATCAGGTACATAGTGAGGGTTACTAGATGATCCCCTCAAAAAGAAGGAAAGGGACGTTTAGAAGTAGGATGTCCTAACCTTCAGTACCAGGAGTTTTCCACCATCTGAGAACGGTTCTATGTCGTTCCCAAGATGACTCAATGTTCAATGTCGAATGGTAGTCCGAGGAGACCTGGGGATACAGGTCCTTGTTTATCGACTCTTCCCTTTAATTGTATGACCGTCCTCATTGACTTAACTGTTCTCTCCTGATGAATATCTTGAACACGGTCCTTTTTAAACATACACGTCTTCAGTCCAGTAGGGGACCCCGTAAAACAGTACAAGGGAATCAATTAACGTTGGTACTCACATGTATACGTTATTAGGGGTTTATTCTTGGACTTATTCCAAAGTCGGGAGAGTCCTTACTTCCAGACCTAGTGAGATGTCCGTTCGGTAGTTCTAAGTACTACAATTGTCGATTCCCACTTCCCCTAAGGTTTATCCTCTCTTACTCAATTGTCAACACCGAGACTCGTCTTAAAATCTTTGACCCCGATGTCTCAAATAGGTATCGTTCTTTCCGGACACCTTTGATACCATTTTGAAGATTTTAGACTTCATCTAGACACGTCACATTCTTACGTAACATTGCCGGTATTTTGTTTGCGTAAAGTCTAAAATGACGTTCCTCGTATAGACTAACTGTCGGAGTCAGTAACACGAGACCTCAAATACCGTAACGCATTCGAGACCAATACTCGACGAAGGTTGGTAACCTACTCCTGTCGCGATTATTCCGTGCCCAGATAACATCACGCTATGACCTAAGGAGTACTCGAGACAACCGAGTACTATGTCGAAACGGTTTCACCAGAATCTTTACTATCGAATACCACTTGCTACAGTCTAAGTACTAGAGACTTCTAAATCGAAGCCCTGGTCTCTGGTCAGAGCTAGTGAGTCCAGAGAACATACCGTCAAAATAATGTCACTTTTCTCTGTCTCTTTCGAAGACTGTATCTGTAGTCCTTCAGTCGTTTCTCCCGGGGAACCGTAACCGTTCAACCATATTTGGGGGTTGTTCAGAGGGGAAAGACCCCGACGGAAGTCAGTAATGTTTAGTGGTACGTTGACGTCTCGTCCCGAGTAGTGAACGAAGTGTTTCTCATACAGTGAGTCAATGTGTTCCTGTGGTATCTCAATTATTTCATCTTTTGTATATGACTTTTTCGTCTCTCCGATCTTGAGGTTCTCCAGAATGGCACAGGACTTCTAGGACCTGTTCGGGGGTTCTACTATCGAATACCACTTACCATAGTCTAAGTACTAGAGACCTCTTCTAAATCGAATCCCTGGTCCCTGGTCCGAACTAGTGAATCTCGAAAACACCTCGTCTTAAAATAATTTCACTTTTCCCTGTCTTTCCAAGACTGTATCTATAGTCTTCCCTCTACGTCTCAAGGGAGGAGGGAATCGTTCCCTTAATATATCAATAATATTATTTAGTTTTCTTACAGAGTTCCAACATCTCTAGAATGGTCTGGGTAAGGGTGTCAAATATAAAATGGTATAGTCCTAATCAGTCTTCCAAAAGTTCTTCCTCTTTGACAGGAGTTCGTCCTATGTAAGAAAGATATATTAGGAATCCTTACTTACATCTTTGTTTTTCAAACAGGAAAGGAGGAGGAACTCTTAAGGTCTGGGGATAGAGAAGGAACACTCGGGGTCTGGGGAAAGAGGAAGTCCCTGGGGTCTGAATAGTTGGACGGATCCTTGACTGAGAGAGTAATTATGTGAGTTCAGATTCTGAAAAGAAGAGAAAGGAGGGAGGGAGAGTATAGTATTGACGTAACCCTAAAGTACCAAGGAGGTCGGAGTCCTAAGAAGAGAGAATGAAGGACTCGTAAATCTACACAGATGAAGACTGTGATTAAATTACATGGGAGTCTCACGTTTAAGATTACGTTCATACCGTTGAGGTTGACTTTTTAGTCGAACACAAGTGTCCAGTCAGGACACCCCTTTCGATTATGGAGACTGATATGTGGACTACCTCTTTTACAAATGTATGACTCTATATCCCTTCAAAAAACCGAATATGTACCAAGTCGAACTTATGCCACACTTGAGTTTGGTGAAGTAAGTACTGGATACTTTGTGTGTCGTGTACCGGAAATTGGTAATTCCCCTTCTTACAGGTAAAGTTTCGTTTCCTACTGAAGGAAGGACGCCAAAAGTACAATTGAGAGGAAGTTTCCATTTCAAAGGAAGGGTCTGTGGTTCCGAGACAACAAAGTGACATATGTATGTATGACAGAGAACTTTGAAACTTATAAACGTACAGTGTAAATATGGAATAGTCTAGTCTTTTTCCTTGTACTTTGATACACCTTTGTGTTTGACTCGTCAAAGAACATACCTCTCCGATAGAGGATCCGATGTCAGGAGTCAAACCGAGTTCTTTGAAAGGACAAAATCCAACAAATAATGTAGATAGCTATTCGAGGACTACTCTAAGAAGAGTTTCTGACGAGAGTCTGGAACCTTTTACTTTCGACACATTGACAGTGCTAGGAGTTATGGATCTAATGGTTACGAAAAAAAGGAATGGGACTTTGTCTTTTGTCCTCCCTAAAAGATCACGTCTATTTAGACTTCCTAAAACAAAGTTTTCACAGGAGTTACAGGAGTTTGTAAGTTCAAGTTATATATTGGTTTCGTCTCGTCGATGGAACTTGAATTGTCCGTAAAAGTGGTAAGTGAACCACTGAGTCGACCATTTCTGAGACGGACGTTAAGCCTTCTGGACCCAAGTTGGGGACCCAACCCTTCTAGGGGACCCCTTCCTTGGTGATGGTAAGGTCATAAAACCGACCTCTTAAAGTACCTCAGTGTTTCTCAGTCTGTGGTGACTCACTGAAAGTGATAAGTGTTACGAAATATTGTCCCCAGGGTTTGGAGACCCTAGATTACGGAGTATTAGACTCCACTTCGACTACATTATTTCACGTGTTATCTACATTACGAGAACTTAGTAGGGGTTTGGTAGGGGATGGGACAGGTATCTTTTTGACAGAAGGTCCTTTGACCGGTTACCACGGGTTTTCGACCCCTAGCGACGGAATAATCTTCCCTCCGTCAATGTTCTTATCGAACTCTGACGAGATCTGAACGTCTAACTCCTTTGACTCGACTCTGTTACAGTCAAAAGGGGTATTGTCGAATAAAAATTCACAGACCAATGATGGTAACTCAATGGTGAAACTCAAAAGTAAGTATTCAACGAGGAGGGAGAGTGAGGGTAGACAACATGCGTCTTGTATACCCTTCTCTCATATTTCCTATATAATGAATGACGAACCGGGAACAGTCCTGTTCCGAAGACTTGTCGAGACCTAAAAATCTACTTCGTCTGATTTTATGACGACTTCCATGGAGTCGTTCAACATACCTACTGGTTACACTCAACAAACCTGAAAGAAGACTGTACCTCCGGAGAAAGAGGTAGACAAGAGTCTCCGAACGGGACAGAAGTAGAGATGACTCGGATGAGACTTTCATGGACAATGAATAAATTATTGATAATGGATTTCCTTGTGAGTCGGGGTTTGGATTTGAAACTATAATCTTGTAAATATTGAGTATCTTACTAGAAGTGGGTAAAACCAAGTGTTGGTGTTCATAATCACGGGAGTCGGAAGAATATGACAATCCTGACTGTTCAATGTGTTCCTGTAAAGACGGGTGTTCAGACGAAAGATAATCATTCAAAAAAAGAAAACAAAACATCCCTTTCCCTTCTAAATGACAGACAGACACCACGAAATCTGAGAAGTAGGATCGAACTGTCGACGTAAAATCTTAAGAGTCGGAGATATTAACGTATTTGGTCAAGGAACATTATCGAAAGTATACGAATGAAATAACTTGGACAAGGGACCCCTTGACTCAATAGGTGTTATACCATTGATATTATTAAATTTAACGTACGGGTGTGTCTCGGGAAAGATAAAAGGTAGACAAGAACTTGAAGAGAGTTAGGTCTATTCAGGGATACTGGGGTTTATGGGATACAACCAGAAAATCCTACTCGTTGAAAACTAAGGGGAAAAAGGAGAACTAACTCCTGGTCAAACCACCTCTCCTTTGATCCTCCTGAGGGTTAAAAGACTCTGAGTTCACATCAACAAACAAAAGTAATTTTCACATCCTTAAAATTCAAATATGGAAATTGTGTGACACATACAATTGACCTGAACAAGAAACCAAAAATCTGGAGAGAGGGAAACTGGAACGTTCAAGTCTAAATTCTTTCAGTGGATAACTGAAGTTCGTGGTCTGTTTCCTTCCTCAGATAATAGGGACCAGTCCCAAAAGTAAGTTGTGTCCAAAGGGTTACTCCTGTGACTCAAGTTGAACTCTAAAGTTATTCCTGTAACTCTAGTTGAATTCGGGTTGTTCTAATGGGTCGACAACTCTGTCTACAGATGTACCATCTTTCAAGAAAAGGAAAAATTCTTTTAAAATATTGAAAAATGAAACATATCTCCACATCGGTTAATTGTTTGTTACAGTACTATCAACGTCCACTTGTCACTTCCCTAAGTCAGTATGTATATGTACATAGGGAAGAGGGGGTTTAAGGGAAGGGTAGGTCGGACCATATATTGTAACTCGTCTCAAGGTCCACGATATATCATCCAGGAATAACCAATAGGTAAAATTTATATTGTCACACACATACGAGTAGGGTTTGAGGGATTGATGGGGAAGGGGTATATGAAAGGGGACTTTTGGTAATCGAGAAAGAAAATAAAAAATAAAAAAAAATTAAAAATAAAAATAAAATGAAATGTTATGACATAACCAAAACGGTATGTAACTGTACTTAGGTGGTGCCCACATGTACGCAAGGGTTTGTACTTGGGGGCAGGGTGGAGGCAGGGGTATTGTAGAGAGACCCAGTAGGGGCACGTGGTCGGGGTTCGTACGACATAGGACGTAGCCTGTATCTGACCACTAAGTTAAGAATGTACTATCATATGTACAAAGTTGTTGGGTTTTGGGCACCCTGTGATATTTTCGTCACGATTCTCCTTTCAAGTATCGTTATGTCCGTATGGAGTTCTTTGTTTTTTCAGTTTATTCGTTGATCGAGAAAGAACTTTAGATACTCAGACAAAAAATTCAAGTAAACATAGTGTACAGAAAAATCTAAAGTGTATATTCCCTACAGTACATTATAAAGAGGAAGAGTCTGACTATAAAGACTCAGAGGTGTAAATATCACTCCGTCACCAAAGTCTTTATCGAGTAGAGTACTTGAAGACTTTTTACAACCTTATTGAAGAACGACTTACTCCTGAGTACTAGTCCACACTTCCGACTCGTCTTACCGTTAACCCATGTATTGATCTAACGAATTGGTACAGTAAGGGGTTTGAGTCAGGTAGGATACTCAGACAGTTGGTTTAAGGTACTCGACCAAGTTGAAAGGACGATTGACCGTCTCATTGATGGTGTAACAGTCACAATTAAACCGTAACGAAGGACCTCATCTTCCTAAGAACCTGTATATCCGAAAAAGATTTGGAGGTGACATAGTTCTTTGAGGTCTGAGTTTTGATTTTGGAAGGACCGTGGACTTACGGTCGAATTTGAGTCACGACGGGTACGAGAGTGGACCTTGTACCAATAAAAGTAGGAACTGAACGTTGGGTGAGATAAGTCTACTAGGAGATGAGAAAGGCACTCACAAGACACCGAGTTGTGTAACTTCATACAAGACGATGATCTTACAAAATCGACAACAAGTATGTTTCCACTTGTACAAGTTATATTGATTGTCAGATCGTCCTCTTTCCTGGTGTTTCTGTAGGTAAGTTCGTACTAAGGTGATTCTACTTCAACTCGACTATCAATTCGTTATTTCATGTATTGACGTGGATTTCTTGTATTGACGTGGATTTCTCTTCGGTTTTTTTTGACCTTTACATTTCTATAACTCTCTCTCCTCAAACCATAATAGGTCCTTTCTTTCCACCACATCTACTAGACATCCTCAATTCTTGCCACCAAAGATTCGAGATTTATGTAAGGAAAGAGGATATCCATAATTTATTCCGGAACCTCGATTCATTTATAAAATCACGGTCTGTAGGTAAATTGTGCAGATTCGAGAAATCTAAACAAACGAAGGAATCAAAAGTATTGGTGGAATGTTGTATTCATGATAATGGGAGCAAATGCCCGAAGGGTTCACCGTAGTCACCATTTCTTACGGGGACGACTGCGTTCTCTACGTCCAAGCTAAGGACCCACCCCTTCTAGGGGACTTCTTCCTTTATGGTTGGGTGAGTTCATAAGAACGGACCTTTAATGGTACCGGTCTCCTTGGACCACCCGAGTTCAGGTACCCCAGTGTTTCTCAGTTTGTTGGCTCGGGAGTTTGTATGTAGGAGTAAAATGTCCGTTCTTTTATGACTCCTTATGTCTCCAATTCATACCTATCTAAGTCTCCTGTGTGTCCACCATTCACCATCTCGATGCACAATTTGTCAGACTGTCTTAGACACGAAAGTCATGACAACTAAAGTAGTGGTGTCTTTAACTTTATAACCAAACCAACTAATTTGACTTAACCTTATATCCTGGTTCTAAATTTTGGTAGTAATGAACAAAGGAAGAGTTAGATTTCACTATAAGACTGTCTGACTCATCTGTGAGCGACGTCGGTCGTGTCGTCCGTCCCTAACTTTCACCAATTGTGTGTCAAACCCTTTTTCTTTTATCTCTGCCTTAATTTCAAAATTTCTACCCTGACCCCCTGAGTTCTGGAGAACCTGGTTGTCGGGACAAGGAACCTCGGTGTAGTGAAAATAAATCACAGAACCGTACGTCTTTCATAGACAACACGATACTATTTTAGTCGGAGGAGACAAGGGTCAGTACAGAGAGTAAAATAACTAATGAAACTTGACAATAAAAGAACATGTTCCTCATAGTAGGTCGACATCCAGTATCTGGGTGTATACAGAACCTTTTTGTATAACCACACACTTGTTCGTCGTAAGACTTGAACGTAACTGGGCCGTAAGGTTCTAGGTGTGATACAAAAAGGAATCGAATCGTCCCGTATTACTGGGGTCGATTATTCGACTACATGAAAACGACTCTAATATGACATAAAGATATGAAACGAAAATAAGAAAAGGGTACCACAAAAAGAGTACCGAATCGGTCTCTTTGTCCGCCGACTAATAATTGGGGACGTCTGTGATTGGTGCAAATACTTCTTTTTAGGTAAAAAATGGACGTCCGATGTCTTTCGGTGTCCTGATCTCTGTTGATGAGTCATTTTTCGTACCCTTTCATCATAAACGACAAGGGTTAGAGGTAATTTGTCTACCTAGCAATACGTAGGGAACTCTCCCTGATAATTCTATACCTCTCTCCTCAGTCTTCACAAAGATCAAGACGGGGAAAGTCCCTTCACCGATTCAGGGACGTACTTTTGTCCCTCCAATTAGACGAGGGGAGTGTGACTAGTTCGTCATCTTTGGTCGTCTTTCCCTACGATGTTGTGGTCTTCACAACCAGTCCTTGGTTTTACGTTCTAAAATTTCGATAGACCCATTCAGCCTTTTACCGAAACTCCCGTTCCTATTCTTTGAAAAAAGTTACAATCCGTCAGTAATCACCCCTTCCATTTACGAAGGTTTTCCATGCAACAGTCTCTCTACCTACAAATACCGAACAATAAACTGTCGGTTCAACTTCTTACTAAGAGATGTTTGTACATAATCAACCACCAGTAACGGTTTCTCTTTATAATGACGACTGGTTCTCTATTTCTCAATTCATTGTCGTCGATCTTCCCCTTTGTGTACATGACTGAAACTTAATTGGCGAGTTTGTAGGGGTAAAAAACCGAGAACTATGATGGTGGAGATATTTCTTGTACCTCATTCCGTCGGTTCTTCAGACGAATATCCTTTTTCCTTCTATTATCGAACATAGGATAATGTACGTAGGAATTGAGTACATGGCACTTAGGTCTGAATTGACAAGTACCTTCCTAACAAAGGATGGATCTAGATGGGGTCTCTTAAGAACTATTGTATCCTGTCCATTTAGGTTCTCTTCGGGGTGTTCCCCCGAACCTGAAGACTCACCATCTTGTGTAACTACTTTTCTTTGTCCTCTAAGTCAATGCGACAGTACACGAAAAGGATCCTTACTGTTCATAGGGACGAGACTGGACCTGACGAAGGTGTTTTGGTCTGTCGGATTCACATTCTGACGAATTTTAGTAAAGTGTAACTTGGGTCGAGGTCTCGACAGGACATTGGTATTTGTTCTTCAAGGGTCCACTAGGCTCATCAGAAGTCAATCTTGTTAATCCGAGTGTGTAGTACACTTGTCGACACTTGGTAGTTGGAAATCAAGGAAACTCTGTTTTAAGGATTTTGTTCGGGTTTCTTTTTGACGATCACTTCGTCCGATATAATTCGAGAGGTGATCCTAAATTACAACACAGATCTGTGGTCTAAAACTTTTCATCATTGAAGACTGAATCCCGACTCGAGTTGTACAATCCAACTCGTCGTTGAGGACAAGGGTATCCTAATGACGTTTGTCGACTCAGTGAGACCCCGAAGGGTCACCATTTCTTGGACGGACGATTGAGTCCCCTATATTCTCTGTGTCCGTACTAGGGACCCAGTCCTTCTAGGGGACCTTCTCCCGTACCGGTGTGTGAGGTCATGAGAAACGGACCTCTTGGGGTATCTGTCTCCTCGGACCACTCGACGTCAGGTGTCCCAGTGGTGTGTTCTCAGTCTGTGCTGACTTTCACTGAATCCGTGCGTATGTACGGTAATAACGTTCCTCGTGAAGAGGACTTAGCTCATCAAGAACAATCAACAGGAACGAGAGTAGAAGGGACTACGTTTGAAGGAAGGAGTAGGAAAAGAGGTCCGAAACTGGTCAATGGGAGGAGGTTATACTATCGTCGGTAAAAATGTGGTTAACCGTAACAATAACCCAACAAATGGATGGGACACTGTAGGAATTCTTAAGACTTTCCCTGTTGTCCTTTGTCGTAGGATTCTAAGAGCAAGTACAACATTGGTTCCATCCCTATTTCCAGAAGTAAAAACATGTGTTTACTTTTATTAGTGAGATCTCCTTGGGTCGGTGTCCACTCCGAGAAATTAGGAAGACGTGACAGAACAAGTATTCGTTACTTGTCGTAGACACTCTAAGACTTAGTTCGTGTATCGAATCGGGAATCAATCTTCAATGATGAGTACGTGATTCCTTTTGTTAAATTCGTTATCTGTTTAACTTTATCGTCCCGGGACACCGGAAGGGGGAGGGGGTGTACAATAGACGGACGGAAAACTGACACCTTTTTGAAATTGGTTTAAAAATAGTCTCACTCTTTTACTTTGTTTCCCTTTGTCAGTTTCTTTTGGGAATTATCGAATCAGTGATTCGTTTCAATTCTTGGAGATCAAGGAGTTCCTAATATATATTATAAGGTTCGGTACAGGACACTCGACAGAATATCTGTGACTTTTTGAGTGGTCAATCTTCAATTGATGAACTGGGTTGATACCGGTACTGTATTCGACGGTGTTAAATCTCTTGACCGGAGTTCCTCTACCCCTGTTTGTCTGTGACCTTGACTTCTAATTACCATGAATTAATCCTACTACGACCTGTCTTGTGTACTGGTTAAAGATCTACTGACAGTCTCGACTGACACGACAAAGACGTATATCGGGGGAGGGAGTCAGATACTTTCAATAAAGGGGGACTGACATCTCCTCCCACATTCGGAAACCTGTCGTCAGGGGGAACTGGGGTCAACGATCGTAGGTTTTATTTCGTATGACAGGAAAGGTGGTTAGACCGGAGAAATAACCGAAGAATCACCACTCGTCGACCTGGGATGAAAGCTAATGTTTCAACTCACGAAATCCTTCACGTGAAACTATAGTTTTCCAAGAGGTAATTAAAGTCCGTGACCTTACTCAAAATTCAATAACCTAATTGTTAGACTCAACAAGTTTGAAAAACTACACGTTCAGGGAAAGATGTAGACAAGGGACTTCAAACCGGATAGGAGTAGAGACTCGGGTGAGAATCTTTCAGGCAATGCGTAAATTATCGATAACAGATTTCCCTGACAGTCAGGAATTGATGTCGAAACAATAATCTTGTATCGAGTATCGATCACAGAAACGGGTAAAACTACTGTTCCTCAAATTAAATATAAAGTATCTACCATACTTTTATCAAAGGACGAACCTGATTCGAAGATAGGGACCACACGAGGAGCAAACACAATTGTCAAACCCTACAATCCTATCGGTTACCCTTAAACGACTTACTGAGTCCCTTGAGTTTTATCCCGAAACATTGTTGGATCTCCCCACCCTACCTCTGAGTTCTCCCTCCCCTATATGGATACCAATTAAGTACGACTACAAACCGTCTTTGGTTGTGTTATAGATTCCGATTAAGTACAAACCGTCTTTAGTTATTACATTTCGTTCATAGAAAATTATTTTTCTAAAATCCTACAATTCTCCATATATCTCTGTAGATCGTTAACCTTTCATAAAAAGATTCAAGAAGATATTACGCCGTAGAGGGTGTACCTCTTCAGTATTCACCCGGATCATTTTAGTGTTCCCATTTGTTTTTTTAGAAAGTTCTGATCCGGGACTCGTAGAAAGTACATGAGGAAAGACCCATACTTTAAGTACAACAAGTACAGTTCAAATTTGATTACTTGATTATTGGTCGACCGGGGGAAAGGATTACTAGTCCGGGTTTCTAAGGGTGTATCCCCTTTAAGATTTTACTTAATTCTGAGACCCTCTCCAACCCGACCTTCGTCGCCGAAAGCGGACTCTCTTCTGTAGGTTTGTTAAGCTACCCTTACTATGTTATCTTTTATTTACACCTCAAACCCAGAACAAGGAGCGGGTGTAACGGAACGTTGTTCGTCACAGATAAATTGTAAACACGACTGAGCCCATATGAGTTCAGTAACTATTGGTTCGTCGAGACACGAGTACTCTTGTCTATTCTAAGGAGGTCAAGGTAAGAAGAAAGAGTTCTAACTAAACCGATAAGCTCCAAAAAACATAAAGGTATGTTTAACACTTTAATAAACAAGATCAAGACACTTTTTATGGCAACCATCGAACTATGCCTAACGTAACTTAGACATCTAACAAAACCCATCATATGAGTAAAAGTGATATAACTAAGAAGGTTAGGTACTTGTACCAGATAAAGAGGTAGATAAACACAGGAGAAACTAAAGAAAGTGGTGACAAAAGATATATATCCAGAAATCAAAGAAATCCATCTATATAAGGATTTCTTACCACTTGTCTTAACAAAGGAATTAAAGAGATAAAAGAGTAATAATCACATATCCTTACGTTCCCTAAAGACACACGACTAAAATATAGGACGTTGAAATGACATAATTAACTAATCGAGATCATTGAAAGACCACCTCAGAAATCCCAAAAGATACATCTCCTAGTACGGTAGACGTTTGTCACTCTCAAAATGAGGAAAAGGTTAAACCCAAGGAAAATAAAGAAAAAGACGAGACTAACGACAACGGTTTTGAAGGTCTTGATACAACTTATCATCACCACTTTCACCCGTGGGAACAGAACAAGGACTGAAATCCCCTTTACGAAAGTTAAAAAGTGGTAACTCCTATTACTAACGACACCCAAACAGTATATATCGAAAAGAATACAACTCCATACAAGGAAGATAAGGACGAAAGACGACGGACTGAAGTCCGAGATGACGTTTCGGTGTCATAAATTCTTGTCATACCATGACCGTGTTTCTGTCTTTATATCTAGTTACCTTGTTTTATCTTTCGGGTCTCTATTTAGGTGCGTGTATACCTGTGGAATAGAAACTGTTTCCTCCGTTCTTATATGTTACCTCTTTTCTGTTAGAGAAATTGTTCACCACGACCCTTTTGACCAGTTGGTGAACATTTTCTTACTTTGATCTTGTGAAAGATTGTGGTATGTGTTTTTATTTGAGTTTTACCTAATTTCTAGATTTGCATTCTGGTCTTTGTATTTTGAGGATCTCCTCTTGTATCCGTTTTGTGAGAGTCTGTATTTAGTGTCGTCCTAGGAGATACTGGGTGGAGGGTCTTATGACCTTTATTTTCGTTTTTATTTGTTTACCCTGGATCAATTTTAATTTTCGAAGACGTGTTGTTTCCTTTGATATTCGTTCCACTTTTCTGTCGGAAGTCTTACCCTCTTTTATTATCGTTTACTTCGTTGACTGTTTGTTGATTAGAGATTTTAAATGTTCGTTGAGGACTTCGAGTTAAGGTCTTTTTATTGACTGGGTCAGTTTTTTACTCGGTTTCTTGATTTGTCTGTAAAGAGGTTTCTTCTATATGTCTACCGATTGTGTGTGTACTTTTCTACGAGTCGTAGTGAGTAATAGTCTTTTTACATTTAGTTTTGGTGTTACTCCATGGTAAAGTACGGTCAGTCTTACCGACGATAGGTTTTCAGATGTTCTTTATTTACGACCTCTCCCACGTTTCTTTTCCCTTGGGAGAAGGTGACAAGCATCCTTACGTTTGATCATGTCGGTGATACCTCTTGTCACACCTCTAAGGAATTTTTTGACCTTTATCTCGACGGTATACTGGGTCGTTAGGGTGAAGACCCGTATGTGTGACTCCTTTGGTCTTAACTTTCCCTGTGTACATAGGGTTATAAGTAGTGTCGTGACAAATATTATCGGTCCTGTACCTTTGTTGGATCTACAGGTAGTCGTCTACTTACCTATTCTTTCGACACCATGTATATGTGTTACCTCATAATGAGTCGGTAATTTTTCTTGTGTAAACTTAGTCAAGACTACTCTACCTACTTTGACCTCGGACAATATGTCTCACTTCATTCCGTCTTTCTTTTTGTGGTTATGTCATATGATTTCATATATATACCTTAAATCTTTCTACCATTGTTATTGGGACATATGCTCTGTCGTTTTCTCTGTGTATAGACATCTTATCAGAAAACTTGAGACACCCTCTCCCACTCCCACCCTACTAAACCCTCTTACCGTGACTTTGTACACATTATAGTATATACTTTACTTAGTGGTCAGGTCCAAGCTACGTACTATGTCCTACGAACCCCGACCACGTGGCCCTACTGGGTCTCCCTACCATGCCCCTCCCTCCACCTTCCCCACAAGTCCTAACGTTATGCACATGTGGGTACCACCAAAGTACAACTACATACCGTTTTAGTTATGTTATAACATTTCATTAATCGGAGATTAATTTTATTTAAATATAAAAATTTTTTACTNCTATGTCCTACGAACCCCGACCACGTGACCCTACTGGGTCTCCCTACCATGCCCCTCCTTCTACCTTCCCCACAAGTCCTAACGTTATGCACATGTGGGTACCACCAAAGTACAACTACATACCGTTTTAGTTATGTTATAACATTTCATTAATCGGAGATTAATTTTATTTAAATATAAAAATTTTTTACTTTTTTGTCCATTCTATGTCGATGAGTGTCAAGTACAGGGATTGAGGAGAATGTGAGAGTCTTGACTGTATAATAAGTTCCTGTAAAGATGAGGGGTTCAGACGAAGAGGGATCACCTGTATCCAAGAATAAAACAAAAGGTCACTCCCTCTTCCTAAATGATAGACATAAACCACGATACCCGAGAAGTAGGTTCCCTGAGGATGTAAGAAACTATGTCCCCTAACACGACATGTACGAGAAACAGGATATCATCAATTATAGAGGTCCTCTACAATTGTGTCCTGTCTTGTTTTTATTTATTTGATTTTTTTTTTTTATTCTGGGGTCACTTACTCTGATAGTCTTCCCCTTAATGATCTTGTCTACCTAACGATTGTCGTCACCAGTGTATAAACATAAACATACGAGTATTCTGCGTTATCCGAAATTGAACCGTATTTCAACCGAATCGAAACATCTTCATTTGTTCTGTCAGGAGATAGGAGTCAGGGTAACCCCTCCAGGACTTGATACGTCGGAGAACCTGGGGAGTAGGACCGTCTGTACTTCTACTCTCTCCTACTCCGATTGTACTCAATATGAGGTGGTATGTCTTCGAGGACACAACTATAGGATAACCCTAGGACGGAAAAGTTAATATATACAGGTTCTGGTCACGATGTCTGGGGACCCAGGTCCATGTCAGAGTGTCTATTCTTCTACGATAGTCTTCAATTGTACTAAAGTAACCGAACTACTTTTGTTACACGTAAAACTTAAATTGAATCTAAAAAATTTATCACCTAAGAACTTTGGGTGAATTTTAAACTGAACTCCTAGGAATAGACACCCTAAAGTACCGACTAAGTGGAAAGAATTATCGAGTTTTCGAGAGTAAAATCTCTTTCAAAATTTTACTCCTGTCTACTTAACTGGAATGGGTTTGACTCCCGACTGAAAAAGAGACCAAAGAACATTTCACTAGAGATTCTAAAACCTTACAGTACCTATTATGCTTAGAAACAAACGGACCCCCGAAACCTTGTGTTATTGATCAGGTTGTCACAACACCAGTGTACCATAAGTGAACTGTAGACCTTCTCGACCTCTGTTTAATCGGTATACTCGTCAGTTGGTCCAGACTCTACGGGTTCGGGGTCAGTTCATAGGTAGAGACCTGTGTTCTACTCATAGGGACCTTCTTCTATAAGGTACCTACCAGAGTGTGATGACGGTCCACTGTCCACGACGGACACTGAGGTGACCCTCTTTGACCTTCGAGATACGTAACTTAGAAAGTTGTAAAGACGGGTACGACTAAAATGAGACGTAAGAAAGTGACATTATGTCACACCGGTACTCATATGGTCGATAATCACTCAAGTGTCAGGAAGTTTCTTAATGGATTAAACTCCTACGATAATTCTCTAGAGAAGTCTCTTTCCCACCTAAACACCTGGGGTTTGAGATCGATCTAGTCTTCACCTCACCAGAAACCTGACAAGAAGTAGAAGTGTCTTTAAGTTAAGGAAGATAGTCTCTACAAAATTCAAGGTTCAATCGTGAAATTGAATTGGGTTATAGGTGCAAGAAAGTAACTCTTTAGAACTAAACTCATTAAAGGAAGTTGAAAAGTACTCCAGTATCTGTGGAGTCACTGTCGGAGTGTCATTCTTCTTACATTTCAGAATGTAAGAAGGTACCGATTCGAGACGACGACGACGATTCAGCGAAGTCAGCACAGGCTGAGACACGTTAGGGTAATTGTCGTCGGGTACTCCGAGGTGTCAGGGATCCTAAGAGGTTCGTTCTTGTGACCTTACCCAACTGTAAAGGAAGAGGTTGCGAACTTTCACTTCAACGAGTCATCACAGGCTGAGAACCGCTGGGGTACCTGACGTTGGGTGGTCCGAGGAGGTGGGTACCCTAAAAGGTCCGTTCTCATGACCTCACGCCACGGTAACGGAAGAGGTAGATTCGAGATTACACAGAGTTTTGATTTCATCTCGATGGGAGAGTTCAAATACTAGGATACGTGTAAAAATGACACCACGAAATCCATGAATAAAAAGATTCAATCGAAAGTCAATCCTTTTAAGTCACGTTTTTGAAACAAAAGTCAATCCTTTTAGTTCAGGTGACTGTATTTACGCGATTCTTCCTTTACGTAGAGAAGTAAAGAAGGATAACCGTAATCACCGAAACTCTAAACTCGGATATGTGTAAGTGTAAGGGACTCGTTCTACGACTCCACACCTTTTTAAACTGAGATTAACCACAGTAAAAGATGGTACACGAGACATGGGTATCCTTCGTCCTAACACCAAATTTTCACTTCTACAGATTAAACCACCCCAAAACCCAAGTCTATTTCTGTAAATGATGACTGTAATGAAAATTTCGTATCTCTATTATATACTAGATAAAGTGAAAAATTTTATTAGTACAGTAGACGAAATTTTCAATTTGTACACCCTCCACAATTCCAGATTCAGATCTTTCGGATCTGTAGACCACCAGTAGTACGAAGTACAGTACAATTCGTGGACAGTGTTCTTTTAACTCCAAAAGTCAAAGATGTTTGTTCACGATTAACGAAGAATTTTTCGTTTAAAAAGTAGTAGTGTAGTAACTTTGGTGCTATGGGTCACGATGTGATAAGATTTAGTGGATCTTATGACGAAAGAAATCTTCAGATTTATAACTGTAAAGTCGGTAGACTAGACAAACAAGACTTTAGTTTAATCTGATTGTTCCCCTGTTAGAAAGAGAAATTAACTCCAATCTTTGACTAGTTCTGATCCCTATCTTTCAGATTCTTATATCAGTCTCTTCCTTTTTTTCAGTCAAGACTAGTTCCTGAACCGTCTTCTGATATAGAACAAAAGAAGTATCCATTTGTTCTCATATACACGTCCTGTCATCCACTTCAACACCAGTCGTTCACAAACCGTCTTCAATTCCTCAGTTATCAGACTCAGATTTTGTGACATGATATCGGTTCAAACTCTTTCTTACGATGTCATGCATATAAAGTCTGACGAAGAACGAGAACCTTTTTTTAGAGTAGAGGTACCCTTTCTTCGTATGTTTAAGGGGTACAGGAGAAGTACTACTAAGGGTCGACCTCGTCTTAACTTTGGTACGTCGTGATCTTCGGTCACTACCCCGACAAGGTTCTACGTATACTATCGCACATTATGGAAGTTGAGAATTCTACGGGTCACACTTTGTATACGGATCCAAACCGTTGTTCAAACACAGGAAAAAGAATCCTTCTCTCAGAAATCTCTATGTCAAAGGTCTTATATCAGAAATTCAATCGACAAATGACGAAGAGGGTTTCTCTTCCCCGAGGTCTACTTACCCAACTATTGATTACCTTTATAGGTAATCAATAGTAATCAATTGTAATCAATTGTGTTTATAGGTAATCACAAAAAATTTTTTTAACCTTATCGTTCCTTCTAAAGGTGACTCTTGTGGTCAAGGGTTTCTCAAAAGGATTTGAAATGCGATACGGTGACTTTATATGTACAGTCATCACTCTAGAACATTGAATATTTTTACGTGAACACAATGAAGGTACCCCTTCCGTTAAGACGGAAACTTCTCCCACGTCAACCTACATCCTCTCTTATTCAGTATAAGGACGGTGTCCTTCCTAAAGTCGATATCGGACTTATAGTAAAGGGTCCACCGTGATCATCATTTCTCGGAAGGACGGTTACGTCCTCTGTACTCTCCGTCCAAACTAAGGATCCAGTCCTTCTAGGGGGATCTCCGTCGGTACCGTTGGGCGAGGTCATAAGAACGGATCTCTTAGGGTGACTATCTCCTCGGACCACCCGATATCGGGTATCCCAGCGTTTCTCAACCCTTTGTTGACTCCGCTGAATCATGCGTAGGAAGTGACCTCGGTAATATCTACCGTTCTTGGTAGGTATAAAGATTATAGGTAGATTCGTTACAAAAGGGATAAATCTGGGTCTTTGTTCCATACTCTATTTTTTAAGTGAGTCCTCTAATTGGGTTTATGAGTTGGACTCCCAATAAAAAATTTGATCGGGGACTTCGTCTCCGTATGAAGGTAAAATATTTTGGACTAGTTTGACCGAATCCAAATGGACCTATTATCTTTCAGTAATTATCCGTACGTAGTCAACTACCTTAGAAATCCAACCGATTTATAATTATGTTATCGTACTTTCGTTCAAGAGTTCCTTACGATCATCTGACGGACTCCTCTAATTCCCTATCCATGTACTTAAAGACGAAGTCATTATAGTACATCATTAAAATGGTTCACCTGTCCTTCACTCCGGAGTACAATCTCTTCCTGATTTTCCTCGTCGCCCTCTCTTCACCCCACTCCCCTCTACCGACAGAAGACTTTCACTGTACCCCTCAGGGGTGAGGAGAGTGGATTGGAATAGGTACCGGGAAGATGGTCGTTGAGAGGACTTTACGGTAGCAGACACCGGTAAGGATAGAGAGAAGTCGACTAAAGACTCCACCCTCTCCTCCCGGTCCTCTTCCGTCCCATCCCTCTTTAAGAAAATATCTATTTCCTGAAAGGTGTCCGGTTCCTCGGATAGTATGGTCCTCATTGCCTAGACCGTTTTGGGTATGAATCCGCGGACTCCTTGGAATGACCAGGGGTATGGTTTTTTATCTGTTTCGGTTACCTAACAGATTTGAATCAAAATGATGAAAAGAACTGGGTATTTCTTATAGTACCTATAAAATATAGGGAAGGGTTAGTATGTATGTTCCTGACTGTATAAACTCAGTCCTACCAGAAACTTCTTATTAATCTGGAAGTTAATAAGTACTTCAGTGTACAGATCTTAAGACTTGTCTCTTAAGTTCCTCGGATTCTTTAAACTTCAAATTCCAGATTCTGTCCTCCAAACGTCAGAGGGAACCAGATCACGTCGTCTGTGACTAGTCGGTGTGACTAAACGAAATCACTTCGTGAACTCGGGGTTCTACGACGATGGTTCTTCGGAAATAAACAACCGGAGGGGTCCTCAACAGAGTCGGAGTCCTTGAAGTTACGGTGCAGAAGGTCTCGTCGGGTTACGACACCAATAACACTGGGTTGATTCCCCTTTCGACTTTCCGGTAAGATCTCTCAAGAACCTCATCGGTTCCGATGTAACCTAGACATGGTTTCAAGTTAAAGAGAGACGGAAGAAAGGTATATGTCACGTATGTCCCGAAAAAAAAACAACAAGATTAAACCCCAAAAACCGGTACGTCGTTTCGTGCACCCTAGAACCAAGGGACTGGTCCCTAGTCTGGGTACGGGGGACGTCACCTTTACGTCTCAGAATTGGTGACCTGAAGGTCCCTCGAGGGTCTCATGAGGAATTCGTAACGACGTTTTGATCATAAACCATGACAGATTGAGTCATCGGGTGAACTGAAACGGTTGTTTCCGGGCAGATCAATTCCGATACCAAAAAGGACACCAGTACATACCTGCACTCTCAACCTGACACTTCTTTGGACTCGTGGCTTCTTAACTACGAAAACTCGACACCACAACCTCTTCTGAGAACTCTCAGGGAACCTGACGTTCCTCTAGGTTGGTCAGGTAAGACTTCCTCTAGTCGGGACCCTAAAGAAACCTCCCTTACTACGACTTCGACTTTGAGGTCATGAAACCGGTAGAGTACACTTCTCAACTCAGTAACCTTTTCTGAGACTACGACCCTCCCTAACCCTCGTCCTCCTCTTCCCTTTCTGTCTCCTACTCTACCGACCTACCGTAGTGCATGAGCTACCTGCACTCAGACTCACTTGAGACCCTCAACCACTACCTGTTCCTCCGGACCGTACGACGTTAAGTACCCTAGCGTTTTTCAGTCTGTGCTGACTCACTGACTTGACTTGAGTCACCGGTGATACATGTGTATCGATAACTTGTGAACTTGACATCGACGACACAACCCAGGTGACCCTCCTTCCTTCCGTTCTCCCTAAGATAGAACTTCTGAGAGTCGGTAGAATTCTGTCCTACACTTACCCCGGACTTGGGACAAGATCTTACTCCTTTGGTAGCAATTTCTCTTTGGTCCAGAGGAACCTTTGGGAGAGGAGTGTCTACCTTTTGTTTCTAACCTTCGTTTCCAGTTCAACAGAGTCTAATTGTTATCGCGGACACGGACGTACAACATTAACAATTAAGAAGACGTGGACGTACAACATTTTGATTCATTTAATGATTGCACATTGGTCAGTCTTGACCCCATATTTTGGTTCAGGAGTGTTTCGCCCCAGGAACAACTCTCGGTTAAGGGGAACCTGGGTGACCGTATTATTTAACATGAGGTGACAGAACTGACAAGAGGCTCCACACAAAACACTGATACCTAAGGTGTTGTCGACCTCCGGAATATTTGAGTGTACGTAAGATCTTGTACTTTTTATAATTCTTTTACGGTTCCAACTAAGTGTCTATCTAGATGAACCCTCGTATTCCGTTTGTACTTACAGACGACTTGTCGAGGTGAGTTCCATAGGAACCTACTGTCTTCTCTCCCATCAGGAGGATTGCCTGTGTTGAAACGGTCGAGTGGACCAATAGGTAACACACACCACTTTTTTTAGAGGTAGGACTCCCAATTTACGTATGTAGACTACTCGTCGTCGGTTCTGAACTGACGACCGGTTTCCGGACCCTCTCTTTTTGACTTCTACTATATCTCATCTCCGTACGTCTACCCTCATCTCGTTCCATAGGAGTATCTCGTGTGATTGTGGGTCGTCTCGCGTGGGTTGATCACACGAGATTGTGGGTCTCGTGTGATTGTGGGTTCTTGTGATTAGTTCATCTGTGACATACTTCTATGACGTTATAAATCGTTAACCCTTTATTCGTGAAGTACAGTATATGGTAATCTTTAGTTTTCTTGTTACACGGGTGTCCCCATTCTACTGATGGCCGATGGTTTGATCTGAATTCCAATATAATTTCAGGTACTGTAATGACGACACAGATACTTCAAACTCTGTGACTCTTCAGTTATCTTGTGTATGGATCTTTGGTATCCTCACTATTTAAAGGGTACCTATACTTTCTATTTTCCGTGTCGGTTGATATGTCGATAGACGTTTGTGTTTGGACGAAAACATTATTCTTTCGTACTGGTTTAGACGGGTCCATGTAACAAGTTTATCCATCTTTAAGAATCTAAGTCCTTTATGTCTAAGGTAACCTTTAACAAGTCCTATCGTTCCGGAAGTTTCCCAATCTTTTTTTATTTTGATTCACTTTATTATCTCGAGATCCTTTTCCTTGATATAAACCTTCTACTCACTGTACCTTTAGGTTAAATGGTTTTTAGAAACGAAGAAATCAAAGACGAGTTGAAGTATCCAAAAAACTCCAAGAAATGCGGCCTCTTAACTACGAAAACTTGACACCACAACCTCTTCTGAAAACTCTCAGGGAACCTGACGTTCTTCTAGGTTGGTCAGGTAAGACTTCCTCTAGTCGGGACCCTAAAGAAACCTTCCTGACTACGACTTCGACTTTGAGGTCAGGAAACCGGTGGAGTACGTTTCTCAACTGAGTAACCTTTTCTGAGACTACGACCCTCCCTAACCCCCGTCCTCCTTTTCCCCTGCTATCTCCTACTCTACCGACCTACCGTAGTGACTGAGTTACCTACACTCAGACTCACTTGAGGCCCTCAACCACTACCTGTCCCTCCGGACCGCACGACGTTAAGTATCCCAGTGTCTCAACCTGTACTGACTCGTTGACTTGACTTCGAGAATCCTGTGAATTTAGGACAGAATTCTGTGTCCAGGTCTACGTAATTTCTGTATGGACGACCTCAAGTAGGGTCAAAAACTGAGTCTAAATCTCTTCCTGGTGGTCTAACTGTCCCATTCGGGACGACACGGTGTATTCTTACGGTGTAAGGTTGACGACCTCTTTACCTGTTACAAGTGAATTATGGGAGAACTGGAATTACTATCTGTAGAACTCTCGTCCCTTAAAACAATCTTTACGATAACACAAGTAAGATAATAGGGTTTCAAGAATCCGGGTCCATCTCATCTAAACACGTGACCTCGACGTTATTCGTACACAAGACTTCGAAGTTCTATTACAAAGTTCCATATCACAGTAAAACTAAACCATGTGAATCATTCGGGAGGTAAGGAACAGAATGATTAAACAAAAACCGGAGGAACAGACTCTTCTGCTCTCTGATCGGAGAGTGAAGGGTCGAGTCAGTGACATGACTCAGCAGAGATATAACGTCAGATCACAGATAAGTCAGTGACTAGAAACCCCGGAGATTCATGGAAGATGTAGAACTTAATGGTTTAAGATACGGGAGTCTAGATGGTGCACCAATCAAAATATACTTTTGAACTGACTTGTTCACAGGTCCTTGGGGTACCGAGTCTGTAACTGTAAGACAGACACCCACATATACCGTACTCTCCTTCTCAACTTACCGTCTGTGGAAGGGGTCACGGTCACTCGGGGTGGGTTAGACGACCTCCGGACTCGTCTTGTTTCCGACTCATCCTTCCTTGAGGAGGACGGACTGGGTGGAACTCGGTCCTGCAGCCGGAACGGGACGGACACCTGATTGACTTTGCACCGGAGAAGAAGAACCCAGAGCAAGGAGGTCCGAAAGTCTGGTCTCACATACGATATCCGAGGGACCAAACGTCCGAAAACTTGAACCTAACCTTGATGTGTAGTCGAGAGGACACGGACTGTCGACGTCCAATTCTTAAGAGTCGGAGGTATTAACATGTTTGGTTAAGGAACATTATCGAAAGTCTAACGAATGGGACCAGCAGGACGAAGGGACGTCTTCACTCACTAGGTGTGATACTGTTGATGAAATTAAACGTACGGGTGTTCCTCGGGAAAGACAAGAGATACAGACAAGAACCTGAAGAGTTAGGTTTATTCAAGGATAAGACTTATGGGATAAGACTAGAAAATCCGACTCGTTGAAAACTAAATGGAAACGAGAGAAGTGACTCCTGGTCAAAACCACCTCTCCCTTGACCCACCTCCAGAGGGTCAAAACTCAGTGTTCAAATCAAAAGTATTTCCGTATTTGTGTTTGATGGACGGGAAAAATTGTATACGTGATACATACGATAGGTTTATGACCAAAAAATAAGAACTAGAGATCTCAAGAGAGAGAAGTGGGACACTTGATTCTGAATCTAATTCCTTTAGAAAGTGACTCAAGTCCGTGGTCAGTATTTTATCAGAGGGATAATGGGAATGGTTCCCTGAACATTAACAGTAATAGACTGTGTATTAAGACGTTATCCCTGTGTCGGGGACTTCATCATGTCAGATTCGGACTGTTCTATTTCAGTCGTAAACTCTGTCCATAGATGTACTACCTTTCAAGGGTACACATGTCCATGTCACACCCTTCACTATCTTAACCATGACTTACTATTTGTGATGGACCTCTGTTTACTAAATCAATTACTATCTTCGTATATTAGGAACCTCTGACACCCTAAATTGTCTCCAACCCTGTGTGGGCTTCCTACGTGTATACTAATGCTAAGGTCCATTGTCCTATCGGGACTGAGTAGTAATCATTTCCATCCTTTAGTCTATAGGATCCAAATAGGGGTCTTTAGTCTGTCTTGTACTAGTGACTCATGTATGTTCACAATACTGTTGAACCTTATACCGTGGTTGTAGATTTCGGTAGTAATCAACGAGTGAAGAGTTAGGTTATACCATAAGACTACCAGACTCAGTCGTGATTGGTCGAAGTACTTCTTTGTGGAAAAAGTGGACATTTGATATCTCGGTATCTAATCTCTGTTGATAAGTCGTTTTGTACCTCTCCTCATAAACAACAAGTCAAAGGTAATTTGTCCACTTAGTAATACGTAGGAAACACCTCCCCAGTAATCCCATAACTCTCTTCTTAGTCTTCACAAAGAAGATTAAGACGGGAGAAGTCCACACGTCAATTTAGGGAAGTACCTTTGTCTAATTCGACGAAAGAAGTGTAACTAGTTCGATCCTTTTGTTCGTGTTGTCCTAAGGATACGATGTGGTCCTCGAAAACCTACGGAACTTTGATACCTGACAATTTCAGGGTCAAAGTCCTTGGTTTCACGTTCCAAAATTTACCTTGGACCTATTTGTACTTACAACAGAAACTCCCGTTCCTATCCTCAGAAAAACTTGTGACCGTCTGTGATCATCTCTTCTGCTGACGAATGTTCTCCATAAGACAGTCTCCCTACCTACAAATACCTTCAATAACTTGTAAGACCCACTTTCCGCTAAGAAATTTTTACTCCTCAGTAGACGCCACCAGTTCGGTCTTTGTGGAGGGGAACAGACTCGACACAACTCGTGGGGTAAACAGGACTCCCTGAAAGTCGACGGGGGTTTCAGACTCTCAGGTCAAGGACGAGTCTCGTTTCTACTGTTTTCGAGTTCCTCGTAGACCATTCTTTTTTACAAACGTATGTTTGTCCTTTTAGTCTATAATAGTCACCATCTCGAGCCTGTCACTTCTATATACTTCCGGTCCAGGTTCTTCTCTGTTTTCAAGACTTTTGAATTCTGTTTTTACCGACTATTTATACAGTCATTTGGACGATTTAGTTTATATATTGTTACCTTTTTCGATAGGGGAATTTTGTACTAATTAATCGATTCCACATAGTTAGTGATTTTGAGACTCCTATTTTGAGATGGTAACAATGGTTAATTTCTACTGGGGGTTGTAGTTACAATACTGTAATTTGGTTCGTAAAGAGGAATTTTTATCATTTTTATTTTGATGTCTTTTCTGTTTCGTTCTACGATTGTACGGGTTCTTTGAACACGAACCTAAAAAACACCGGTTCAACAAGTCAGGTTCTAATTAAGAATTCATTTTTTACTCTCAAGACGTTGTTGGTTCTTTGAAAGTCGGTCAGAGATTTAAGTTTTTTGGAGTCGGATGATCGTCACATTGTCATTTTTTACTATCTTGGAGAGTACTACTGACGTTGATTTAAACCCTCGTGGTGTAGAGTCTCGTCTGTTGAACACGATGGAGGATAATCTTCAGTGGTGTCACCTCGGACTATGTGTCACCCACGAGTCACGATCAGGGGTGGAGAGGGGCATAAGAACATCAGGGGGAGAACGTCTAAAGGACTTCAGAATAAACTCCTGATACGAGATATAAAGGGGGAAAGTCAGGGTAGTGTGAGTGAAATCTGTGGGTCGATCTATGTCTTTGATTCAAACACATTTTATACAACTATGTGTACTTGTCTCAAATAAAACCGATATTACCCACTTGATTACCAACTGAAAGTTGTAAACGTAAAGTAGAGTGTTTCCACATACAAGTTTATTAAAAACAGAGTTAAGTACATCGATAAATTTGACCCCATGGGAACCTGACTCGTTAGACATAGGGTTAAGAGATTTTTCAGAATCAAATCAAAGAAAAAATTTAGGGAAGATTGAATGTTCTCCTTTTCAAGAAAATCCACTTGAAACCATGTATCAACTCGAAACATTGACAAAACAAGAGGTACTTTCGTTTGAATATAAACGGTATAAAAAAGATCACATAACAATAAAATTTATTTTCTACGACAATGAAGTACAACTATGTTTTACAAAACCAGAGTGAAGACAATTTGGAAAATTTATTCACGGTTCAATAATTAACTTCTGTGAAACGTTAGTCAACTTTTATCATAACAAAGTAAACTACCCAAAACACAGTAGAAATAAGGACGATGATAATTTGAGAAGTCCTATCAGTAAGGAAGGAGGAAAAACTACTTACACATAGAGAGGAGTGATATGGTCGAACCTTTTCTCGAACGGAGACGAGGATGTACACCGTTAGTTCCCCCCTACTCTTACTACTGAGGGTACCAAGAGACATCGCGACTCGTTTTTAGAGGGGGAGGACGGGGTAAAATAGGTGGGTCTCTTCTTTAGCCTAACTAAAGTGTGGTTTAGTTATTTCCCTTGTCCTATGATACGTTTAACTGTATCTTTTCTTATTAGAGGGAAGGGATTTTTTTTTTTCTTCAGTGATGTCATTATGGGTTCTGTGGTACTTTGTTCCGGAGTTCTATACGGATGGTTACAATCAAACCTTTCCCGGAACTCTATCTCAATAGTGTTTATTGAGTAGACCATAGTTTTGTCCACGAAGAGTCCTGTATTCTGTGAATAGTTCTTCGTATCGTCGACTTTACCATCGGTCCGGACGAAACAAAAGATTATGATTTATCTTTTCAGTTTTTCGTAACTGGTCGTGTCTGTATGGTACCACTTTTCTTAAATATCATCTACCTGAGTTGGGTTTATTTGACACCTCTTCTCTTTTCGAGTAGTCTCACCTTTTGACCGTTTCCTTTTCACACTTTTCCGAAGGCTCAAGTCATCGGTGGGTCGGACTCGGGTTTCGTGTTTCACTTTTCAGTCAACCCTGGGGGACCTGATGGTATCGTCTTCTAATTTTTTGTTTGTTTGTTTTTTTTCTTTGGAAATGCTATAAAAGATTTACGGATTTGGACTAATTATTCTCTACAGGTTCTTCACCATCATAACCAATGTGACTTACTGGATTAATTTTTATAGGGTCTACAGTTTTTTTTCAAACAATCTATAACCTATACGGAGTGTACATGACTTTGGTAAGTTCAGGATGACTTTTATAACAGTGTTAGACTCTTCCGGTAAAACCGTCCTCAAGTCGGATAACTTCTCTACGTTGTACCTCAGAAACTGTAAGACTGTCATATCTTCAGTTCAATCTAGACCTGGTTTGTAACTCCAAACACGTTGGTTCTTTGTTTGACTTCTTCGGCAGTAACTGTTACAACTGGATCCTAGTCTGTTTTTGTCTTTACCTTTTATTCGTAGGATCTTTGTACCATAAAGTTCTGACTTTTACTGGATCTACTGTTTATAAGTTGGTTACTTAAATTTTGAGGGTTATGTCTATAATAACGTCTTACGAATTTATACACAGACGATGAGGTATGAACGTTTCACATCTCTTCCTACGTCAAACTACCTTGTTTAAAACGTAAATCTCGTGATTTCAAAGATTGTGACCAATCTGTAAGTTCCAGAAGTTCCCTGAAGATTTAACGATCTATACAATTTATTGGTAATGGGTATTTAAAAGTTCTCAATTGTCTCAACCCTGTCTCAACTACGACATAGTATACGACGTAACATGAGTCTCGGACCGGTCTCTCTTTTCTTCACTTCGAGACTATTTGTGACCCCAACATAAAAAGTTCCCCCAAAACAACCAAACAACACCGAAGTATATAGGAAATCCAATTCTCAACGGTCCATGAATTCATAAGTGTCATCAGTCACGAAAATGATTACAAGTGAGACATCGTCGACAACTGGAGACAGGAAACCTTTTCGTTAAGATGGAATAACTAGAATTATCTGACTCAAAAAGAGATTCCATTCAAAACAGTTCCGTGAATCGAACGAAACAGTGGATCAAGATCATTGGGGATAACGATACCAGAGGAGACAGGAACCCTGTAACGGGGATCAAGAACAGTGATAGGTCGTTACGGTCGTCCAACCGTTGGACATCAGAGAACCGGAGAATAACATCGGTTACAGTGGTTCTATTAATTGATTTATGAGGTGAAGATTCTCTTCTATGAAAACCTATTCTTTTCTGCACGTATTTGGATCAACCATAAGTCTTGGAATTCAGAATCAAGGAAATTCAAGGCAAAGTTTAGACTGATAGATTTTACAATTTTGAATTGAAGATAACGAAGTAAACTATATTAACTATCTGATAACAAGTGAATCAGCACAGACTGTGAAACGTTAGGGTACCTGACGTCGTGTGGTCGAGAAGGGATACGAACAAAGGGTCTAAAACGAGTGTGAGTGTAGGTGACTCACCTACTACGGTAGGTTGTCAGAGTAGGAGATAGTGGACGGAGGGGAGGACGGGAGACAGAAAGGTCGTAATCCCAGAAAAGGTTACTCAGTCGAGAAGTGGAGTACACAATCTCCATAACTTCGAAGTCGGGAAGGTTACATATAAGTCCCAACTAAAGGAAATGCTAACTGACCAAACTAGAAGAACGTCAGACTCCCTGAGAGTTCTCAGAAGAGGTCGTGGTGTCAAACTTTCCACGAGTTTGAACCGTGAGTCGGAAGAAATACCAGGTTGAGAGTATAGGTATGTGTTTGACCTTTGTTTGATTCTAGTAAGATAACAAAAACTCTAACGTAGGTTCATGACGTAAAGTCTGAGAACGACTAATACTTCTGATGAGGTAAAAAAGATTTCCTCAGAACGGGTGTCATCATCTATAGTGTCATCATCTATATTACCAGTAGACTTAATTTAAACGGATAAAGGTAGGTAAAATCCAGTGAATAAGGAATTTTACAGTTGTAAGTGAGAGTGGTAGACGACAAACTGGCGTTAAGTGGACTAAGTACCTGGATTATAAGGTCCAAGGATACGTCATGATAAGAAATGTCGTCTGAATGAAAGTGGTCTATGTTGGTGTTGACCCGTAGTAAAAGTGAAACCGAGTCGGAAAAGGGAGAAAGACCTCGGTAAAGAGGTATGAAGAGAGGTCTTCGTATAATCTGTAGATGACTGGAGTACCCGAGTAGAAAGTGACAGTATACAAAAATCGAAAGTATAATAAGTACCCCAAGAGTTCCGTTCTTACGACTGTACCGAACGGTAAGAGAAGAGGTCCCTGACACAAAACAGTCTTGAGGTAGGTACTGGGTAGAAAAATCCACCGGGATGTGTCGTACCGAGTATCAAACTCAATGTGTTTCGACACTGAGATACACTAGGAAAACCAATCATAAGAAACTAATACCAAAAGTAAGACAAACGGGATACTACCTACTCCTAATCTCCGGGTACGTTAGAAGGACTACCCTACCTGAGTGACACCCCTTTTGACCCAATACGAGACAACCTGTCCCGGTACTAGTCATTTAGAAATTAGGTTAAAATACGACTACCCACCCCGACACGAGGGAGGGATATCAAACTGGATTCCTTCGGGTCAGGATTTCAAACTTCAGAGACACCACCCGATATCCGTGATACCCTCCCCATCACCGTTGGAGGAGGTTCTTCTGAATACGGTCGTGGGGTGTACGGGACATCGGGACGACGACGGTCACGACGACTGGGGTGTCGTCCACTGACAACTGGGTGTGGAGACGGTCTTTGAAGCTTTGTGTACGTTCAGATTGAGTCAGAGAACACCCCAGTGACGAGGAAAGAGAAGTCGGGACCACGTGTGTTTCGAAACAAACAGGGTTCGCAGACGAAGGGATCCGGACACCCTCTAGACATTAGTTTAGAGGGACTGGAAGTTTTCAGCCTAAGGGACCCCTAAGGGTCAGGGAAACACTCTAGGGGTCTAACCCTTCAGACTTCCTCCGGATCTTGAAAGTGACGTCACACTCTTGAAGAAACCATATTAACAAGAGATCAAACACCTAATGGGTACTTCCTGGATTCGATGAGGTAAAACAATTGTCTTTTTGAGGTAAAACATTCAAAGGTCCTTTTCTCGGAAACCTTTAGGGGACTGGAGTGGGGTGGTGGGTGCTCGGTTAGCCTGGGGTCTGGTCTTAGAGGACTGAATTGCAAGTCCTTGAACACCAGATGGATCCATTATCCCTGGTTAGTTTTTGGTTGTGTGTGGGGAAGCTTTCTTTCACTGGTTAATCTGTAGGGGGATGTATCTTTAAGAAAAAAAGGTACTTGTGAGGGATATATTCGTTATATTGGGTTTTGGGCCCCGAGGAGGGATATCGGTGACGTAGCCATAGCCACTCTCGGGGTCGAACTCGAACCATTATTTTTGAGAGAACGAAAACGTAGTCTATAGTCGAGGGACCACCAGTAGCCCTCTAAAGCGCTGAACCCGTATTGTAAACCCCCGAGCAGACCCTAGAGGGTGGCCGAGATGCCTTTCTGGCTAGGTCTCTCAGTAGACGTCGGTAATTCGAAAAAAGACAGAAAGAAAAGCAAAGACCGTCCCGGATAAAAGACTCTGGCCATATACTGAGTCCACCTGTACGGTTGCTCAGTGACCAACCCCAGCAACCCTCTACAGGGGCTGGGACCGCCCCCGCCCCCCCCCTGCCTCACGGGGACAAGAGACATCTGCTATCGTCCAGCGAGGGTGACTTGGAGATAGGAACCAATGACTATTAAAATTCCTCCAGTTCTACGCGCGAGTACTGGAATCACATCTTTAATTTTCCTTATTTAATTAATGAAAAACGTGACGTCTTACCGGCTGAAAGGTACATCCGATCGGGAGTCTTCCGTGGAAACTCAACCCTTGACATGTGGCTCAAGCCCTATAGTCAAGGCTAGCGCCTAGCCTGTGGGACTGGTTCAAAGGATATAGTATCATACCCTTTTATAGTATAACGAGGGGGAAGAATCCATTTTGAAAAAACGGAGTTGTCCCCAAAAGATGGCGAGTCCACAACCACTGTGCACATCCTTTTTTGGACTTCTTAGGGTTCCTTGGACTTGTTTACCGCGACGATATGGGATAGAACGTCTCCCCTTGTCTTCTTGAAGAGAAAGGAGGGGGAATGGTTAGGGGACTTGGCGGTGTCCGGGGGTGGTAAGGAAGTGGGTCCTTGTTTTGTGTCCCACCCCCCCCCACCCCGGGTGTGTTTTATGAGCGGTAGTCGCTCGGTCCAGGGGCCTCCCCGGCCGTCTGAGTTGGCAATGGGAAGGGAATGCTCACCGGTCGGGGGAGCTACTCCGTCCNTTTATGAGCGGTAGTCGCTCGGTCCAGGGGCCTCCCCGGCCGTCTGAGTTGGTAATGGGAAGGGAATGCTCACCGGTCGGGGGAGCTACTCCGTCCTTTGGTTGGAGTAGTTATGATCGGGAAAAGATGATCACTGGATATATTGACCTTTAGGGTTTTACGATTCAAGAGTCTGTTGGGATCTCGAAATTGGTCAGAAGATCTTTGACGAAAAATGAGTAGTCGGGTGGACCCTGCTGACGGTTGTCGACGAGGTCTAAGAGAAGTGGTGTCTTCTCTCTTTTTCTTATGTCTTACTCCGGGCATTTTCCCAGAGTCCCTGTTTACCTCTTGGGTAGTGATTATATCTACTTTAATTGTGGAGAAAAGGAAATAGTACTGGGTTGACCCTAATGTTATACCGTGTTCCATTCCTCTCCGAGACCTAGATGGTGGNGCTACTCCGTCCTTTGGTTGGAGTAGTTATGACCGGGAAAAGATGATCACTGGATATATTGACCTTTAGGGTTTTACGATTCAAGAGTCTGTTGGGATCTCGAAATTGGTCAGAAGATCTTTGACACGAAAAATGAGTAGTCGGGTGGACCCTGGTGACGGTTGTCGACGAGGTCTAAGAGAAGTGGTGTCTTCTCTCTTTTTCTTATGTCTTACTCCGGGCATTTTCCCAGAGTCCCTGTTTACCTCTTGGGTAGTGATTATATCTACTTTAATTGTGGAGAAAAGGAAATAGTACTGGGTTGACCCTAATGTTATACCGTGTTCCATTCCTCTCCGAGACCTAGATGGTGGTCTGAGAGAACCCCCCCGAATTCCGTCTACGTGCCTTTGGATGATTGGATCGATCTCACCCTCTACAAGTCGTCCCGGGGTGGCTCTCAGGTCGTCGGAAGGACCTCTCCGATTACCCCCGGAAATCTGTTATGTGGGGGTACCTAGGTCTTCGTCTTCCGTGAGTCCGACGAAACTATTACGTAAAACAGTTGGTCCACCGAGGTTGTAATCCTTCTTCAATGTTTTTGAACTTGCGGACCCACTTTTCTCATAGGTCCTAAATTATTGTCATCGTCTTTCTCAGATGTTATGGGCTCTTTGGGGGCTCCTTTTTGTTCGGTTTCGCCGTCTAGCGGTTTGGACATTGTACCGTGCGTAGGACGACCGACGTTGTCAAGGGCTGAGCCCTCTCGCGTGGTCAACGTGGCGGACCGACGACTTCCATTCTCGGCAGGGGCATGCGCTGGTCGTAATCCTTTTTTTGTTACAGGTACAACATTTCTCCTTCCTGTAACCCGGTTCCTTACGGGATTCTTTTTCTTCCCTGGTGCTTTCTGGGGGTAGGACCAGCTTCTTGACTCGCTAATCCCTCCTACCCCAAGTCGCGGGGAGGGGCTTGGGTCCCATTGGGATTCTCACCTTCCCTGGGGTTAACTGAAGGAACAACTATGTCCCCGAGTTATAAGCCAAAACGATCTCGGGGTCCCTTTTGACCGGCCTTTCTGGAGAACCCACGTCCCCCGATGACCTTACTTTGTTATGGTTACCTGATGGGTTTCTAGTCACCTGAACCCACACCCGGTCCATAGGGTGAGAAAGTACCAGTAAGGCCTTACGGGGAAGGGAGACAACCCTTCTCTGGACAACTGGTTTTACCCCCGGGTCTAAGTAAAGGAGGACCCGCTTTGGTTTTAAGACCTGGTCAGCCCGTCTGGCTAGGTTCATGACTGGTAAGTTAATCTTCTACTTATAGCCGACGTGGTCTTTGGATATGGCGGAGGTCATCTGTAAGCTTTTACCGACCTACTTAAGGGACTCCACACCCGGCTCTGTCCCCCTTGGCCAAAAAGGTCTGTGGTGGGAAGACATATGCGTCTAGAGTTCGTTCCCCGGTTGGGGCAGACCCAGGCTGTTATGGGGTACTGGGACCTCCGGGCTGTCCCCTAGTGGGGGTATAGGCGTCCGAGGATCGGGTCTTTTAGAACTCTGGGACGGTCAGCCGGACCTTGTGGGGGAACGAGGAACAGTTTTTTGGTTTAAGAGCACTGATAGTCGGTCACGTCCTAAATGCTCTTCAGTCGGTGGCTCAAAATCTATAAGTGGGATGACACGGCTTGGGTATGTTGGAGGAGAGAGGGTAGTCTGGTAGTAACCATATACCAGAATCTAAATTTCCTACGAAAGAAGTCGGAGGGGGACCGTAGGTTCTCGACCCTGGAAAAACGAAAACTTACCAGACTGAGCCTTCTTCCTTAGTTGCCGGTCGACTGGACCTGGGCCGACGGTGTCACTAAATTCTTAAGAGGGTGGTAGAAGCTACTCCGGGAGGTACTCCTAGACCCACTCAAGTCTGTTGTGGTGGGGGTTGATTGGAACAATGTTACACATCTACTGTAGAATTAACGTCGTTTCCTGGTTGTCTGAACGGAATACCCGTGGGTTCTTGATAACGCCTGGGAACCTTTTAATCCCATGACTCGGAGTCGGTTTTTCCGAGTCTAAACGGTTGGTCTTCAGTGGATGAATCCCATACATAATTTCCTTCCTGTCTCTACCGACAGTCTCCGTGCTTTCCTCTGCCATGAATTTTAGGGATGGGGTCTAAGTGGAGCTTCCCACTCTCTTAAAAACCCCAGACGACCCAAGACGACAGAAACCTAGGGTTTAATACACCTTGACCGATTTGGGAATATACTTCGGTGTTTTTCATGGTGGGGAAAGTCAACCTGCCTCTCCTACCTCTGGCGAAAGTTTTGATAATTGTGCCGGGACGACAGTCGGGGGCGGGATCCCAACGGACTGCAGTGTTTTGGGAAAGAGGACATACATCTACTTTTTGTTCCTCACCGTTTCTCCCATGACCACGTCGTGGACCCTGGAACCTTCGCCGGCCACCGAATGAACAGATTTGCGGATCTGGGGCACCGCCGTCCGACCGGGGGTACGGAGGCGTACTAACATCGTCACCGGGATTACCTGTTCCTACGTCTATTTGACTGTAACCCCGTTCTTAACGTATAGTGGCGAGGGGTACGGTAACTCCCGTATGATTTTGTTGGGGGTCTATCCACCTAGTCGTTGCGAGTCGACTAGGTGATGGTCCCTACTGACGATTTGGGGAGGCCTTAGTAGAAAGACGTCGGATGACGAGAGTTAGGCCGATGTGACGAAGGATTGGGCCTAAACCTTCGGGGTTAGGTACTGACGTCGCTGTATGTTCGGGTCCACGTACCTTGTCCTCTCCTGAACGTTCTAGCGGGAGATCGCCTACGACTTCAATGGACCATATGCCTACCTTCGTCAAAACAGGGTCTACCCGAGTCCATACGTCCCCGTCGGCATTGGTGTCTTTGGGTTTAGCACACCCGCCTTCGTGATGGAGACCTGTGAAACCGAGTTTCCCGACTTGATTAGTGGGATTGTTTTCGGGAGGTCAACCCCTTCCTGTTTTTTGAATTGTAGTAATGGCTATCGGCTATACGGAAACGATGACGGGTATATGTGCCTCGGTAGATGTCTCTCTCTCCGGAGGAGTGCCGGCTCCCATTTTGCTAGTTTTTATTTCCTTATTTTCGGGAGGAAAGCCGTAACACCGAAGGATTCTTTGATCGGTATTATGTGACGGGCCCTGTGGTTTTCAGTCTGTGGGACTGGAGTTTCCCTTTGTTAAACCGTCCGTCTCGTCGGGTTCTACGTCGGGTCCCGTGACACTATCTTCGGTGGGAAGTTAACGGACTGGGGCCCTCGGGACAAGACGGTCGAAATGGGTTGATGAGTGGTTCTCTGAATCTGACCTATTTTCCAAACGGATACTGGGTTGTTGACCGGCCCACCACCTCCGTCTCCTGTCGAGGGACTAGGAGGACCTCCTTGATCCTTTCGTCCACAATGACTCCTACGTAGTGCGTTGAGTGGACCCTTGGGTGTTCTACGTCCTGGACTAATCTGTACGGTTCCAATGGTACTCTCTGTAGTCTAGTTGCTATCTTTTATAGGATAGTTGGACGTTCCGGACGGTCGAGTGGTTGCGACGGACAGTAGGTCGGTTGGTGCCCAGATCTCTTACACCCTCAACTGGTCCTCGTATAACCCTCCACCTGAAGTGACTCCATTTTGGCCCATTTATACCTATGTTTATAGATGACCATAAGTATCTATGGAAGAGTCCCACCCATCTTCGAAAGGGGTGGTTCTCTCTTTGTCGTGTCCACCACCGGTTTTTCGACTAACTTCTGTAGAACGGCGTCAAACCAAAAGGACGTGTCCACCCCAGCCTGTTACCCGGTCGGAAGCATAGAGTCCATTCGGTCCCCCATCGGGTCCGAAACCCCCGATCCACCTTCAACGTAACACGAATATCCGGGGTCTCGAGTCCTGTTCATCTCTCCACTTATCTTGTCAGTTTGTAATTGTTTTGATCAACGACTCTGACCTTCCCTGACTCACCGAGCGGAGGGGAAACGGGATATGACCCACGCTTTAAGAGGGATGGTTGACCCTGAATGGGGGAAACTTTAATACATACCCTATGGAGAGGGTTATTAAGGATTAGACTTTTATCTCCACGATTTTCTCTATTTACTAGTTTCTGATGAGAAAAACAGAGGCCAGGAATGTTATGAGGGTGTCCCTGTGCACCTTCTCCGAGTTCCGTAATACACTTAGTCCGGGTGGTGGACTTGGGGTGGCGATGGCCGGTCCTCTGACCCACATGTACCCGGCGGTAGTAGTTCTCTGGCATCTCGGGTCCACCTTTCCCGGGAAGGATCAACAGAACTACTGTGGGAGACGAGAGTTCCAACTACCGTATAGATGAACCCAAGTGGTGTGGGTGCACCGGACGCCTGGACGAGCGGGACTCCCTTCCTAACGAGGGGGTTACCTTCTGGTTCGACCTGTTTTGTTTAGGTGAGCTTGAGTTCGATGTTTCCGCTATTTTCATGACAAGTATGACAACAGAGATGCCGAATCACGACGGCGATTGGGAGTTGGTTCCTCGGACTGAACCTACTAAGATTCGTGTTGATACCCTCTTCATTAATTGAGGTGGAGCCGGTGGTAGGATTTTTCTGGACCACCGGCCTGAACCTTAAGTTGGAAACAGAAGACCGGCGCCCTAGTACCCTGTAACCGCTTACCCTCCATTTCTGCGGGCCGTTCGGGCTTACACCCCGACCGCAATTATCCACATTATGAGTCGGGGGGTGATTGAGTCCCGGACCCACGTCGGTGCTGTAGGTTGCCCGTTCGAATACCCTTTGTGGGAAGATACACACGGGGCCTCCCTTTGTCCTGGCCCGCTGGTAGTTATTGACCCCCAACCCCACCCCCCGACTATTCAAAATAACGCGGCTGACCCCTACGCTCAGTTACCCCTGCCAGCTAACCCTCAGGGGATAAGCACCACTGAACTAATGGAACCCAGTGCAAGACCCCGGGTGACCAGTTGACCCCCTGTACCTTCCCCCAGGGAGTATTGACCCGGAACATACTTGAAAGAAACGTTAGGCCACTCCGAGTTTAAGAGTTGACTTCCTTTTTTCAAGGGGTCAACCCTTCGGTCTGTTAGGACCCAGGAGGCGGATATAGTCGGTCCCATACTGTTACCCAAACGATAAGTGACAGTCCAACTTTCATCCTGGGTATGTCTAGCCAGGTTTAACCCCGTATCCCGGGTTAAGTCAGGATCACGGTGCTCTCGGATGGGTGCGGGGGTAAGTCGGGCGGGTGTGGGAGCGAGCTCTTGGATGGGTTTGCGGAGGGTCCGGGATGTAATGATTATGTTCGTTGAGGGGAGTTCAATCGGAATGCCCTGGTTTGTAATCCTACTAGAACTGGGCAATAAATTACACCATTAGTCGAGGATAGCCCAGGATTTAAGGTGAGCGGGCCTGGACTGACCGTCAACGACCAATACAATACTGTAGTTTGGGGGGATAATACTTCCATATCGACAGGGCCCTCAAATGTAAGTTTGGTTTTTGGTGTCTCGAACGGCTACCGTCGTCTTTCTGCTGTGGTCTAATTGGGAGGTTGCTCATTGGCCCGCCCCGGAAACGTATCCTTTACAGGGGGTTTGGCTGGTTTTGGAGACGTTAAGATGTCTAAGATATCGCTGTTGGCCCATGGACCACGGAGGGGTCCTTTTAACCACCCGGACGAGGTGTCCGAATCGGGGAACATAAGCGCCCGTCCACGATTTATTGAGGTTTCTAAAGACGCATAACCATGATAATCAGGGGGCTGACAAGATAGTGAGGTTACTACTTTAGGAGGGCTTTGATCTTCGAAGTGTGGTCAGGGTCTCTCTCTCGGTCAGAGTCGGAATTGGGAGTGTCAGGATGACCCGAATCCCCGTCGGCCCCGTCCTTGACCCTATAGGAGAAATTATCACGTCTTAGTTGTTATGAGATCGGATTCTCGTCGGTAACTAGAACTATAGTTTTCTGATCTTTCGAGTTAGTCGGTGGAGGTTCTCAGTGACTCAAGAGACCGCCTTCATCATGACGTCTTATTTTTCCCTAACCTAAGCCAAAAAGAGGTTGCCCCCACGGATACACGACGTAATCCTCTTCTTACAACGAAAATGCACTCAGTGAGCCCCCATTCAGTCCCTCAGGAACCGGTTCTATTCTCTTCCCGACTCAGTCTCTTATTCTCTTTCTTTACAGAGTTTGGACCAAACTTAGGACCAAGTTAAGTAGGGGGACCAAGCGTTGAGAGTATAGGAAGAACCACCCCGGGGACTAATAGAACAATGATGACGAGTGGAAGTCCGGTACGAATGATTTGTTTAACCACCGGAAGTAATTTTCGGCGTAGTTGTGTCACGTCGAGTACCACGAGTCTAGGGTTATACGCCGGGATGGTTACCAGGGGGGGAATCGTCCTTTGTTATATCTCGACTGGAGTCTGGGTACTAACCCAGACAGGACCTAGGATGTCTTCCCCACTTACTTCCTGGATTCGATGAGGTAAAACAATTGTCTTTTTGAGGTAAAACATTTCAAGATCCCTTTCTCGGAAACCTTTAGGGGACTGGAGTGGGGTGGTGGGTGCTCGGTTAGCCTGGGGTCTGGTCTTAGAGGACTGAATTTCAAGTCCTTGAGCACNGTCTTAGAGGACTGAATTGCAAGTCCTTGAGCACCAGATGGATCCATTATCCCTGGTTAGTTTTTGGTTGTGTGTTGAGAAGTTTTCTTTCACTGGTTAGTCTGCATGGGGATGCATCTTTAAAAAAAAGGTACTTGTGAGGGATATGTTCGTTATATTGGGTTTTGGGCCCCGAGGAGGGATATCGGTGACGCAGTCATAGCCACCCTCGGGGTCGAGCTCGAACCATTATTTTTGAGAGAACGAAAACGTAGCCTATAGCCGAGGGACCACCAGTAACCCTCTAAAGCGCTGAACCCGTATTGTGGGTGTGTCTCGAGAGATCACCCCGATTACCGCTGGAGGAGGGTCTCCTGATTGCGGTCTGGGGTGTGGAGGGTTCTGACGACGACGGTCACCGGGACCAGGGTCTCCGTCCGGTGACGACTGAGCACGGAGGTGCCCTCTGGGAGTTTGTCAGTGTCCGTTTAGACCGAGTCAGAGAACGTCCTCAATGACGAGGAAAGGGACCCAGGACCACGTGTGTTCCAAAACAGACACGGGAGACTCTCAGACCACCCATAATCTAAACTAAAATTTACACTAACGTGGGGAGGATATCGTTAAAACACTGAAGACGAAACGGGAACCTGTACTCCGATAGAAAAAAACCACCTAAGGTTGTAGGAGGATAGGTACCAACAAGTCGTCGATCAACGGTTAAAACCACAAGAGTGTCCTCTTCTACTCGTGTGTGATGAGATGGTAGAACGGAGTTGGGTTTAAACAGACGTAAAAGGTTGCCCCCTCTACTTGTGTTCACCGGCGACGACAATATCTTATATACATCTGATAATCCTACCCGAAGTCTTCATTGTATGTTATAAATCACAGTAAGATCAGATCCATCATAAAGATTTCATGAATTTTAACTAAAGAAGGAAATTTTTATTTGTGACACTTCATTACAGAGGATTTTGTACTATCAGTAGGTGTCATTCATCCAGAGAAAGGGGGGTGTATTTGTGGTCATTCTAACAAAACTTTCAGAGACTTGATTATGAATTCTACCGTATGTAGGAAATGGTTAAGAATGTCAAAGTTTCTTCCTAAACTAGTAACACTTTACAATCATAATTTTAACGTATTATACCTACCCAATTTTTGTAAAGACAAGTAATTAAGGTAAAATATTATCACAGTTAGAATCAAGATAAACAGAATACAAGATCTTACAACTTAAAAATAAGGAAAACTTGACATAGATTATACATATATTTTATTTGAATTTATAGATAAAAATTTTTATACATTTTTCGACCACCAGTAATGACTTCTCTCTAATGTTTGAAGCGGTAGGTTCTTTGTTCAGGTTCATTCTCGTCGATCTTTCTTTTTCGTACATGACTCAAATGTAATTCGGGGTGGTTGTATATAAGGGGCTGAAAAAGACCGACAACTACGGTGGTGGAGATATTTCTCGAATCTCCTTCCGTCAGCAAGACTTCAGACTAATATCCTTGTTCTTCCTTTGTTCCATTGAACATAATACTCCAAAAAAGGCGGATAATGTTAAGTCATGTCGGTCTTTGGTTCGTGAAAACTTCCACTTTATCTTTTCTTAATCTTGGAAATACTCGACGCACGACGGTAGTAATCATTCCACATGTCCTTTACGTCCATAGAATGACGTCTTTCCGGAAGTCATTTTGAAAACACGTCACTTAAGTTAGTTTAAAGGCACAAGGGTTTCTCCTGACAAAAGATGGATCTGGATGAGTTATGAACTATGGTTGTTCCTGTACGTTTTCCCGAACCTGAGGAGTCACTACCTTGTGTCACGATACTCCTTTGACTTCCACGTCAACGGGACAGTATACAGGAAAAACTCCCTACTGGACAGACCGGAATACCTTCGATTCACAATTCTGACCAATTGTAGTTCCAAATTAGGTAGAGTCCTCGGTAGTGTATTGGTAATTATCTTTCGAGGGTCCACTAGACTCATCCAGAAGTCACCCTTCTTGATGGCAAGTGTCCGAGTGGAACACTAGTGGTGACTTGGTAATTGGAGATCAAAGATACTCTGTTTTATTCAAGTTCCGTTATAACAGTCGTTTTGTCCCTGATCTTTAGACGGGTGACCTTAAATTACAATACAGATCTACGGTCGACAACTTCTGTGTGTAATCCTACTCGTCATTAAGGGCGAGGGAGCCGTGACGACATAAGGACTTTCCCTCAGGAGCTCCGATGTTCGTGGACACAGTGGAATGACATTCCTCGTGAGAGGACGTGGACCATGTAGAGTTTCACAGGGACGAGAGTAGGAAGGACCACATTTAGGGAAGGAATAGGAAACTAGGTTCGAAACTGACAGAGGGGGATACGTTCTACTACCGACGGTGAAAGTGGTGTGATTGACCCTATCAATCACCCACCGGTTAGGCAGGATACAGTAGAAACCAATTTTTAAGACATTATTGACTATCTTTGTCCTAGGATTCTATTTGAGACGAAACACAAGACTACCGAAGACTATCCTTTTTTGTAAGATGTGTCTACTTCTGTTCGAGTGAGTTCCTTCGGTCGGTGTCCACTCCGATAAATTAGGACAACCCAATTGTCAAAACATTCACTACTTGTGGACACTAGAAACCTTAATACTATCGAGTCGAGGGTTAGTCTCATTGATGAGTGTGTGATTCCCTTTTGGAAGTTTAGAGTCAATTTGTTATCCTTTCATTTAGGATGTCTTTCTCGGGAATCTAAAGTGGATAATTGTATCAGAACTACGTAAAGAAACAAAGGGTTGACAGTCCTAAGAAAACAGGAGACTCTTGTCTTCATCACACTCTCTTCCTCTTTTCGAAGATTCTAGTCACAGTGTCGAGGTACATTACGAGGTTAAGGTGGAAGGTCGGGTATGTGAAATATTCCTAGAACAACGAGTTAAGTTAATACTATAATTACTCTGAGTTGAAGTCCGACTCTTTGTAGTCCTTTGGGACGATTTTCCATTCAAATCTTTTATCTCTAAGAACTTAAGTTTCTAGACATCAAACCTGTGCTTCATACTTTTCTTGTGAACCCAGACCCCAGGGTATTCTTGCGATGAAGACATCACCGAGTCTACTATTTCTTAGGTGGACGTTACGTCTAGACCTAAGTTCTTCTATGGGGACCTCTTCCCTTACCGATAGGGGAGGTCATAAGAACGGACCTTCCAAAGTACCTGTCTCCTCGGTTCGACCGATATTCAGGGACCCCAGTGTCTCAGCCTGTACTGACTCGTTTATTCGGTGTGTTTTTTCGACGTTTAATAATAAAGTCGTCACTTCAATACCAACTGAGATCAGATATTAACATCACGGTGTTTTCTGTGAAAGTCGCCTTTGATTTCTTAAAACTTCTGATTATCGATCCCCGGTTTCTGTTCTCTAGCTTTCCATTTTATTCTCTCGATTTGTCGTCCGTACACTCCTACAATGCGATTATGTGTCAGAGAGGGGGTCTCAGTAAGGTTCGGGACCCAGAGTGGAGGGTTTAAGGTCGGTTTGTCTTAGTCTCAGATTTACTTGTGGTCTCATAGAGGGTCTAAAGTTTAAGGGAATTATTTTTACGATTCTCCTTGGCTTTCCTAGTTCTGTTCAATTAAAGTTGATTGTCGGGAACGTAGGAGTTTTCCGAAACAATTTTTCAGCCAGAGTCCCGTCTACAGGATCTCTGTTTCACATGGTCTGTGACTTAGGAAGGACCTCCAAAACTTTGTCTTCCATCGATATTTCGGATCACCTTCGTGGTCCTTTTGTCACCTGATATAAGTCAAAGGAAGACCACAATATTCTGTCCTCTCTTTCTTGGAGTGATCGACGGAAACAGTCCCTATCATTCCAATTCAAAATTCTCTAATTCGATCTCAATGTTGGTTTCGAACTCCGTTGGTCTCCTACAGGAAGAACGTAACAGGTAACAGTCCCTGCGGTTTACATATTAATTGTTACGGGAAAGGATTATTTTCATCTCGATCACGAGTCTCGGACCGGGGAATCCATCGTGTAGTAAAAACTCAATAAAGGTCAGGACCCAAAAGGTTCTCAGGTACTTTTCGGTTCATTTCCTTCCTCCTCCTTTAATGAGATAGACTTCTCTATCAAAAGTCATAAACTAGTCGGGTTGCGAAAAAAAGTCAAGTCATGGTTCAAAGTGAAAATGATCACTTTCTTTTTGGGCAGAGCTGAAGAATGTTCATAAAACACTAATGTTCCTCTTTCCCCTCATTTTAGATCCATGGAATAAGTAAAAATAAAGAGGGGAGTTGGGTGGAGTACACTTCTCAACTGAGTAACCTTTTCTGAGACTACCCCCTCCCTAACCCCCGTCCTCCTCTTCCCCTGCTGTCTCCTACTCTACCGACCTACCGTAGTCGTTGAGTTACCTGCACTCAAGCTCACTTGAGGCCCTCAACCACTACCTGTCCCTCTGGACCGCACGACGTTAAGTACCCCAGTGTTTCTCAGCCTGTGCTGACTCGTTGACTTGACTTGGGGGGTTCGTCCTTTAAGTGACAGAGAGTTTACTCCATCTTTGTCTGTTAGTCTCTCTTTGTCTGAAACTGTCTTTTCTCTTTAATTGAAACTTTTGAGGGGGAGAGAGCGGTTCCTCTTGAGTAGAAGGTGGGACGGAAAAGAAGTCGGACGACGTCTTTGTCGGTCGTTGATGTCTTAGCGTATGCAACTTCCCCTCTATTGGATTAACCAGTCTCAACCTCCGATCTGAACTAACCAGTCCGACCTCGGTTACTCGAAGGACTTGGATAATTTGGTCTTCACTTCACCGTGGACTCCTGACCACGAAGGAAAACCAACAAAAATAACAAACAAACAAAGTTAACCCTCTGAAAACTCATACAGGTGGACATTCAAGACATACTATTAAGTGAGAGGTTGTTCCTTTTTTTTTCAACGTTGACAGTCTTTACCCGATCTTAAAATGTAAAAAATCATTTTTTTATTTGAGTTATTTGACTAATAATATAGGAAGGTCCACTTTTTCTTATCAAGCAAGGAATTAATAATATCTACTTCCACGTTCAGTATAGTGGACACACTCGTCTTTGGTAACGATTGAGAGAGGAAAAATCTTAGAGGCGAATATCAGGATTCCAATTTCTTGGAGGGGACGGTCACGTCCTCTGTATTCTCTCCACCCAAGCTTTCTAGGGGACTAGAAAGGGTGATCTCACCGTTGGGTGAGATCATAAGAACGGACCTCTTAGGGTACCCGTCTCCTCCGATCGCCCGATGTCAGGTATCCCAGCGTATGTCAGCCTGTGCTGATTTCGCTGAATTGTGTCCGTGTCCGTGAATGTCAGGGTTGGGAGAGGGAGACTTTTGTACAAACTCGTTTTGTTCTGACATCGATCACCGGTAAGTTGGTGAGGTACCAGAGTGTGACAAGGAGACCTATCAACTATCGTTTTGAGTGAAAAGAATAGATTCTCAAAAAGAATAATTATGTAGGATTAGGAGTAGAAACTCGAATCCTTTTAACCGCTTTAGAGGTTATTACTCTCGATCTCACTTCAATAATAAAAATGAGACCGTGAATCTTCTTACAAAATACGGCGGTCCTCTTATAAGTATTCAAATATTTAGAAAAGAGGTCATCGACGTGGTTGTCATAGTGGACTCTGTATAATCTTTACGTTTAAGAACTAGTAGACTTAATCTTTGAGAACCTCAGACTGAGACGCTGGGGTACCTGTCATCGGGCGGTCCGAAGAGACAGGTATCCTAAGAGGTCCGTTCTTATGACCTGATCCAACGGTGTGGGAGGAGATCCCCTAGAAGGGTCGGGTCTCTAACTTGGGCACAGAGAATGTAGAGGACGTAACCGTCCACCCAAGAAATGGTGATCACGGTAGACCCTTCGGGATTAGAAGACTTAACCTTTGAGAACCCTATCACCAGTTGTTAGACTCCCTGTCGTCCACCAAAGGCCACAAAGGTTGTGTGCGACTCCAACCTCTTGGTGACAAGATATGGTCAAGTCAGTCTTAGACACGCCCTAGATAACGGGAAGGTTTGAGGGTCACATCGAGAAGTCTCAAGAGACCCACTAAAGGTACACACCGATTCCATCAATTGGTCACGGAAATAATAAGTATTTAACAATGGTAGAACCACGTTTGACTTTCAATAATGGTTTAGAAATGGAGACCAGGTCTGGAGGGAGTAACACAAGTCCGGATATATAGGTCGACTAGAATATCTCTTGAATAACACACATCCCGGTTCATAATTCCCTAAATAATTATGCTAAATGATGAAATGAATTAGGGACATTCCATCGATATAAGTCTCTAGAAAATGTAAACTTCTTGACTCCAAAAATTTATAGTTTATAGGATGAGTTTTTATTCACAGGTTCAGGTCTAAGTTCTTTTACTGAACTCCTATTGATGTGAGACAACAAGAAGTAAATTATAAAACAACTCCTAAAAACGTAGAAAAGTAGTCTCTATGACCGAATATTAAAAGATAACAATGAAAGAAACCAAAACCATACACCCATTACCACCGAAACATCTTATTTAAACCCTCACAAGACAGGTGAAGTTAAAAAACCTTATCAAACTCTTCGTATCCATAATCGAGAATATACAAAACATCGATACACCACGACGGGTAAGTCCTGAAGACAAACGGTTAAAAAAGTAATGACTAAGTTAAAGTGATGATTACTAACCACAGAACGACGAGTATGACAAGTGACTTGGGTCCCATCTTTTCCACACTGTCCTTTCGTCCTTCTTCTGAGTCCTCGACACCCCTGACGTCTTTACACATAAGAGAGACCCGTCGTCGTCTTCGTCGTCGTCGTCGTCCCTCAGAAGTTTTTAATGACTATATGTTTCTGTCTGTTTTCACCGGATACTGGTTCATCCGTGTGTCCGGGTCACGATGGTCCCAGTCGTCATAGTAACAAATATCTTGTATTCCATACTCCTTCACTCTCTCTCCCCGTTCTCTCGGACTGACTGTGGTACAACAGTCAATTAAAGAGGTGTTGACCAAACAAGGAAAACAGATAAAGAAGGACTAAGTCACATTCTGACATACAAAAATCTTTACATAGATGAAGGAGATCCAACAGGTTAAACAACCGTATATTGATAAGTATCATCAGAGTATATTAAAAACATTAATGATATTGAAATAATAATATAAATATTAATATAGTAAATAATATAATAAAATATTAAAATATTAATAATATTAAGTATATTAAAAAACACATAGACGCTAAAACCGTCAATAAAGAGAAGAAAGTAAAGAATAAAATAGGATAGGGAGAGAGAAGAGAAGAACCCTAAGGGACCATCGAGTCGACCATTTCTTAGGTGGACGTTACGTCTTCTGGGGTCAAACTAAAGACCCAGTCCTTATAGGGGACCTCTTCCCTATCCGATATGGGTGACGTCATAGGAACCCGAAGGTAACACTGAGTCGACCACTTCTTAGACGGACGTCACACCCTCTGGACCCAAACTAGGGACCTAACCCTTCTAGGGGACTTCCTCCTTTACCGATGGGTGAGGTCACAAGACCGGACCTCTTAAGGTACCTGAGATGTCAGGGACCCTAACGTTTGTCAGTCTGTTGACTCGCTTAAAGTGAAGTGAAAGAAGAGATGAACCACTCGGACCGATTTTCAAATAGTTGAAAAAATAGAAAAGTTTTTGGGTCGAGAAACAAAGTGACTAGAAAAGACTTAAAAAAAGTAGTCAAAATAAAGGAGAGATTAGAAATAATAAAGGAAGGAAGACGACTAAAACCCGAAGTGAAACCCCGAAATGAAGAAAAAGATTAAAAAAATCCACTATCCAATCCGACAAACTGTTAAAAGAACAAGAAACTCTATCGGGTCACAGTGGTACTTGGAGAGAGAATCTTTACGAAAGCGACGTAGGGTATCTGACACCTTGAGTTCCATAGAAGGAGAACCTGAAGAACCAACTGAACCACAAAATCTCGTACAAACAATCCGAGGAATACAAACACAAGGAGGGCGAAAAGAAGGACATTAAGTAAAACTCAAAGTGTGGGTAACGTTAGTCTTTACATATGTACGAAATATATCAAAATAAATACAGAATCAGACTTAGAGAAACCTAGTAGAACAAACCCTAAGGAACAAAGGATATGGACCTTTAGACAAAGGAAAAAGTCCAAATCCTTCAAAAGTCGGTTTTACAGTAGTTTATATAAAAGAAGAGGAAAGACAGAGAGAGGAGAAATAAACTACGGATGTCACACTAAGAACCCGTAGGGACCACCGAGTCATCATTTCTTAGTCGGACGGTTTACTCTCTGGGTCCAAGTTTGGGACCTACCCCTTCTAGGGGATCTCTTCCTTTACCGTTGGGTGAGGTCATAAGAACGGACCCTTTAGGGTACCTGTCTCCTCGGACGACCCGATATCAGGCACCTCAGTGTGTCTCAGTCTATGTTGAATCGGTGATTTGTTGTTGTTTACACTGACATTCATACAAAGTATATGGTCTCAAGGGAATTTGATAAAAGTAAAAATTTTATGTAAAAAGATGATAAGACTAACTTACTAAAGGTGATGGGACAGAGGCCTAACGGCTAGGTAAGGGGATGTAAGAGAGTCGGACAATAAATAAGGGAAACCACATAAAAAATAAAGTGAATAATATAAGAAGTCCCAAAAAAAAAAAAGACAAACAACTTCAAGACTCAAGTAGGTAAAAAGAGGGTTAGTATTTGTATAAATACTGTTAATAAACCTTGAGAAATAGACGATTCAACGAATAGAGGTAAGATAAATCAAGAAAAAGGTCACGAAACAGAAAGAGAAAGTAAACCTCATATAAGAAAACAGAGGAGTAAAGCGTATTGAGACACCCAAAAATTTTGTATAAATAATCTATATAGTCAATGTAAAGGTTCAGAAATTACTCACTGTAAAACATCCACAGGTTACCCAGGTCACCACGTTGGGGAGGGGGTTGTAGACTCGGTCCTCGAGGTTCCTATAGAGGTACACCTGACACATGTGGAAAACCATCGACCCAGTACTAACGACGTCTGTGTGACCGTCCGTCCCGGCCAGAGATCGGGTCGACCGGAGTTTCCTAACTCTGACGACGTCTGTGAGACTACTCACCTCGTTCAGGGACAGGGTCAATGGATACTCCCAACCACCCGTCTTTACCGGGGGTCGGACCGACACACTCCGGACCGGTGCCGGTGGAGTCGTCCCCGTGACCACCCACCCCGACCCGGGGGTCCCACCCTTGACAAACATTCCCGTCGGTACTGGAAACCCCACCGGGTGGTCCACTCCGTCTTCGATGTGACCTTCCCGGTCGACCCCGTCCGTCCAACCCTGCACACCCAGGAGTCCTACGTACCACAATCGATCCAACTGACTCTCACTGTCTTTATCGAGTACTCCTCAAAGTGTGGGCATGAGTTGTCACAATAACCGGATGTCAAAAGAATACTATAAAAACAGACTGAAACCATAACCCCATTACGACCGGAGCATTCAAACCTTTATAAGGGAGAAGACACTAAAAACCCGTCTAGACTCCTCTTGATCGTCATTAGAAAGAAAACTTATAAACCACCTTAAGTGTTTACTCCGGGTGATCAGAACATGAAAAGAAATAACGGTCCAAAAATAATGACTAATTTCAAGGTGTGAGCAATACTCAGTCGAATGTGAAGGATAATATTAAATTAAACCAACCAATATACAAAATTTTCATTAGAATCCGGAGATATGAGGTCGATGTGTATCACATCGATGAGAAAGACTGTCCTCACAAGATGATTTATATTGAAAGAATTGAGAACCGGGAGTCCACCACACCTGAGTAGTAAGAAGGTAATACCTACTAGAGGACCCTACAACTCTATTTCACTCTAAGGATGTATTGTAGAAATTTGAACCTTGAATTTAATTGATTCGTGTCTTTCCAACTCCTCTCTCTGATATACTTCCCTTGGACTGGATTTGGGATTGCATTGTTTTCGATCACAGTTCCCTTTTCGTTCGTTTTCTTTTTTTAGTCGAAACCTAAATTTCTTTCAAGTACTTCCTTGTTTTCTAGTATAACAACTTAATCTATACAATACGAACATCCTTCATCCCTAGATCCGATACCGGTCCCTCCGACACTATTATGACCAAAGTAACCAACCTACCGTAGTGGTTAAGTTACCGATTCTCGAACCCGTTTGAGGTTCTCTATCACACCCTATCCCTCTGGACCACACGACGTCAGGTACCCCAGTGTTTCCCAAGATGTACTGAATCCCTGACTTGTTGTTTATCGAATGTCAGTGATATAGGTTCATTTTGGATCTATTGCATCTGTCCTAAACTCCCTTGTTTCATGGAATGTAATGGGGAACTGAGGTCACACTACAGTATCCCTGTCCTTACTTTCAGTACCCTCACGGGTACCGAATCTATTGATAACCTTTATTGACGATCTTATAATATTATAAATCCGAGTTAGGGTAAACGAAGAACGACGGAAAACAAAACACGTCAGTTATAAGTAAAAATTGATTTCTTGAATGTATTAACTCGTGAAAAATTTTACAGAGACGTAAGATACTACACTTATCGCGTTTCTCAACTCCCTTCTTTATTCCTTTACTGATTTCTCCAAGATATCATTAGGTCTCTCTTACTACAGAGTATTGGTTCAACCGTCGTACGTACATGACTCTTCAGTAACCCAAAACACACATAAATATTTTACCTGGTCACTTTAAGGAATTCTATAGTGTATATTCCACACTCTCTTTTCCCTAAGTTTGTGTTCCGAAAACTCATCGTCCTTTCTTCCTCAGTACCCTAGCGACTGATCGTGATCCAGAATATGAGTTAGTGACAGGACGACGAAGTACCTACTATTTGTCGAGACGTGTGGGTAAACCTACAACGGTTCAGGATTAATAAGCCACAGGTCTTTATAGCAGTGACCTGGGTCTGGTGACGTGGTCCAAAGAAAAAGGATTTGAGGATAAGGAACATACTACCATTTTAAAATGTACGGATATTCCGACGAGTATAAAGAACAGGTACGAAACAAACATACTTTTTACTCACTTATGTATTCCATTGAAAGGAAAACGACAAACACTGATTACTACCAACGAGGACAATCTCTACAATGAACCGAAACCCTTGGAATATTATAACCTGAACATGACCTTGGTTCCGGTAATGAAGAAGTAACCACTCCATATACTGGATGTCCGACCACTGTAAAGAACACATTCCAATTCCTATTCGTCTGAAGACAAAACCTTTTGTCGAAGAAAATTCCTTAAGGTGTGAGACATAAAGAAATACATAACAATCATAAATGATACTCAAAATCCGAAAGGTGGGTAGGATTCGTACGAGAATTCTTTATTCGTTCTTCAAAAATTGATTTTCACATTATAGTGCACACACACACACACACATTTACAGTCTCCCTTAATATCTTCGTCTCTACCCTTTACTCACATTCAGTGACCAGAAGTCAATGTAGGAAGGGAGACACTGAGGAAGGTTGGTAGATTGTTCTCGAATCTCTAAGAGAAAGTTTCGATCATCATACTTATCTGTCCTTATATATTTATCTATATCTTGATCTCTATCCATCTCTGTGTACATTGAAGATTTGTCAGACCCCTTTGTTTCCTCAGTGTTCCATTTACATCTTTTACGTATACACTTTCTAACATTTATTCCCGAACACACTGATGTGTTTACGATCAACAGTCCTAATTATGAACTCTTAAGATATCATACATTTAAAGATAACCGATCTCCTTTTCTCTCCCTTTTTTATTTCGTATCCAGTTATAGGGGTAAAAGATACCTTTGTACTCTTTACTGGGGTCTAATTTACACAAATTTTACCAGAAATTCCAAAAGAAGTAAGGTGTATTCAGTGGAATTATTTTGTAACAATACTTTGTGAACCTTTTTTTAAAGGTAAAGGGTAAACGAAACGAATGGATAAATAATGAACTATGACCCGGAACACCACCCCTCAAGTATCTTGTGTTGGATAACGTGAACTATAAAGGAAGAAACAGAGTCCTGTATCTATATTCAGATCGTAGGGATGGTATTGTTAGGTACATGTCGGGGATCGCATCTAAATCGTGAGTCATTATAAAACACTTACCTGATCATCTATTTTATGTAGACACACGTTTATTTCTCAACGTACTATGTATCTGTTTACCGTCTTTCTGAACAGTAACTTTCATAAATTACCCTCCCTAACAAGTACCCCCACATCTCCGGTTTTCTTCAGTTTGCTATTCGGTTGAATAAACTTCTTTATTTAGAATTGTTCATTTCGACAGGTATAACCTCGGTTATCAGGACCTTCTAGTACTCGAGGGTTCTGACCATTATAAATTCGTTTCTACCCCGTGTTTCTACCCAGTCTGATTTCCCTGTAAGGAAGGAGTCTACTTTACAACCAGGAATGGGTCTAGAACTGACCTATTAAATAGTTTAGGTGAAGTATTTATTTACGTTTTCGTAGAAACACAAGAATCACTACAACGGTTGCCTTCTCACCCAGGTTGGAAACGGAGACTATGTTCTTACCCGAAAAACTCTTCTGTCGTTTCAGTCGCTAAACTCAGGTCTCCAATGGTCTGATGTGTCTTGGAACTCGGGTCTAGTCTGACCACTGAGACTCAACGTCCTATAGTCAATCGAAAAAGTCACATGGCCCTTTCTTGACTCCCGAAAGGTCCACCACGATCACCACGGTTACGTCCTCTGTATTCTCTGTTCCTCAAACTGGGGACCCAAATCTTCTAGGGGACCTCTCCCCTTACCGTTCAGTGAGATCATAAGAATGGACCTCTTAGGGCACCAGTCTCCTTGGGCCATCCGATATCAGGTATCTCAGGCCTGTCCTGACTTCACTGAATCGTATGTGTGTTCTGTCTTGACTCGTACCTTTGAGACCGTCGGGGGAGTCAAGTCAAGTGAGGGAGTCAGCACAGGTTGAGAAACACTGGGGTGCTTAGTGTCGTACGGTCCGGAGGGACAGGTAGTGGTTGAGGGCCTCAAGTGAGTCTGAGTGCAGGTAGCTCAGTCACTACGGTAGGTCGGTAGAGTAGGAGATAACAGGGGAAGAGGAGGACGGAGGTTAGGGAGGGTCGTAGTCAGAAAAGGTTACTCAGTTGAGAAGCGTACTCCACCGGTTTCATGACCTCAAAGTCGAAATCGTAGTAAGGGAGGTTTCCTTAGGGTCCCGACTAGAGGAAGTGTTACCTGACCAACCTAGAGGAACGTCAGGTGTCTTGAGAGTTCTCAGAAGAGGTTGTGGTGTCAAGTTTTCGCAGTGAAGAAGTCACGAGTCGAAAGAAGTGTCAGGTTGAAAGTGTAGGTATGTACTGGTGTCCTTTTTGGTATCGGAACTGATCTACCTGGAAATGGATAGTAAGGGAGTTGGGGTGAAGTCGTAAGGTGGTCAGGGTGAGATAGAGGTGCACGGGGAGTTGAGGATACGGACAGACTAGGTCTGTAGTAAATATGTAGGAAAGAGTCCTTGTCAGAGTTCTGAGCAAGTACTTAGACGAACCAGAACTGGGGTATCTACTACCCTAAGGGGTGCCCACCCTTCTCGTTTATCTTTAACCGTTCTTCCTACACGTGTACACCTCGTCAGACCGCTCGATGGACCACGTACTGACTCCTGTACTGCCCTCCACACATCTTCCAATTTTGCTGTGGATACACCCTGTGTGTACAGGGTTTCCGAAACATCGCTCGGAGGACTCTCCGTTTGATATCTTGACGGGCCTCCTACTTCTATATTCTGTCCTATTGTTTTTCGTCTAACTTTCGGGGATACTTGTACCGGTGTCGTTACGGTATCTACAACAACTTCGTTCCCAGGGGTGTCCGGTCGGAATGGTGTCGGTACACGAGTGTCATCGTCACCCGTTAGTGACTTGGAGCTGTCATCACCTTCGTAGACTCGTCTTTCCCCTCACCTCAGTAGTCCCAGTGGCGGGTTCAGTGTCGTCGGTTCGGTTAGAACCACTATTCACCGGACCACTCCTACCGCGACATCACGTCGCCGAACGTCTACCGGTGTATCGCCAGTTTCCGGTACCGGTCGTCGTGACGGCTGAGGTACTACCTCTTCCTCACCTCTTTCTTGTAGACCTGGTCTGTCCGTATCTTCGACTAGAGAGCTAGGGACTTGGTCTTCTACCGGTCGTCAAACCCATGTCAACTTCTCCTTTTCGGACTTAGTTACCGACGGTTGTACCGGTCCTTCTCCATATACCCGAGTACGTCCGGACGTAGTCGGACTTACTACTTCTTCTCCCACGTCAACGGTTCGTCCCGGTCACATATCCGACTCGTCTTTCCTTGTCTCTAGGTCTGTACATCCACGAGGTCCGGACCCTAGGGGTGGTTGTCCTTCTGACGACCTACTCAACTCCACTATGACCCCCGACTGTCCCGGTTGTCTTTAAAGAGAGAGTTGTCTTCAAGGGAAGGTGTCCCGGGAAGACCTGTCACGTGTCACAGTCGTCCTAATATCACAAGTCCAAGTTTGAGACTAGTAAATGTACCTTCCGAATCGGGAACTAGAATGATGACCTGGAATTTTCTTTAATCTTTTATTAGGATTATACTTACACCCTGTAATATAAAGTGGAGACGGGAATTCTACGAGTATTTTGATAACTCATCAGTCCTGCAATTTATTGTTATCTCGATCATTCCGTAGGAAGTATTTCCTTAAGTCACCTACTTTACAAAAACATCAGAAACGCATCAGTTCATGTCACGATACTTCCTGTGTCTATGGATAAACTGAGTTTTGAATGGGTTTTTTCTACGAACCTCACTAAAGTTAAAAAAACTTAAATGGTTCCGATCTAAATACCGGGTCCTAAATTTTTTTTTTTTTTTTTTTTGAATGGGTTTTTTGTAAGTGACAGAAGGAAACGGAGGGTTGAGTTGGATATGACGATTAATATTTCCCCGTAAAGAGAAGACTTTACATTTCGGACTTATGTATTATTTGTTAATTCGGACTAATAAGTGAAGGATACTATTAAGTGAGGGGAGGTTCAAGATTTATAAAAGAAACTTGCAGTTATACGGTCGTTTAAACCTTTTGAGTCGTCACCAGTCTCCTGACCTTTTCCAGGTAAAGTAAGGTTAGGGTTTCTTTCCGTTACGGTTTCTTACGAGTTTGATGGTTTACTAACGTGAGTAGAGTGTGCGATCATTTCATTACGAGTTTTAAGAGGTTCGGTCCGAAGTTGTCATGTACTTGGCACTTGAAGGTCTACAAGTTCGACCCAAATCTTTTCCACGTCCTTGGTCTCTAGTTTAACGGTTGTAGGCGACCTAGGGACTTTTTCGTTCTCTCAAGGTCTTTTTATAGAAGAAGACGCAATGACTGATACAGTTTCGGAAACTGATACACATAGTGTTGTTTGACCTTTTAAGACTTTCTCTACCCTTATGGTCTGGTGGACTGGGCGAAGGACTCTTTAGACATACGTCCAGTTCTTCGTTGTCAATCTTCACCTGTACCTTGTTGTCTGATCAAGGTTTATCCCTTTCCTTAGTTCCGACATATAACAGTGGGACGAATAAATTGAAAATACGTCTCATGTAGTACTCTTTGGAACCCGACCTACTTCGTGTTTGACCTTAGTTCTAAAGACCCTCTTTATAGTTATTGGAGTCTATACGTCTACTGTGGTGGAAATACCGTCTTTCACTTCTTCTTGATTTCTCGGAGAACTGCTTTCACTTTCTCCTTTCACTTTTTCAACCGAATTTTCAGTTGTAAGTCTTTTGATTCTAGTACCGTAGGCCAGGGTAGTGAAATACCGTTTATCTACCCCTTTGTCACCTTTGTCACCGTCTGAAATAAACCGCCCGAGGTTTTAGTGAAGTCTACCATTGATGTCGGTGTGTTTATTTTCTACGAACGGGGAATCTTCTTTTCGATACTGGTTGGATCCATTGTATAATTTTTCGTCTCTGTAATGAACCGGTTGTTTCCAGACAGATCAGTTTCGACACCAAAAAGGTCATCAGTACATACGTACACTCTCAACCTGATATTTCATTCGACTCGTGACTTCTTAACTACGAAAACTTGACACCACAACCTCTTCTGAGAACTCTCAGGGAACCTGACGTTCCTCTAGGTTGGTCAGGTAGGATTTCCTTTAGACAGGATTTATAAGTAACCTTCCTGACTACGACTTCGACTTTGAGGTTATGAAACCGGTGGACTACGTTTCTTGACTGAGTGACCTTTTCTGCGACTACGACCCTTTCTGACTTACGTCCTCCTCTTCCCCTGTTGTCTCCTACTCTACCAACCTACCGTAGTGGATGAGTTACCTGTACACAAACTCTTTAGAGGTCCTCAACCACGATCTGTCCCTCCGGACCGCACGACGTCAGGTACCCCAGCGTTTCTCAGTTGTGCTGACTCACTGACTTGACTTATATTTTTTCCAAGATATCCAGGAATGAACTGTAAGTCCTTGGAATGGTATTTCGGGGTGGAGGTCAACCGAACTCTTACACTTTTCGGGATAACAAGAGGAAGAGACTTGAAATCTAAAGTAAAGATGGATGAAGACGGAAGTGGACGAAAGAAAGATCTTCAGTACTGTAAGTCTTCTCTACGAGGTGAGAGTGGAAAGATATTCTGATTGGAGACTTAAAGGACTTTAAAATGTGGTAAGAAGAAGGAAGACACTAGAAAATAGAGGAAAAAGGAAGAAACTAGTAGTAAATGACACTTTCACGTACTAGTAAACAAAGATTTTAAAACTTGACACAGGGTAGAGAAAATAAGAGGATGTATTTTTAAAAGAAGACTTCCAATCGACTCTATTAAAAAAATTTGTGAAACGTGTCACTTCCTTACCTATTTCTTTTACACCGTATATATGTATTACTTTATGATAAGTCGGTATTTTTCCCTATTTAAGGACGGTAAGGACACAACAAGGACACTACTAAAAAATTTGATAGAGACAAGTCTCTTAAAAGTTTGCGTATGGAAGATGAGAGTCCAGGTCCGATCATATAGGATGATGGACAACCTATAGAGGAGAATCTATAAAGTGTCAGTAGAGTTTGTTTTATGTCACTTTTGTGCGGAAAAGTAGAGGAGTGTCTGATAAAGAAGGGATACTGAACAGGTAGCATCATGCATAATGACAACAGGTAGACCATCACTCCCGAGGGGTCACCGCGATCACCATTTCTTAGACGGACGGTCACGTTCTCTGAGTTCTATGGTAAAGGTAGGGACCCAGTCCTTCTAGGGGACCTCTTCCTTTACCGACGGATGAGGTCATAAGAACGGACCTTTTAAGGTACCTGTCTCGTCGGACCGTCCGATGTCGGGTACCCCGACGTTTCTCAGTCTATACTGACTTGTGTAGGTCATCACTCTAGTCTTTGGGTCCCTATTAGGAATCAAATTAAGGAGTGGAGAAGGAAATATAGACCAAGGAATCGTTTAGGATAGGTAGACGTTTTACATAAAGTGAGGAATGGGAAAAAGAAAAGAGGACGATTGTGAGTAAATTTGGTGGCAGTAGAAAGTGGGTCTGAAGCTTTCGGAGGATTGACTGGAGACACCAGACATAGAACCTGTGAGATATTAGGTAAGAGGTATGATGTCGACTTCTCTGATAATTTTTCTGTTTAAATATTAAACGGTCCGAAACGGATTCTGGAAGAACCTTAATGATTATAGTGGTATGATTGCTACCTTAGGTGTGAGGAGTGGGACCAAATGTCCAAGGAAGTCCCAGATCACCTCTTTCGTTACCGCGGGGTGAGGTCCTAAGAACGGACCTTTTAGGGTACCTACCTCCTCGGACCATCTGACGTCAGGTACCCCAGCGATTCTCAGTCTGTGCTGAATCGTTGAAGTGAAACTGAAAAGTGAAAGTACGTAACCTCTTCCTTTACCGTTGGGTGAGGTCATAAGAACGGATCTCTTAGGGTCTCTACCCCCTCGGGCCACCCGACGGTAGATACTCCAGCGTGTCTCAGCCTGTGCTGACTTCGCTGAATCGTCGTCGTCGTCGTCTCAGAGATCAGAGACAAGTAAAAAGTCGGAGACGAGTAAAAAGTCGGAGAATGGAAAGATGTAGAGGGAAGAGGTAATACAAAGTCAGTATATCGAAGACAGTCTAGAAAGAGTTATCACATGGGGTCCTGGGGAGGGGACTTAAGAAAGTACGACGAACAGAGGAGAAAGACGGGAAAAACAGAAGGACTTCATGTAGTAGTTAACGAACACAGTGATCTTTGGAGAGGGATATCAAAAGGTGATGGTTAGGCAGATAGATGGTACCACACTGTCTGGAGGACTTTTGGTGACCTCTAGAGTACTGATGTTCTTTTTAAATTTTGATGAGTTGTACCTATGTTTGAACCAGAACGGATATAATAATCGGAGTGAAGAATGGTAAGGAGATATATAAGTAGGATCCAAGTCGGTGTGACCTCTTAGACGGTGATGGACTTTATCAGTACGAACGTCGAGCTTGATAAATAACCCTTATGAAAGGGGACGGATAAAGGTGTGGACCGGTTCTAGGACCGTGGAAGAACCACTTCGGAAACGTCTGAGGAGGTCCATCTAAAAGAGTCACAAAACTTCCTTCTGAATAATTACCCGACTTAATTTATTGTGTCCCTCTCACACTACACACAACGATTACGTGGGTAAACAGGTAAGTGACCTGACAATCACGAAAATCATTTTCCTATCACGAAAGAAGTAAAGACATAAGTACCTGAGATAACTTGGACAAACCACGAGTCATCCACCAAAAAT